>OY728142.1:1282072308-1282697308 GCA_963277665.1 Viscum album | reverse complement strand
AAGATTAATATTTAGTCCCATAGTAACCTTATTTTTCTCTTAATAGATACAATAAATTTAAAATTCATTTACTAATAGTATTGGTAATAAATTAAGATTATCATTTTATAAAATATAAATTATTTCGATTCTAAATATTTAATTAATTTTTTTAAACTCAATTCAGAGAAGATGAAAAAATTAATTTAAAATTTATCTCATAGATGGGATAAGAAAGACGTGTTTTAGAATAAAAATACTAAAAAGGTTACATTTTTTAATATATAAATTAAATATAAAGATTATTTTAATTTCATAAATTAAATTACTAAATTTATAACTGATATAAAATTAATTCAAAACTAAATTTATCATTATAAATTGTTTAGTTCAAATGTCAGTTTTCAATTACAATTCAACATTTTTCATTATTAATAAAAAAAAATATTCTCATAAAAATAAAAACAATTCACCCTAATATAATTTTTAAAAAAAAATTAATAATTTATGATTATTTTTAAAATATAAAATAAATAGGTGAAAAATTTTAGATATAAAATTAGTGCACCATAAGAAAGTTATGAAATTACCTTTAGATAAATACAGATTTATGTGAAAAAATATGGATTTGATATTATCAGATTCCTATAAAATCTATATCATTAATTTTAATTTTTTAAATATTTAATATATAAATTTCATTATTATTTTCTATTAATTTAAAACAATTTTATTTATTATGATAATATATCTTTGGTGTAAAATAATTTTTTTTTAAAAAATCATTTATTTTCAATTGTCTTTTATATTAATTTAAAATATATTTGTAAACATTGAATTCAAGAAAATATTTTCTTAAGTTTTTTAATAATTTTTTATAATCCCCAATTTAAGTTCAATGTGATAGTTTTCATTTTAAATATTAATGTTAATAGTATTCGGTAAAACTTGGTCCGGCATGTAATTCAAGCTATCAAAGAAATCATTATTGCATGCAATGAATGCTAACATAATTTTGTGTGCATTGAAGATTTTATCTTGGATTTAATTTATTTAAAATACTAAATATATTTTAATGTCTCGAGATGTTATATTTTCTTTTATGCTAGGTGTTGTGTGTCATACACACTATTGAATAAAATGTTATTCTTTCAGAATATCAAGGTGTTACACAATATAGAACTGTATGTGTGGTGAATTTATCAATGTTCTCTTAATATTATTAGACTAGAATGGATGTGTTATTAATTATGTGGTACTTGGTGTTGGGGGTGTTTACATTATTTTTTAGGCCCCAATTAGTTTTATTGTAAATTTATTTATTCCATATTATGATCCTCTGACATTTTTATGAGAGACAATGGATATGACCCTATAAAGTATACGATTCTGCTCAGTAAATATATATAAATACTATTTTTTTTATTTCTATTATGGTCATATAGACACATATAGATTTTACTCGCTTAGATTTTGGTGTTTTACAGAGTTTATGCCATATGATTTACCTTGGTAATGATCTATTATGTAGAATTATATTTATATTTAACGTGAATTATGAGATAATTTTAATTTTATTTAATATGATTTAGTTATTTTGTTGTTTTTTATCTTATCTCTCCACCATTTTTAATATATTTAGAATAATTCATCCCATTTGAGTGTTTTATAAGTTTTGTACTAGTCACCAAAGATGTGCCTAATAGAGTTGAGACTAGAGGGTTAATCATTCTCTTCACTATAGGTCTAGGATGGGTACTAGAAAAGGGGATTCATGAAATCAATATTTTTATAGTGACTTGTAGTATGTTTTATTTTTTCACAATCATTAAAATTCGATTATGGAATTTAAATTTAAATTAGATTATAAACTATAGGTTAATATTAAGGAAACCATAGATTAATGGATTAAAAAACTATATATTAGTGTTAAATTGATTATTTTATAGAACATGAAGTATATTGATAATGTAATGTGAGAGTTTAAATTATCGATATTAATGATATGAAGGAAATATTACATGGTATATTGTATTAATATAGTTGGAAATAGGGGAGACTGAAATTTATATCATAACTATGATATTTAAAATAATTAAAAAAATTGATGGAAAATTTTGATGTTCCAACATTAAGTATTGGACTATTCCATAACTCAAGTCTCTAGTAGCTTGTAAATACTGGCCTAATATAGAAGAGATGATAATGAGATATGACACATTCAAATTTTATGAAAAATACAAAAACTATGATTATGTTTATTACTTCATAAAATATGGGTTCTCGAGTTGTTTTATGTTGTTTTGGAAGTGTGTATATAAAATTAAAAAAAAGAACTACTTTTGTTCAATCGAATGATTATCCTCATGTAAATATGAAGTTTTATGAATTTGTTGATATCAGTGAGATAATGGTACCGTGAAATTATTTTGTTTTATTTATAATTATTCTATATATTAGACATGTTAGAGAAATTATTTAATGATTCATATAAAATTATAATTTTAAACACTTAAGACTTCATGTAAATTAAAAATAGAACTGGAGAAGGTTGAGTAATATTTTTAGAGAGTATGATTCCCTAATTTCACTAATCATGAATTTGTGTGATAGGGTTTTTCTAAAAATTGTGTTATATGACTAGAATTTTTGATATACTTAGTTACAAAATAAATTATATTTTTGAAATCTTTTATATTGGAAAAAGAATAGAATATCATAGTAGAACTTTTATTGATCATGTTTCTTCATATATTTACAAGGATATAATGAAGTGGACAATATTTTACTGAAAATTATCATTTGTAATAAATAATATTTTAATATTATTAAATTTGAATTGTCACTAATTGTAACACCCCAAGCTTCCATGGTATGTTTCCCATTGAATAATGTAATAGCTTGAATTATACACAACTTCAAGATTCTAACAAACCACCCCCAATTAAACATGATATTTTGAATAATAAAACCCACTTTTTTGAAATTTTATTAATTTTATCTTTCAAATTGTAATTCATTTTTGGATTTGAATAATCTAAATTAGCATATGGTGAATTTTTAGTTTTCTTTCTGAAAACATTTAATTTTTGATGAAAAGTGAAAAACACTGAGTTATAGTTTAAAACTGAATTTTTATTTAAATAATTAATTATTTTATTTAAATTTATTTTAGGTCAAAATTGATAAATAATACCTATATATTTTCAATGTAAATAATTGGAGTCATTTTGTAATAATATTATATGTATAAACTTTTATTGAACTTTTCACCGTCTTTTAACCACCTCTTTCGAGCATTTACAAATTTACATAAAACTTAATTTTAAAATTTCTGTGAGTTGAATTTTGATACTATGGGAGATAAAGTTAATATGAATTAGTAAAATGTGGATCAATAAGATACAAAAAATTTTGGTGAATAGTAACTTTTATCTTTCATTTACCAAAGTTAAAAATAAATAGGGCAATGAAAAGTAAAAATGATATTATTATTACCCTAACACATGTCATAATTATATTGGAAAAGTATAATTCAATCAAAAACAAAATTAGGAATAAAATATGAACCTCTTTGGTCCACTTGGATTAGATGAGGACATTTATTATTATTTAATTCAATGAAATGTTAAAAAAGTAAAAATCAATGTTTAATAACTAAAACATTTTTAATATAGGGTTACACAAAAGATAAATTTTTCTATAAATATTCATTATAAAGATAAAAATATTTCCTACATAATGGTATTTTATTTGTATTTTTTAGAACTTAAATAATTTAATTTATTTATAAAACAATTATGATGCAGTAATTACCTATTTCATCAAATATTAAAATGATTGATATTATAAATATCCAAACAAATGTAATTTGAAACTTTTAATGAATTAATTTAATTTTATAGGTTAATATGACATATTGGGGTTTGTTAGATTAATGTTTTTAGAAGTAATAATACTTTTATGAATTTTTAAAAAAAATACCAAATAGATTCAAAATTGACATAAAAGAGTTTTTTAAAAAAATCATATATTATTAATTCATATTCTATTGATACAAATCGATGGTTTGGCCAAAATAATTATATAATGATAGGAATATCATTAATGCATCACTTGGAATTCTCTTGGAAGTATATAGTAAGTTTATTAACCATATAATATAAAAATACAACGATAAATGGTAAATGTTAAACTATTTACCTAAGAGTTAAATATAACGTTTAAGGTTAATATAGTGACCCAAACCTATCTAAAACCTATTGGTTGAGTGTTTTTAGACCCATCCCCACCATATCCTTTCAATAATCTACTTTTGATCCATTAGAAACCGAAAATGATTTTATTATAAAATAATATTTCTAGCTTTTCCTAAGGTGCCCCTCAATCCTCATATAAAAGGGAACTCCACCTTCTCTCTAATTCACACATTAAAATCCATTTGGATCATAAAAAACCGACCAAATAACCTCTAAACTATCCTCTATTTACCCTATTTTACTTCCATTAGTCAGAAATACAACCTAAGGATCCCTTCTGATCAAATCAAAAGGAAGAACCCCAAGAAAAGGTAAATATTTCATCACCTATTTCAAGTTCCTTTCTTCTTCCACTTCCTCTTTATTTGTTGTTTCCATTATAAAATATTTACTCCTGTATATTCAATACACTATGATTATATTATAAATATAGTAAAACCATATTCATTATTCTCTCCATCCTTTAAATGACATGTCACCATCCGTGCATACGTACGACTTATCGTCTCCACATCGTGGTGTAATTGTTATTCTATAAATTATTATTTGGATGGGTATAATAATGATGTGTGATTGATGTAAATAAAAAATATTACATGATAATGATTCTGTATATATTATATACCATACATTTATATATTATTTTAAAATCAGAACAATGATATTGTCGCTCGTGCGTACGTACGGATTACCGTCTCCACGAACGGGATGAGATTCATTCTCCATCACAATCCATTCAAAAATAATTCTCATTAGATGATTAAAAATAATTTTTAAATACCTAATATCATTCTGAATATGAATAATATACATACTATTCATATCAAATACAACTTACGAAACAAATTATATAAAAAAATGAATCAGTTAACACCCGAAATGACAATACTACTAAAATATTTTTAACAGAGAAATATTAAAAGATCATTTATGATATCATATTAATGTATATGATCCTTGTATAATTTATTATAAATTATATCACCATTATACATGAGGTAATCCTACCATCTACCATGGAAAATTACAATGTAAGGGGTTTCTTATCTCACTTTTAATTCTGTGAGATTTCCATTGTTCACCACTTATTTATTAAATGTGGTGTATTGTGTACTGTCATTTGATATATATATATATATATATATTATCATGATTCTATTTATATTGATGGTATTATATGATTCAATCAGTTTTTATTAACTTTTTCCCATTTAAGTTGATTGATTACAACGAATTAAGGGTTTTCATCTCACTTCCTATTTCCGTGAGATTCATGCCATACTACAACTATTTTATTTTGTGTGGTGTATATATATCCAAATGATTGTATTCTCTGTGTAATTTACTTTAATTTTTTATTCATTACTACTTTATTTTATGATCCATATTTCAGGGGATGTATTCTTCATTATTTACCAAATTGGTAAGGGAATTTCAAATTTCAATTTCCAGTCATTCATCTTTACGCAAAATTCATTAATTATTTTACTCCATGATTATGTGAAAAATCCCTGTTTATTATTTTTTTAGTAATTTCAACAAAAATTTCTATGAAAATACTTTTGATACACATAATCCCTCTATTGATAAATTTTCAATACATAGATATGAACTTGATAAGAGAAAGTTTAACTCAATCTCCATTTATTTAGTTAAACATCCCATTCATTGGTGTTGTTTTTACAAGAATATTTGTGAATGTACTCTGATTTATTTACACTAAATATCCAATAATATTGAGTGTATTTATATTTTTTACACAAAATTATATCGTTTATTTATCCTAAACATAAGGATATAGTCTTTATAAGAGATTTCATCTCAATTAACATTCCATCGAAACTTTTTTTGTTGTTATACACCAATTAACTTTTATATGGTGTATATAATGTTATTTGACATATTATATCATGAATCCATTTATTACCATGATATAATAAATTTTTTATTACCTCAATTAATTGTATTCCATTTTCTCTCTTTTTGTTATGAACTCTAACTAAAATATCATTTTAAAATGTTTTAATGATTTATTATTCTAAATACTTCTCATTAATGTACATGTTTTAAAAATGGTTTTAAGGATTTATTTATATGGAAAATAATGATTTTAAATTAAAATTTCTTTAAAATGTTTCAATGTGTTATGGGACACTTTGATTCAAAAATATATTTTAAACGTCTTCTTCATAAATAGCGAGACATTTAAATGTTTTCATGAAAAGGGGGATATTTCTCTTAAATTGTTTTTAGGATTATTTTCAAATATGTAAATATCATTCATTATTCTCTATTGAGGATGATATATAATAATTCAATCTTCCATATTGTATTGAATGAGTTATGTTTGACTGTGGATGTTCTATTTTTATACCATTCATGGTTTGTGGTTTAAATATTGACATTTTGTATGCTGGTTTTAATATGAATTTTCAGATTATGTTTCAACCTTTTAATAAGAGGCATGCATTATAAATAGTAAGTGATGGGTGGAGCCCAATATCGCTCCTCAATTAATCAGTAGGTATCATGAGACAAACTAGTATATTGACAAAAGTCCTTGAAAAAATCATATTTGTATTCTTGGTACAAGGCCTAAACTATGTGGTTATAAATGTCTAGAATTATGCTTTTCCATCATTAAGAAAGTGGCTATTGATATTTCATGTTATTATTCTATGAGTAGAATATCCATACGAGTAAGTAAATGGCATTATTTTGATTTATATTTTCCATATTATGGTGATGTTTATGTTGAAAAGGCTTTTGTTTTAGTTTTATACATATCCTTACATGTTTATGCTTATTTATGAAAGTTTATGCTATATTTGTATGCTTACCGAGCATCTGATCACACCCCATTCATTGTTTTTTCCCCAGGAAGGGATGAAGTAAATTATTACTGAATTGTAGGGATAGAATGTGGGATCTCATTGATGACTATGGAAACAATGTTGTTGAATTTTTTTATTTTAGGATGTAATTTAAACCTTTTTAATGTATCTAGTACTTCCAAGAATACTAAACTAATCGGTCTTTTGAGACTTGATCTTTTGTGATCATACCAATGATATGTAATAATACACCGACTCTGGGATTTTGGGTTCGGTGTGTTGCCTTTAATATTAGAGGAAGTTTAGTACAAACCTTGTAAACTAGATTTAGACAGACTCTAATTAGAACACATAGTCCTAAGAAAGACATGAAGGATTATTGTAGAAGAACTTCCAAAAATTTTGGTATTGTAGAGATTTTGTGAGTTTTCAAAGAAATAAATCCCTGTCTGGATATGATCAGGTAGAGACGGCTCTGACACAGATGAACCTAGGGTTATAAACTAAAAACACTAATTTGAGAAATATTCAAAATATAATTTGTACATGACAATGAGTCTTGCAATACTCTTGGTTACTACACTACCAGGTGATATGCTCAGGGTAATTTACATTTTCTTTACAAACTGATTTGAAGGATTTTAATATTAAATGAGAATAAATGACATTGGTTAATCCTAAAGTGTTTCAAAATTAAAATATTATGTCATGATATTCTCTAAATTATTTTATGACTACTATTACTCACACAATGATTTCTAGTTTTAATTAATGGCTGGATTCCAAGAAAGTCATAGTAACATTGAACATGATGTACACAGTAGGAATGGTGGTGGAAATTAGAAACAAAAAGGAATGTTGATAGGCATAAAAGATATCTTGTTAATACAAAATAAATTTTTCAATAATATGATTAAATATATATATATATATATTAACCAACTCCTGGACTCAACAAAGAAGAGAAAACTGATGGATTTCAAGATCTCCAGCAGCGGAGACCATGGAGAAAATAATCCTCAATATCAATCTTGCAGAAAATGTAGAAGGAGACACCCAGGAAAGTGTTTCAATGGAACAAAGAAATGCTTTTTGTGTGCTAAAAAAGGACATAAAGTAAATAATTGCAGATGATAAATTAAGAGTACAAGAGAAGAAAATAAAAATGGTCATAATAATCTATTTATAGTTATTTTACGTAAATGTAGGGGACCTGGCCATTACCCGAGTGAATGCATTATTCTATAGGATATTTTCTTGGTCAAAGAAGAAGATATATGGAAATAAATGGTTGGATAAATGTTTAAAAGTATTAGTGCTTCTTTTTTATGGGATTACATTGGAAAAAGATTCTATTGTATTACAAACCCTACAGTTTTTCATGTGATAATGATATTTTAAGAAAAATTATGTTTTTTCATGTGGATGGAGTTATAAATAACCATTTGGTTTTATATGATCATTGGGTATGATGCAATTACAAGTTATTATATTTTGGGATGAAAATGGAAGGTATGAGATAAAATTTGTGGATAAATTATGTTATAGTCATATTTAAGAATTTATCTCATTTTGGTAATGTTATAAGATATAGTTTTTGAAAATGGACAACACGCAGGCCGTGTGAAAACCCGTCATGTCAGAAAGAGCTGTGGGAATAGAACCCACAACTAGAGTGCGATTTGGATTTATCGCCTACCACCTGACTACATGAAGTCCCTAGTTAGTGTAAATAATTATTTTTAGTTTAATGATTTTATTAATCAATACTTAGTTGATTTTGGATCTTATGTCTTATCAAATGAATACCCAT
This sequence comes from Viscum album, assembly GCA_963277665.1. NCBI lineage: Eukaryota > Viridiplantae > Streptophyta > Magnoliopsida > Santalales > Viscaceae > Viscum > Viscum album. Next base: position 1,282,688,423 of record OY728142.1, on the reverse strand, counting down.
AGTATAGGAAAATGATTTGGTGAAGTGATAAATGTTATTTTGGAAGACATTTGCTCTGTTGGGAACAATATATGACTATGGAAAATAAAATAATATGGGATTTCATTTAAGGAGTAATGATGGATTTTTATCTATGTTTTTATTATGGATTCATAGTTATTTGGGTTATTTATGGAAATGATTAACCTATAATAGGGAATATGTGATTAGGTTAATTACTATTAAGTATGAAACTTTAAAAGTGGTCGATGCCATTTGGAGACACAATTTAACGTGGAAGACTACATAACCAAATTCTTTTATGTATTGGGTTTCAATATTAGTTTGGATTATATTGATGGATTTTAAGGACAATTGTTTATTGAATGGTATTTATTTATCATTGGGGTATTGTTGGTTTAATTTTATAAATTAATATTAATGTTTCCTTCTCTAAAAGAATATCCTTTTGGGGGATCATCTAATCTTGTACTAAACATGTTGGTTTTGATTAATCTCTAAATACAAGGTAAATATATAGTTTATCCTTTTTGGATAATGTGCTTCTCTAGAAGTTGATTCTTGCTCTTCTCGGGTGACCAAGTCATCTTGAATACTCATCATTTGAAAAAAAAAATGATTTAGTGGTAGAAATTTATTAAAGAATGAAACTCTACTTAAAAAGTAAGTATATTTATTTATGTTCTTAGTCAATCTCCTAAATAAATTCCTCATCTTTATCAAATGTAACTTATAACAAAAATAAATGTTGAGAATTTACTTTTCCAACTGGGAAACTAATGATCGTTTTTCCCATCACAAGTTTGTGGTTTTCTTATTGTTAACTTTATCATAATTTTGTTTTCTATCCTTCTCCATCAGAACATAACAATTAGTTTATATTCCATATCCATGTATTCCTACATTGAATCCTAGTATGGGTTATCACATGTGACCTTTGTACTTCTCTTTCTTTAATTTAAAGCGATAGTTTTATTGACTATTTTTCCAATGTGGGACATTCAATTATGTTCCCAAGCCCAATTCAAAATATTTCAAGGTTGAAATTTCTAAAAGGGTGGCAGAATATAACACCCCAAGCTTATACGATACGTTTGCCTTTGAATAATGTAATAGTTTTCATTGTACGCAACTTAGAGATTCTAACACACCGCGACAAATCAAACTAACCGTTATGAATAGTAATACCCACTTTTTGAAATTTTATAAATTTTATCTTTTAAAATTGACTTTATTTATGGATTCAAAATATTGAAAATAGCTTTGGGTGAATTTTTGGAATATTTATGAAAACATTCAATTTTTGATGAATAGTGAAAACACAGAGTTATAGTTTAAAACCAAATTTTTATGTAAATAATTAATTATATTATTTAAATTTTTTATGGTCAAAATATAATAATAATACATATATATGTTCAATGTAATTCATTGGAGTAATTTTTTAATAATATTAGATATAAAAAATTTTATTGAACTTTTCAACGTCTTATACCCACCTCCTAGGAGAATTTGCAAATTTACATAAAACATAATTTTACTGCTTCTGTGAGTTTAATTTAGAAAATCCGAGAGACATGGTTAATACTGAGGAGTAAATTTTGGTTCAATAAGATAAAAATAATATTATGTGACCTATTACATTTATCTTTTATTTACCACGGTTAAAAGTAAATAGGGTAATTAATGTTAAAAATGAACTCATTCTTACCGTAACACATGTCATAATTATATTGGATAAGTATAATATTACTAGAAAACCCCTTACAAATAAAATATGAACATCTTTGGTCCACTTGGATTAGATTAGGACATTTATTATTATTTAAATCAAAGAAGAGTTAAAAGAGTTAAAATCAAAGTTTAATAACTAAAACATTTTTAATATAGGGTTACACATAAGATAAATTCGACTATAAAACATCATTATAAAGATATAAATATTACCTACATAATGGTATTTTATTTATATTTTTATACTTTAAATAATTAAATTTATTTATGATACAATGATGATGCAACAATTACCTAATTAATCAAACAATAAAATAATAGATAATATAAATATCTAAATAAATGAAATTTGAGACAGTCTATGAATTCCAATAATTTTCTAGGTTAATATGACATAGTAGGATTTGTTAGATTAATTTTTCAATGTAATAATGTGGTTATGAATTTATAAAAAACAAAATACCAAATAGTGTCAAAATTGACATAAAAGAATTTTTAAAACATATATTGCATTATTAATTGATATTATATTCGTAAAACTTTAAGGTGAGACAAAATGACTTATATAATTGTAGGTTTATCATTAATGAACCACTTGGAATTTTCTTGGAATTATATAGTATGTTTATTAACCATATAATATAAAAATACAAAGAGACATGGTAATTACCAAACTATTTAACTAAGAGTTAAATATAATAGAAAAGGTTAATATATGACCCAAACCTGTCTAAAACATATTGTATAACTGGTTTTCGACCCATACCCACATTATCCATTAAATAATCTTATTTGGATCTATTAGAAACCAAAAATTATTTTATTATAAAAAATATTTCTAGCTTTTCCTAAGGTTCCCCTCAATCCTCTTATAAAAGGTCACTCCTACTTGTATCTAATTCAAACCATAAAATCCATTTGGCTCTGACAAACCCTACCCAAATACCCTCTTAACTATCCACCCATTATCCTAGAGTTCTTCCTTTAGTCATTTATCCAATATATGGAGACCTTTTGATGAAATCAAAAGGAAGAACCGAAAGAAGAGGTAAATATTTCATCACCCCTTTCAAGTTATATTTTCTTTGAATTTCTCTTTATTTGTTGTTTACATTATAAAATAAAAACTCCAGTATCTTATATTAACTATGATGTTATTATAAATATTATACAGCCATATTCATTATTCTATCCACCCTTTGAATGACATGTCACTATACATGCGTACGTACGGGTTACCGTCTCCACATTGTGGTGTAATTGTTATTCAGTACATTATTATATGGATGGGTATACTAATGATGTTTAATTGATGTAAATAATATATATAACATTATAATTATTCTGTATATATTATATAACATCCAATTGTATATTATTTTAATATCAAAATAATGATATTGTTTCTCATGCGTACTTACATATTACCGTCTACACGTAAACGATGAGATTCATTCTCCATTGTAATCCATTCAAGAATAATTTTCATTAGATGATTAAAAATAATTTATAAATACATAATATCATTCTGATTATGAATAATATACATCCTATTCATAAAAAAACTACTTATGAAACAAAGCATATAAAGGAAAATGAATCAGTTAACACCTGAAACGATTATAATACTAAAATATTATTAACAAAGAAATATTAAGAGATAATATATGATATCATATTAATGTATATGATTATTTTATAATTTAATAACAATTATTTCACCATTATACAGGAGGTTCAACCACCATATACAAATGAAATGTAGAAAGTTATGGGTTTCTAATCACACCTTTAATTCCGTGAGATTTCCATTGTTCGCCACTTATTGATTAAATGTGGTGTATTGTGTACTGACATTTAATATATATATATATATATATCATCATGATTATCTTTATATTAATGGAATTATTTGATTCATTTGGTTGTTATTAACTTTTTTCCATACGACTCGATTGATTACAACGAAGTAAGGTTTTTCATCTCACAACCTAATTCCATTAGATTCATGCAAAACTGCCACTATTTCCTATTGTGTTCTGTATTTAATGGCCAATGATTGTATTCATTCTCTTATGTAATTTAATTTTTGAGTAATTAAATTTTCATTTTATGATCCATATTTCAGGATATGTATGTTTCATAAGATACCAAATTATTAAGGTAATTTCAAATTTCAATTTCCACTCATTCAGCTTTGCGCATACTTCATTGATTATTTTAATCCATGATTTTGTGTGGAATCCCTATTTATTACTTGTGTTGTAATTTCCACTCCCCATTCTATGTATATACTATTTATATACATAAAAAATCATTTTATGAATTCTCAAGTCATCTATATGAACTTGAAAAGAGTAATTTTAACTAAATCTCCATTTATTGTGTTAAACAACCTATTCATTGATGTTGTTTTTACAAGAATATGTGTGAATTTCCTCTGTTTGATTTACAATTAATATCCCATTAAATTGAGTGTATTTATATTTTTTCACACATAATTAATCCATTTATTTATCCTTAACCTAATGATATGGTCTTTATAATAGATTTCATCTCAATTTACATTCCATTGAGACTTCTTTATTGTTTTATGCCAATTCAATTTTATATGGTGTATATAATGTACTTTGACATATTATACCATGAATCCATTAATTCCCATCATATTATTATGTTTTGATTACCACAATTATTTTAATTCAAGTGTCTCTCTTTTGGTTAGGAACTCTAACTAAAATATCATTTTAAAATGTTTTAAAGATTTATTATTCTAAATCATTCTTATTAATATCAATGTTTTAAAAATGGGTTTAAGGATTTATTTATATGTAAATTAAAGTTTTAAAATTAAAATTCCTTTTAAATGTTTCAAAGTGGTTAGGGATACTTTGAGTCAAAAATCTGTTTTAAACGACTTCTTTATAAATAGTGAGACTTTTAAATTTTTTCATGATAAAGGGCGATATTTCTCTTAAATAGTTTGGATGATTATTTTCATCTATGTCAATATCATTAATTACTCTTTATTGAGTTTGATCTATTATAATACAATCTTACAAATTTCATTGAATGAGTTATGTTATACTGTGGATGTGCTATTTTTATACCATTCATGGTTTGTGGTTTAAATATTGACATTTCATATGATAGTTTTAGTACGAATTTTCATATTATGTTTCATCCTTTTCATATGAGTGATGCATTGGACTTAGTAATTGATAGGTGGATCCGGCTTTAACTCCTCGATGCATAGGTAGGTCTCATGAGACAAACTAGTGTCTTGGCACAAGTCCTTGACAAAATCATATTTGTAGTCTTAGCACAAGGCCTTGACTATGTTGCTATGAAAGATTTTAATTATGCATTCCATCATTATGAATGTGGATATTTATATTGCATGTGATTATTTGACTAGTAGAATATCCATGATAGTATGTAATTGGCATTATTTTGATTTATATTTTCCATATTATGATGAATTTTATGTTGAAAAGGATTGTGTTTTAGTCATATACATTTCCTTAAATGTTTATTCTTATTTATGAAATTTTACACTATATTGTTATCTTTACCAAGAATCTGAACTCACCGATTTCTATATTTTTTTTCCTAGGATGCAAAGAAGTATATTATGAATTACCTACAGGCATAGACAATGGGATCTCAGTGTTGTCTATGGAAACAATTTTTTTGTAGTTTTTCATTTTATGATGTATTTCAAACCTTATAAATGTATCTAGTACTTCCAAGGCTACTAAACTAATATATCTTTCAAGAAATGATCTTTTTTGATCATACAAATGATACCTAATATTGCACTGACTCTAGGCTTCTTGGGTTGGGTCATTACACTAATTGAATACCATTCCCTATTAAGAAGTTTTTTTTATTATTCATCGGAGATTATTATTTAAATTGGTGTTGTTTTATAGATAATTTCACATTTCATGTAGATATGAATAGTCTGTGAAGAAAAAAAACATACCAATACTTAGATAAAAATATATAAAATTGAACATTGAATTTTAATGTGTTTTAAAGTTTTACACTTCCTAGAGCAGTTGGTAAAGGACAGGAAAGAAGGAATAACCCTTTGGGAAAGGAGTAACCAACACTATATCATTGTTATTCTAGTGTCCCCAAATGTAGAGTTACCTATCCTAAATTTATTAATGATATGTTGGGTTAATTATTATTTTCCAATATCATTAAACCAATAGAAAATCAATCATTATCTACTATTATTTACATCAATTATCTCCCTCTTGATTTGATTGACGTGATAAAGAAAATTTGGAGGAACATGAAATTATTACATTTTTCACAAAATCATGGATAATAAATTGATACAATAATATCAGTGTGTCAATATAATAGTATCCCTCAATTAACTACATTGTTCATATAGTTTTGAATGGCCACAATGACCCTCCAGGTTTAAAACCTACATGAAAGTCAAATTTCACTACTATGAATCACTGTAAAATCTAACAGATCCCCCAAGAATTATGTTCCCATTCCCAAGAAAAATAATGAATTTATACTAAAAATGGTGTATAAATAAATTTTATTGCTATCCACATGATTATTTCTATAAACTTCTAGATATATACTCTCATGAATCGCTATTATTATCTTACGTGATTTTCTAGAACACGACTAAAAATATGATACTTTTATAATATTAAAATCCCAGAATACCTTTGTACATTTTAAATAAGGAAATATCAATTAGTTGATTCATTATATCATCATATATTTAATTATATAATTCTTATGATATTTTTTTAAAAAATGTTCTAATTAGGATTATTTGTATCCATTAAACATATTGACATGCATTGTTTTATTATGTAATAACTAAATTTGAAAATAAAAAACAATGTATTGACAATAAATGCCAGAACATGTAATCAATATCCTTCTAAAATAATATCTTATTGAAAAAAATCAGGATTCAATTATTAAAGTCACACCTTGGTGAAATGCCTCATTATGGCATTGTCACCTTTAAATAGGCGTAACCAAAAAAGTATTCATAGGACACATCTAGGAAAGTCCTTGTTTCCCATTATATATATATTATTTATGTAATGTATTTTAGTTAATACAATAAAGGTATGATTTAGACATTTTATAATTTTACTGTAACCATTATTCACGTGGAAGGACTTGCTATTATATAATGTAGCGATGGCGTTCACTGTATCAGTACTGTAGCGACTGTAGCAGTGGCATGAACTGTAGCAACGATGGGCATTGAATCGGCGGCATGTCACTTTAGTGGAGACATGGTACTATAGCTGCAGCGGGTACTGTGTGGTACTATAGCAGCGTGGGTACTGTCGCAGTACTATTCACATAATGGGCTTTGGGCCAAAAACATTTGGGCCTACGGGCCTTTTATTGGTTAAATTATCATTGGGACCTCGGGTTATGTAATGGGTCTCTCTCTACCGAGTTAAAATAGGTCTTTTCTTTGATTTAATAATAATTGAGTCTTCTACCCCAACCTTTAAAAAAAATTATATAATGTTTTCACTTTTGTATTAATGTAAGGAATCATATGTATACACTTCAAGACATGGTAATCCTTCATATTCCATGAAAATATTATTACATATCCACATTATTAATTTTATTTTATTATTGATAAACCATTCTATATTCTTTTTTTATCAATCATATTCACATGTAGTTCATTACTTAACCATTTATCTCGATTAAAAACCATTTCATATTCTATAATCACTCCTTTGTGACCATCCGTTAACATTATAACCCATATTATTGTGATATAAAATTTCACTACATATTAAATCAAATATATTACATATCCTTGTGTAATTTTTTTACATTGTTCCATTTCTAATTTTTATATGTTTATTATTTTTGTATAATATAATTTTTACAATTCCCACACATCTATAACTTCACTCCCATAGTCACACTAGATTTTATGAAATAAACCACATAATTATGTTCAGAACGATTATGTTCTTATTTTGTATGGTCCTTTTAATATTGTAAAAAACTCAACATGTTAATAAAATTAAAAATATGTTATTCTAAAATAGCATCCTTACAGTGTTACCAGGGATTTCATGGAAACATTTTAGCCAAATAGATTAAACTGTTATAGATCCTTCCAACTCCTTCCAAATACTATAAAACATGAATTATTACCTTTTGAGATATATTATAATTTTCTCAAAAAAACATTGAATAGACATATCCCAAACACACTCCTGTGGTTTTTTCTAAAAAATTGTTCCCATTAGGTTTTCTGGAAACTCCTCCAAAATTCAATCAGAAAGTCTTTATCAGAAAATAATATAACAGGTGTGTTCTAAATTATTAAACCTCTCAACATCATGATATTTAGGCTCATCAATTACATTGAATCAATATTACCTCATGAATACAAATTCATGTAATCACTTTTATTCTGAAGTACCAATAAGGCATAATTCCCACATTGTTAATAGGAAAAAAATTAATTCCATATTAATCAATAATATATTTTTATTTATAATCATGGAAAACTTGTCCTATGAATCTCATTAAAAATATATCACCATTATTCAAGGAAGAAAAAGTGGGATTCACTAAATTATTAAAAAATTATATATATAAAAAGATAATATTATTTAGTCGTTATACATTTATATAAATATAAAATTTCATAGTGTTGTCGGGGTTCCTTCTCCACATCATCATGGTGGACAGAGATGGTTATAGTCCAAGAGACAATTAATGCCATTGAATATTACTCGTAGGTTATGATGTGATCATGATTTTTGTAACCTAATTCAGTATATGAACATGTTCTAACTCCATCATCACACATTCAACCTTTTCAATGATAAAATTATGATTAATTTTTATGTTTTTTATCCCCGGGTGACAATTTTTTTAAAATATTTATAGAACTCGAGTGGTCACATCTGACTAAAATAGAAGATTTAATTTCATATCCATCATACTCAAGAAATTTATTAATCCATAAAAATTAGGTCCACATGCATCTAAAAAAATATAATCATATTCTTTAGTTCATATTGAATTGGAAAATATATTAGTTCTCATCTAGGAAATACTCAAAACCCCAAGATAGAATGAGATACCAAGTTTCAATGTTCAATTATCCCTCGAACAACCCAATATAAAAATGTGTATCCAAATAACTATTTGTATGTTTTTTCATTATAAAAAAAGTTAATAATCAACTATGTTGTTATTATAGTTAAGACTACTCCTTTTATACAGATATATACTTTCAATAAAAAAATAAAATGGTATTATGTTTCTAAAAAAGGGTAAAATACAGAGTAGCGTATTTTCAATATTATGATAAATATGATTCTTATGATTTAACTTTATTTTATTACATAACCCGTTAATCCATCAACATCTATTAAAATATTCATATATGTACCCACTTGTGTTTTCATTAGCATGGAATCATCCATTAAACACATATCGGGTATCTCTTTTGAATATCTCTATTGAGAAATAAATGTTCCATGTATTCCATGAATCATTTGTTAAACAAATAAAAAAATTATTTTTCTAATTATGTTCTTACCAAACATGAACGTCATGCATTTGAAAAGTATCATGTATTATGCTTTTTCTCTTCCCCAAAACTTTATGTTATCAAAATTATATGCACCAAAATCCATTTATCATTCTATTTATTAATGTATATATTGTTCTTATCCCTACCTCCAAGAAATAAAAACATTATCAGCTATTAATATATCTTCGAATATGATAATATTAGTACTTATTTCATCCCATGAAATAACTTCTTCAAATGGTATGATTTTTTCATATTATTATCTACAAAAATCCCTCCAGTTTTTGGATGTCCTCTCCCCCCTTATGGACACATTTATGGAATACTAATTTGAGATTGATTTATATGCTTGATAAATATATTCTTAAATATAACTAAGAATAGATTAATATATAACTATCAAGATATATGGGAAAATGATTCATCTACCTCAATCAATTCAATTTGTGAATTTCAGTTGTATAATTGATATGTTTCACTCAATGAAAAATTTTCATCTTTATAAAAAAATTTATAAATATTCATTATATTCCAATTATGTGTTTATCTTCCTACTTCTGGAAAATTTCTCAGGTAATGTATTTTCAAAATATTTCAAACTCTTTATGCATCACATTGAATTTATTTTCATCATTGTAAACAAGATTAAAGAAAATTTTCATTTGTTGATATAAGAGATATGATTTTAGTATAGTCTTTATCATATGTGTATTCATTGGATTTTTCAGATAACTACTAATATTTTCATGCTTTATTTCCAAAATTATATTTAACAAAATTTAATCTTTTCATCCTTTCTTATTTTCCCCATCACTGGTTTCTTCATTCAAAAATTATTTTACCCATTTTAATCCTAATGGGATTCCCATTTAAGAATTACATTCCTCTAAAATGTCATTACTATTTTGTTGTATATAATTGTCATTAGACTATTAATTATTCTCATTTTCCTATATATTTAAAAATTAACATTCAATTATATTTCCTTGATAGATTGGGTAATATTTATATCCCGATATTTTATATTATAAGATAATAAATATACCTTTTATACCCAATATGTTATAAATTTTGGTTCTTATTCTTGTTGATAATAATGAGAATAATTTCGAAAATTCAAAATTATATCTATGTTGGATTATTCTAATAACAGACCATATAGGTTAATTCCTTTCATTCAAACATAACAATACCCAATACAGGTTATTAACAGATTTAATAACTAATTCAATCCAATACATATGTAGAATTATTTTCTCAATGAGTATAATTTGGCCTATTTTGATACTAATATAATTCCTACTCTAAATTAGGCCAATTTTTTGAGTATTTCTAACCACTGATGCATGCTTCCTTCTATCTTGCTTATAAAGATATCCTTATAAATTGTTTTTGGGGAATTTTCATCAATTATAAGTTTTTAATTTATTAATTTTTATCTATAGATTCTTCTCCTATGATCATTGATATTTTTAATATAGTTTGACACACAATATTTTTTATATATTAAAATCAATAATAGAAATAAACACACACTCTAAGAATCGATGCTAAAAACATATCATTATTTTTCTCTATTTGATACTAATAACTGTGACCTAGTTTCAAAAATAAATAAATACAATATAAACAATAATTGGACCACTTGAATACCTAGAAAAAATTTACTATTAGAGTATTAGAGAATTAGGAAAAAATATTACAATGTTGAATATTATATAAAATATCAATTTCTTTTCAAAAAAATGTGTTCTTCTTAAGTAAATTATAACTTCATTCATTTTATCTTCCATATCTAGAACTTTGAATTTTTAAAAAATTATACCCATCATTAATGTCAATGAAAAATATTTAATAAAGTGGGATGAGCATAAAAATAACAACAAATGAAATATAAAAATAAAAAAAGAAGCATAGAAGTTTATTTTAAATCCATGATTCCATAAGAGAGAGTTTTCCATTATCGTAATAAAAATTAAACTAAAATAAATTTTTATATAATTTTGAAATCATTTCCCTCCAAATGTTTTCCATAAAAAAATTATATTAAATGAAAATGGAAAAATAATAACCATAAGGATTCCATTATTAATCATGAGAATAGATGAATTTTTTTCATAAAAATACATATGTTTAGGCTAAAATTTAAAAATCATTTCGTTCAAAATGAATCATTGAACATTCTTTTGAAATCATATTATTTCCATTATTACTATTTTGAAGTCTTAGAAAAAATAATATAGGTTCCTTAGGCCATCATATTTATAAAAGCATTATAAGAATACATAAATTAGTAATTACAAATATGTTATTCTTCAAACACAATTATCCAAATAACATAATCATTACACAATTAATTGTATAGAAATATGGGGACTATCTATCATAGTGAGTTAATTAGGATCACCCTTCATTAGGAGCTATATTATGGACATTTGAAATCATTAAAAATTTTCTAAAGAAAATAACATATAAGAAACACATTAAATATTCTATTACAATTACCAATATTAAATAAATATACTTTTAATCCCATAAGAAAAATATTTTTGGATATTGATATATCTATTTCTATTAAAAATATATTCTTAGAATAAAATTCCTAATAAATGGTAATGAGGGTTATTATTGGAATAATATTATGAAGCTTATAAAGGATGAAAAAATAATAGTTGTCGTGGTGGGAACCCTACTAACACCATAAATGTATAAATAGAACTTTCCTTTTTTTTACGTTTGTAAAAATTAAAAATCATTGAATACAAAATACATAAACAATTTGATTTGAAAGACATTGAATGAATGTAGAAAGATGAATTAAACATAATTTATTATTAATTTATATACATATAAATACACCCATAAAATGTTTTACCAAAATGTGTATGGAAGAAAAATATTTTAAAAATTAAACTTCAAAACATTTAAAACATGGTTTTCATTGTAAATGTTCCCTTACATAATGTCCATCTCGTCCCATATATTAATTATCTTACTAAATATTTATATTATGTGAAATATTTACTTATGAAAAATATTTAAGATCAATATTCTTTTGTAAAGGTATTTATATTAACTTATTAAATTATGTTTACATCAGATTTTTTTCTGATATTTTGGTTTTAAGGCCAAAAATGATTTCGGAGGGTAGACTATTGTCAATAAGATCATTATTTAATCATAAAAATAATAATAAAAATGACATTATTATAATTTTAATTCATAAATTATAGTTTTAAAATAATTCATTAATGATGTATATGAATAATAAACTATGTAATAATCATAGAGATGGCAGGTCGTACACACTTATGAGTAACATTTCAATTTTTCAACTAACATTTTAAAATATTAGAAGAATTATTATTTTTCATATAGATATTATTATATGACAAATAAATTATTCTTTAATTATCTATCCTTATATATACCATACATGTGATGTAGTGATGAAAGAAGACCCACATCACTTCTTGGAAGTAGTAATCCCAATATATGTACGAAGGACATTATAATTTGTCAATGGATGAAAATCTATAAAAATGGATAAAAATTATCTCTCTATAATGATAAATTCATCATGAATACAATTTATATACATGAAATCCATCATCAAAAACTATTTTTATATGTGGTGATGAAAATATAATTACATATGATCACGAGGAGATAGTTATCCATACACATAATAGATTGTTTCATTTTATTCTTTAAAGAATTATAAGATGGATATAGGATATTCCAATGGAAATAAAATATCTTATTATATGGAAGATACAAGTGTTATTATTTCATCATGGCCGCATAATATTTTTTTAAGGTAGAAGAAGAAATAAACTAGAAATATGTCGGTTAATACTTTTAACTTTTTCTCAGATAAAATCATTGGAATAAACCTTAGGCCTTCTTGGTATATACAATTATTGAGACCTAGTCCTCTAGGACATGTGGATTAATATGAATAAATCGTTGAGTTGGGGATAAAATATCATATGTTCATTTATAATTTTATTTTAAAATATAAATGATTTTTTGTTTGATGATAATTTATTTTAATATTATAAGAGTTTAAATAATTCATTAATTTTATAAGAAATTATAACAAAAATATTATTTAGGTAAAAATAAAATAAAATAAAATATAATTATAATATTAAAAGTGGAGTGAATTTAATGAATTATTTTAATGCCCCGACCCCAGAATCCCAGATTCGGTGCATTATTATGTATCATTGGCATGATAAAAAAGATCAAGTTTTGAAGGACCAATTTGTTTAGTAGCCTTGGAAGTACTAGATACATTCATAAGTTTTATATTACATTATAAAATGAAAAACTAAAACAAAATTATTTCCCTAGACCACACTCATATCCCCTCATACTATCCCTATAGATCAGTCATAAAATATATCTTCATACTCTGGGAAAAATAAAACATAGAAAGGGGTGAGCTCAGATGCTCAATATGCATAACAATATAGCTCAAACTTTCATAAATAAGCATAAAAATTTAAGGCAATGTATATGACTAAAACGATATCCTATTTAACATCAACTTCAACATAATATGGAAAAGATAAAATAAAATAATTCCATTTACTTATTCAAATTGATATTCTTCTAGTCGAATAATCACTTGCAATATCAATAGCCACTTTGATAATGATGGAAAGAATAATGCCAGTCTTCAGAACCACATATTCAAGGCCTTGTGCCAGGAATACAAAAAATATTTTGTCAAGACCTTCTTCCAAGACACTAGTTTGTCTCATGAGAACAACCAATGCATGGAGGATCTATATCAGGCTCCACCCATCACTTATTAAGTCCAATGCATTCCTTATATGAAAAGGTTTAAATATAACATAAACTTTCGTATTGAAACTAGCATAAGAAATTTCAATACTTTGTCCATAAAACATGAATAGTATAAAAATAACACATCCTCAGTCAAAAAAATCACAGAACCTTCAATAACATAAGGAATATTTGTATAATAATAAATCAATATCAAATAACCTTAAAATCAATCAAATGATGTTTAAATAGATGAAATGAAAACCTTTTTAGATAAATATCTCTTAAAATTTTGAAATTATTTAAAACTCATATAATTATAAATTAAAACTTTATTTTGGAAATATTTTTATAAGCTTGTAAGGGAAGATTTGATGATGTTATAATGGTAGAAAATAATTGCACCCACCGTATAAGTTAAAAAAACATTCTTACCTTAAATTTTTCGAAATAGTTCAAAAGTACCATCTTTAGAAAATGACAGAAAGATTGCTATCAAATAAATATAAGATAAAATAAGGATATAAATGAATTTAACCCATTTTTTATTAAATATTAATTTTTTTGAAATAAATTTATATGAAACATAGATGTGGATGATAAATAGTTCCTAGTGGATACTTACGTAAAAACAACCTTGGATAAAAAAGAGATTGTGAAATTAACCCTTAACTTGTTATTTTTTTGGTCAAGGGTAGGTTAACCTCTTGTATAATGGTGAAATCATTGTTATTAAATTATAAAATAATTATATACATTAATATGATATCATATATTATCTTCTAATATTTCTTTGTTAATGATATTTTAGTTGTATCATCGTTTCAGGTGTTAACTGATTCATTATCCTTTATATAATTTGTTATGTAAGTAATGTTTGTTGTGAATATGATGTATCATATTTATATTCATAATGATATTAAGTGTTTATACTTTATTTTTTATCATCAAATGCAAATTATTCTAGAATGGATATGATTGGGAATGAATGTCATCGCGTTTGTGGAGATGGTAATACATACGTACGCACGAGAGACAATATCATTCGTTTGATAAAATTATAATATATAATTGTATGGTATATCATATATTCAGAATCATTATAAAGTGTTATTTACTATTTAGATCAATTATAAATCATTATTATACCCATCTAGATAATGATGTACTGAATAACAACTACACCACGACATGGAGACGATAAACCATACGTACACACATATGGTGACATTTCATTCAATGGATGGATAGAATAATGAATATGGTTGTACCATATTTATAATAACATCAATGTATATAGAAGGTACATGAGTTATTAATTTAGAAAATAAATGACAAATAAAGAGGAAGTGGAAGAAGAAAGGAACATGAAAGTGGTGATGAAATATTTACCTCTTCTTCAGGTTCTACCTTTTGATTTTTTCAAAAGTGATCCTAATGTTGGATTTATAAATAAAGTTAGGCCTCTAGGATGAAGGGAGGACCGTTGAGAGTGTATTTCGGCAGGTTTTGGCCGAGTCTAATGGATTTTATAGTGTGAATTATAGAGAAGCTGATGTGCCCTTTTATAAGAGGGGTGAGGGGATCCTTTGGAAAAGCTAGAAATATTATTTTATAATAAAATAATTTTCGGTTTCTATTAGATCCAAAATAAATTATTCAAATTTTAATGTGGGGATGGGTCAGAAACCTCCCAAAAATAGGTTTTAGACCGGTTTGGGTTTCTATATTATCCTTATCTTTTAGATTTTACTCTAAGTTAAATAGTTTAACATTTACCATGCCTCTTTGTATTTTTATATTATATGGTTAATGAACATACTATCACCATTGAAGAGAACCCCATGTGTTTAATAAATGATTATCCTATTATTATATAATCCTTTCTTCTTAACCTTAGATCTTTTGTATCATTATATCAACCAATAATGATGTATTTGTTTTAAAAACTCATTGATGTCAATTTTGACATTATTTATCAAATTATTTTTTATAAAGTAATAACAACTTAACTACTTCACAATAAATGCGTTTAATCAACTATACCATGTCATATTAACCTATAAAATTAGTTGATTTCATTAAATGTCTCAAATTATATTTATTTGGATATTAATAATATCAATTATTTTAATCTTTCATTAATATGGTAATTACTACTTCATCATTGTTTCATAAATAAATTTAATTATTTAATTTATAAAAAATATAAATAAAATAGCATTATGTAGGAAATATTTTTATCTTTATAATGAATATTTATAGCCGAATTTTTATTGTGTGTAAAAATTTATTAAAAATGATTTAGTTATTAAACATTGAATTTAACTCTTTTAACTCTTCTATAAATAAAATAATAATAAATGTCCTAATCTAATCCAAGTGGTCAAAATTTGTTCATATTTTATTCTATGTTTGTTTTTGGTCTAATTATACTCATAAAATAGAAATAGGACATGTTTTAGGTTAATAATAATTTCATTTTTACCTTTAATTACCATATTTACTTTTAACCGTGGAAAATAAAAGTAAAAAAGTTACTATTCAAATATTTTCATCCTATTGAACCACATTTTACATACTGATGTCAATGGTGTCTCTCAAATTTTTGAAATTTAACTCACCGAATCGGTGAAATTAATTTTTATTTAAATTTGGAAAGGCTCCTAGGAGGTGGGTAAAAGACAGTAAAAAGTTCAATAAAATTTTTATATATCTAAACTTATTATAAACTGAATACAATGAAATACATTGAACTTATATAGGTATTATGTATCTATTTTGACCTAAAATAAATTTAAATAAAATAAATTGTTATTTAAATTAAAATTTGGTTTTAGACTATAACTTAGTGTTTTTCACTGTTCATAAAAAATTTAATGTTTTCAGAAAAAAACCAAATATTCACCCTAAGCTAATTTCGATACTATGAATCCAAAAATGAAGTCCATTTTAAAAGATAAAATTTATCAAATTTCAAAAAGTGGGTCTTAATATTCACAACGACTAGTTTGATTGGTTGTGGTGTGTTTGAACTTGATGTTGTGTACAACACACGCTATTGTATTATTCAAAGTTAAGCCTACCATGGAAGCTGGGGGTGTTATATTCTCCCCTACTTCAACTAATTTCGTCGTAAAAATTTCCTGAATAATACTGCATAAAAAGACTTGGGTGGTTCTTCAGTATCAATTTCTCGGGTTCCCATGTTGCCTCTTCCTTATAATGGTTTCTCCATAGAACGTTTACCAAACGAGTCATCTGGTTTCATAACACTTCTTCTCTTATATCCAGAACCTTGACAGCCTCTTCACAATAAGACAGATTGGGTTCAAATTCTAATTCCTCATAGAAGAGTACATGCGTAGGGTCAGGCATGTATTTTCTCAACATTGATATGTAGAACAAATCATGAACTTTTGAGAGACTTGGAGGCATTTCCAAATGGTAAGATACATCCCCAATTCGTTCTAGAATTTTGAATGGTCCGATCTACCTGTGACTCAATTTACCATTCTTACTGAAACGTTAACACCCTTCCATGGAGATACCTTCAAGAAAACACGATCTCCTACCTGAAATTCCAAATCCTTCCTTTAGTTACCAACATAGCTATTCAGCCTACATTGAGCTTCTTTGATGTGGGTTTGTATTACCTTCACCTTTTCCATCGTTTCCTCAACAAGTTCTAGGCCTATTAGTTTTTTTTTTCACCAATGTCATCCCAACAGGTTGGTGTACGACATCTTTTTCTGTATAACACTTCATATAGTGCCATCTGAATACATGAATGGAAGATATTATTATACGAAAATTCTACCAGTGGTAAATATTGATCCCATATACCGAGAAAGTCAAGTGAGAAAGATCTCAACATGTCTTCTAAGGATTGAATAGTCCATTATGATTTCCCATCAGTTTGAGGGTGGTATGCAGTTCTCAAACAATGTTCAGTATCCAGGGAATTCTAAAAACAATTACTGAATCATGATGTAAAACAAGGATCAATATCAGAAACAATCAATAGGGGTACTCCATGAAGCCTTACAACTTCATTAATATACAGTTTTTCTAAACGTTCATGTGGTAAATATTCTCCTATAGTATGAAAATGTGATGAATTGGTATGACGATCAATAATAACCCATATTTCATCACTCCTTATAAGAGTCCTTGGTAGCCCCATGAAAATGTCCATTTTAATATTATCCCATTTCAACTCAGGTGTGTGAAGATTTTTCATGACTCCTATAGGTTGTTTCCTTCCAGCCGTCACTTGTTGACAAACCAAACATCTTAACAAAAAATCAGCAATCTCCCTCTTCATGTTGTCCCCCAAAAAATGTTCCTTCAAATCACTATACATCTTAGTGATACCAGGGTGTATAGGGAAAATGTGACAATAATCATCATCAAACAATTACCTTTTTTGATCAGGTATATCAGTAACACAACGTCTCTTCCTAAGTTTTAAAATTCCATCTTCACACATGATGTTACTCAGTCTCCCATCATTCACAGTTTTAATATTCTTTTGAATCTCTTCATCATCGGTCTGATAACTCTTTATCATTTCTAGTAAAGAATGATTGGAATCCATTGGAAAATTAATTGATGTTTCACCTTCTAGGGTTATACCCAAGTCCAACTATACAATACCCTTGTATATAGGATTATTTTTAACTCTCTTATTGTTCAGAACTCCATGATTCTTTTTTCTCAAAGCATATTATACTTTATTTTACATCCCCGTGTGGTAGTATATGGTGAAATAATTATCCTTGACTAGTTAAATCCATCTCCTTTGCATCTTGTTGAGTTCTTTCTGTGAGAAAATAAACTTCAAACTCTTGTGATAAGTATATATCTCACATTTTTCACAATTGTGATAATGTATCCATATCTTCAAAGCAATTATTACAGCTACTAACTAAATATCATGAGTAGGAATGTTTTTCTCATGAATTTGTAGCTGTCATGATGCATAAGCAATAACCCTATCATTCTGTATAAGGACACAACAAATTCCATTCTTTGATGCATCACTATAAATAACAAGACCATCAATCCCCAATGGTAGATTCATGATAGGAGCATTGACTAATCTTCTCTTCAATTATTCAAAACATTCTTTACACTCTCTTCTCCAAAAAATTTAACCCCTTTTGTGTGAGATTTGTAAATGGGTTATCCAATTGGGAAAAATTCTGGATGAAACGTCGATAATAACATACTAAACCAATAAAACTGCTTACCTAGGTTATACATGTTAGTGCTAAAAATTCTGGGAGTACTCTTGTCTTAGAAGGATCAACAAATATTCTATCTTTAGAGACATTATGGCCAAGAAAAGAAATCTCCTGATGCCAGAATTCCAAATTCTAAACATCCCATATAATTCATGTCTCCTAAGAGTTTTTAGAATAATGCATAAGTGATTTTAATGATCTTCGTAGCTTTTGGAGTATACCACGATATCATTAATAAATTCCACTATAATGTCATCAAGATATTCCTTGAAAACTCTATTCATTATATCCATGATGATAGATGGTTCATTAGTCAATCCAAAAGGCATTACTGTAAAATCATAATACCCATACCTAGTTCGAAATGCTATTTTCAGAATGTCTTCCTTCTTTACACACAACTGATGATATCCAGATCTAAGGTCAATCTTTGAAAAGTATTTAGCTCTATGATTTTGATCGAATAAATCATCAATGCGAGGCATGGGATTCTTGTTATTTATTGTTATAAAATTGATCTCCATATATTCAATGCAAAACCACATAGATCCATCTTTCTTCATAAGAAAAAGAACAGGGGATCCCCATGGAGAGACAGTAGGGTGAATAAATCCCACATTAATCAATTCCTCTAGTTGTGTCTTTAGTTCCACTAATTCCAAAGTGGCCATTCTATAAGGGGTCTTCCATATGGTCCTTGAACTAGGAATTAGGTTAATGGAAAACTCAATTTCTCATTATAGAGGATGTCCAGGTAAATCATCTAGAAACACATAATCATATTCATGCACAATATGTACATCCTTTATTTTACCATTCCATTCCTCACCTAGAGTTATTTCATTCTCTTCCTCCCCAATAATTGAATTTAGTTGAGCTATTGAGGGTGGATCTAGATAACAATTAGGTGGTGAAATTTATGCTCTAAAGATAAGGTACTCCTTATCATTATAAAAATTTTAACCTACATATTCTTACAATAAAATTTCACATCATGGTCCAGAATCCAATTCTTACTGCGGATTATATCAAATTCAATCATGTGTGCGAAGATGAGATCAATATATAAATAATGTTTATTTTCCTTAATGGGATCGGATTCAAAAATATTTGTTTTAATGATACTTCCCTTACAAGTTTTTATAGACAAATCCCATGTTATATCAAATTTGAAATATCAAATTTTCTTACCGAACTAGAATGATATGAAACAATGCGATAATCCAGAATAAAATAATTCATTGGATAAACATGAGGACACCATTAAATTACCTGCTACTACGTCTGTTATAGCTTCAACATCAGCAGTAGTGATAACAAAATCGTGGCCTTTATCCCTTGTATTTTTCTGAAGTATGTTCACCTGACTCATAAAAAATTCATTCACACAATTCCCCCTTTATCTACAATTTTATCATTCGTCATTGACAACCTCTTTCTTCCCCATTCAATCACGATCTTGGTGGCGTTTTTCACCACACTTGTAACAGACTCCTATTCCCTTCAGAAAAGTAATAGGGTGTTTCTTCCTACATTTACTATAGGATGGATATTCATCTTCTAATTTCTCCCCCTTATTTCCATTTCCATAGTGTTCCATAAATCTCTTCTTCTCTTTCATTTCTTCAAATGCGTAAGACTCAGGGAATTATTTTTATGTCTTGATAGCACAAGAGACAATATCGTCGTACGACGAGAAGGATTGTGAGACTAATGCTTGATAGAGAAATGGATTTAACCCATCAAAGAAATGATTAATCGTACTTCCTGGGTTACATATATAATCTGCAGCATGCCTCGTTATCCTTGTAATGTTAGATTCATACTTTGTGACATTCGTATCCTCCTTTTGCCTCATACATAGAAATTGTCTTTCTATATCAGCTCAATGGTCATGAAGAAATTATTATTCTAAGATAATTTCTTTAAACTCCCTTCATTCCATATTTTTTTATTCATCACCTTCCATTGTGTTTTGAATCAATTACCACCATTGATCAGCATCTCTAGTGAGGGGGTAAAATTCCATGAAAACTTCTTCCATTTTGCTACTTCCTAAGGCATGAAATATTCTCTAAGGAATTTATTCATTTCTTAACTACTAGTGGATTTTTACCCCCATTAAATTTTGGTGGTTGTTTCCTCATGAAGTTATATAACATTGATCCTCCATGATTTGGATTAGGGTTCTACATACGTGTAAGGATATTATTCCTAACCCGTGCGAGTTGTCCCGGTATAGTGATAAGCTGATCATCACCAGTTATATCACAATCTCCACTATAATTATCTTGAGCAGGACATAAATCCCTATATGGTGTGATTTAATTGATATAATTTACATTTCATCCACTAGGCTCCATTTCTGAACAATGTCATAAACTAAATTAGTTTATGAATCGAAATACACAAATCAAAAAATTTAAAACACATAACATAAATTGAACAGTGTATGGATATAATACATAATCATAAAAATTCCTTCTTCGAGGATTTATATAGTCATAAACCCTTCATAATGGTTTGTAAAAAAAATGAGAATTATCCTAAGCATATCCCCCAGGATTTTCATAACCAAGAATGTAGCAACGCCCATTTTCGTGCACCACTTCAAATTCGATTTTAACTCAAACTAGTGTTTTTGGGTTTTAACTCTATATACATCTGTGCCAGAGCCGACTCTACATGATTGTATCTAGACAGGGATGTATTTCATGAAAAAGACACAAAATCTCTACAATACCAAAATTCTAGGATATTCATCTATACTAACCCTCAAAGTCTATCTTAGGGATATGTGCTCTAATCGGAGTTTATCTAAATCCAGTTTCCGAGGTTTGTACTAAACTTCCTCCTATACTAACTATAACGCCCTGACCCCAGAAGATGATAGTCGGTGAATTATTAAATATCAGTGGATCGATCACAAAAGATCAAGTATCAAAATACTGAATTGGTTAGAAGCCTTGGAAGTACTAGATACATTCATAATTTTTACATTAAGTTATAAAATTAAAAAATACAACAAAATTATTTCCATATACCAAAGTCATATCCCCTCAGACTATGCATGCAAGTCAATAATAAAATACTTCTTTACATCCTGGTAAAAATAGTACTTATAAAGGGGTGAGCTCAGATTCCCAATAAAGATAACAATATAGAAAAAAATTCATAAATATGCATAAATAGTTAACACAATGTATAAGACTAAAACAACAGCCTTTTAAACATGAACATCCGTATTATATGGAATATATATAATCAAATAATTTCATTTACTTATTCACGTTGAAATTGTACTAGTATAATAATAACATGAAATATTAATAACCAATTCTATAATGATGGAATGCATAATGCCAGACCTAATAACCCCATAGTAAAGGCCTTGTTCCAAGACTACAAATAAGTTTTTGTCAAGGCCTTCTGCCAAGAAATTAGATTGTCTCAAGAGACCTACCGATGCATTGAGGATCTATAGCGGGCTCCACCAATCACTTATTAAATCCAATGCATTCCTCATATGAAAAGGCATAAACATAACATAAACATTCTTATTAAAACTGGCACACTAAATGCCAATACTTTATCCAGAGACCATTACTGGTGTAAAAATAACATATCCACAGTCAAACATACAACAAAACCATTAATAAAATATGGAAGTTTTGTATCACAATAAATCAACTACAAATAAGTTTAAATCTATCAAAGGATGTTGACATAGATGAAATCAAAACCTATTTAGAGGAATATCTCTTTCTATTTTTAAGTCATTTAAAATTCATATAAACATAAAAGAAAAAATATATTTTGGAAATATTCTTATACGATTTTAAGGGTGGATTTGATGATGTTATAATGGTGGAAAATAGCTGCACCTGTCGTATAAGATAAGAAACATTCCTACATTAAATTTTTTGAAAATGTCAAAAAGTACCTTGTTTGGAAAACGACTGAAATATTCCTTTCAAAAACATATAAGGTCAAATAAGTGTATAAAATACTTTTTCAAATTTTCTATCAAATCGTAAAAATGATTTGAAATACATTTTTAGGAAACATGGATATTTAGGTTAAAGATATCCCAATGGATACTTACGTAAAAACAATCTCAGATAATAAAGAGATTGTGAAATTAACCCTTAACTTGTTATTTTCTTTTGTAAAGGGTAGGTTAACCACCTGTATAATGGTTAAATTGTTGTTATTAAATTATAAAAGAACTGTATACATTAATATGATATCATATATGATCTTCTAATATTTCATTGTTAATGATATTTCAGTAGTTCATTGTTTCAGGTGTAACCTAATTCATTTTCTGTTATATGATTTGTTATGTAAGTAATTTTTTTGACGATATGATGTATCTTATTAATATTCAGAATGATAATAAGTATTTGAAAATTATTTTTAATCATCAAATGAAAATTACTCTTGAATGGATATGATGGGGAATGAATATCATCACGTTCGTGGAGACGGTAATCCGTACGTACACACAAGTGACAATATCATTCCTTGGATATTAATATAATATATAATTGTATGGTATATAATATATACATAATAATTATCATGATATATTTATTATTTAAATAAATTATAAATCATTATTATACCCAATCAAATAATAATGTATTGAATAACAACTCCACCACAACGTGGAGACAGTAAGCAGTACGTAAACATGTATGGTGACATGTCATTCAAAAGATGGACAGAATAATGAATATGGTTTTAACATATAAATAATAACATAAAAATATATAGAAGTTACTAGAGTCATTATTTTATAATGGAAACAACAATTAATGAAGAAGTGGAAGAATAATGGAACTTGATAGAGGTGATGAAATATTTACCTCTTTTTCAGGTTCTTCCTATTGATTTGATCAAAAGGGCACCATAGGATGCCTTTATGAATAAAGGAAGGCCACTAGGATGAATGGAGGAAAATTTATATGGTATTTTGGTAGGGTTTGGATGATACAAATGACTTTGAAGGTGTGAATTAGAGAGAAGGGTATGTGCCCTTTTATAAGTGGCGTGATGGGCACTGTTGGAAAAACTAGAAATATTATTTAAAAAAAATAGTTTTCGGTTTCTAATGTCTCGAAAGTGAATTATTTAAAGGATAAGGTGGTTATGGGTCGAAAAACTCTCAACTAATAGGTTTTAGACAGGTTTTTGTTACTATATTATCCTTATATTTTAGATTTAACTCTTAGTTAAATATTTTGATATTTACCATGTCTCTTGATATTTTTATACTATATGTTTAATAAACATACTATAAACATTCAAGATAACCTAAAGTGGTTCATTAATGATACACCTATAATTATATACATCTTTTGGAAGAACTTTAGATTTTTTTGATTATTATATCAACCAATAATATTGTATTAGTTTTAAAAACTCATTTATGTCAATTTTGACTTCATTTGATAATTTATTTTTTTAAAGTACAAAAAACTTTATTACCTTAAAATAAATACATTTATTCAACTGTAAAATGTCATATTAACCTATAAAATTACTGCAATTCATTAAAATTCTCAAGATATATTTATTTTGATATTTATAATATCAATTATTTTAATCATTCATTAATATGGAAATTACTGCAACATCATTGTGTCATTAATAAATTTATTTATATAATGTCAAAAAATTATTTAAAAAAAATTATGTACGAAATATTTTTATATTTTTAATGAATATTTATAGTAGAATTTATATTATGTGTATCCCTATATTAAAAATGGTTTAGTAATTTAACATTGAATTAAACTCTATAAACACTTCTTTATATAAAATAATAATAATTTTTCTAATCTAATCCAAGTGGACCAAATTGGTTCATATTCTATTCATAAGGTTGGTTTTGGTTGAATTATACTTATCAAATAGAATTAGGTAATGTGTTAAGGTAATAATAATATCATTTTTACCCTTAATTATTATATTTACTTTTAACTGTGGTAAATAAAAGTAAAACGTTTCTATTCAGAAAAAATTATTTTCATCTTATTAAACCGCATTTTACTTACTGACATCAACCATGTCTCTTGGATTTTTGAAATTCAACTCACAGAAATGGTAAAATTTAATTTTATGTAAATTTGAAAATGCACCTAGGGATGGGTAAAAGACGGTAAAAAGTTCAATAAAATTTTTATATATCTAAAATTATTATAAACTAACTCTAATGAATTACATTGATCGTATATAGGTGTTATATATCTATTTTGTCATAAAATAAATTTAAATAAAATAAATTATTATTTAAATAAAAATTCGGTTTTAAACTATAAATCGGTGTTTTCATTAGTCATCAAAACGTAAAAGTTTTTAGAAAAATACCAAAAATTCACCACACAATAACTTTGATATTCCGAATCCAAAAATGAAGTACATTTTGAAAGTTAAAATTTATAAAATTTCAAATTTTGGTTATTACTATTCATAACATCTTGTTTGATTAGTTTTGGTGTGTTAGAACTCAATGTTGCGTACGACACACACTATTGTATTATTCAAAGAATAGCGTACCGTGGATGCTTGGGGTGTTGAAATTATTGTGTTCTATAAATGTTTTATTTGGTTTTTTCATTTTACATAGTATATAACATGACATATGTTAATTCTATCAATTTCATGTTTTTAATTCAAATAAAATAAATAATGTCAAAATTGAAATTAATTTATTTTATTAGAAATGATATATTACTAAATGATTTAAAATTTATAAAAACACAATATACTTTGAATTTATTTTTAAATGATATTATAAATGAACATTCTCCATTCATATACATATTATTCTTTTACAATGAATTTGTTAAATTTAATATAGTGAATACTCTATTATAATTGTTAAGGTTAAAATAATTCTTTTTCACATTATAATAGCTAATGATAAAATTAATTACCAACACACATAGTATTATTATTAAAAAAAATTGGATTTAATATTCTAAAATAATGCATTCAAAATATCTAATAAGGCTCATTTTAATTTTTAAATAATGGATAAATTATCTATGTTATAAATGCTAGACAGCATAGTGAAAAACAAAATGGTAAAAAAAAGAAATCTTATTAGTAAGGAATAAATATTTTAAAAATTGGGTTTTTTTTGTACTGAAGATTTAACATGTAAATATAATCACTCTATCTTATTAAAAAACAAATTTTTATCCACTTTAGCCAATATTGACCTCTCAATTGTGATTACATTTTTGAATTTACAAAAATACTTCTCCTCTCAAACTATACAAGATAACTCAATATCCTACCTTATTCAATCCTTCACACCTATTTTCATCATACAATCCATACCAAATAACATCCTAACATCTCTCCTCTAGTCAGAGAAGCCTTGTTTTTGGAATAAATCCATCCTAATAAAGTATTAGTGCAATCATAAGGGGAATACCCGATGAATAGGCAATGTTATTCAATAAGAAAAATTATTTTATTTCATTATCCACCGTCATCAATTCTTATTACATCATGATTCAATAATAAACTCATCATATTAAATATATTAATATAATGTTATATAAATTTAATGACTTTAAATCATATCACATTCTATAAAGATGGTAATAAAATAATAATTCAGGTGTACGGTGGACTATTGCCTCTAGAACCGATGTCCTTTGTTTCTCCATTAACACCTATCACTATTAATAAAAATAATGGATTTAATATGATATTTGATATTGATGGTTTTATTTTGAATATTGAATTATTATATCTCATATACCATCATACTATACATCGTATGGGAATGTGATGGCATCACTCCATTGTATGGCCGACTACCACCTCCCAGAGTGATTTCATTAATTTATGATTTATAGGGAGTGTATAAAGGTTTTTTTAAATTAATATATCTGATATATTTTATATTAAATTAGTTCTAGAATTAATTTATATTATTTAATTTATTTTCTTTTATTACAATGTTTAAATGGAAACAATGATCCTGTATACGTATGATCTATGACTTCCATGAAAGGTGTACCTAATTTTCTATCAGTAATTTTATTGAATACTATAAATAAATATATAAAAAATATATATGATTATTATATCATGGATTACATTCTTGATTGGATGTAACTGTGATCAAAGTAGGAGTTCCAAGAAAATAAAAAATAAAATTCTATATGAAATACAATGTATTTATTACATGAGACATAACCATAATATTAAATCAATATTACATACATACCATAAAATCATGGTCTAAAACCATGGGTATAGACTATAAAATAGTTGTTATATGATATAAACAGAGTTTATAGAACTATTTGTGATTTACGTATCGGTATATTTCTATACACACTATTTTTAAATAATATGTGGGTATAACATAAGAGGGATTCATAATACCCATGGTTTAATGAAAATTGTGAGTATATATGAATTGATAATGGTTTTTTATTTGTTGTAAACAATTTGTCAATAAGGTGTAAGTTGTCAATATGTATGGAAAATTTCTCGTGAATATGATTAAAGAGGGGATGTTGTTTCAAATAAAATTCCAGTGATATTTGGAGAATCAGTATTGGACATTGGATGCAATTATTAACCATTATAATCTAATTCATATTATTGTTGTAAAAGTCCTAAGTTCCTAGATAATCACCAATAAATTGTAGTTTTTTACACCATTTGAGGAATTCCATGTAGTACTATATTACAGGATTAATTTGGAAGATCCATCCAATAACATCTAATTTGATGATGATTTTGAATCAAATCAGAAGATTGTTTGCAATGATCCTAAAAAAAGAGGGCACGTGTTTAAATGAGAAAACATCACTCAAAATAGTGATACCATGCATTATGATTTAATACATGTGGAATGAATAAATTATCCATGAATAGTCGATGATTGGATTAATGGAATGTATTGAAGATATTTTGGATTCATGATCTTAAAATAAAGGAATGTATGATGTTTGAAGAAGATGAATGGGAAAGGAAGAATGCATGGGCTTAGTATGGAATCTTCTAAGTGAATTGACCATGAGTATTCTTTGTAGGAATAATAAGGCCATGAAATCTTGTACACATGGTCTTTAACTAAGCAAGCTTAACATTAAAAAAATATAGTCCAATGAAGAAGGACATCAGAGGACATAAACCTTAATCTCATGTGATAAATGAGGGATAACCACACTTAAGGGAAGCCTCAAGACCATCCTCGTAAGTGGAAAAAGGCTTACTATACATGTATTAGCCCACTGGAGGAGGCATAATGATCAAACCATTTAGAAAAGGTCATAATGGGTTCTTGAAGCACACTTGAAGGGGAAAAGGTGGGAGTAGAAGTGAACCCACAGAACACCAGTTCAGGGAGGCAAATAGATAGGTGGGAAGAGAATTTTGAGCTGAGGTTATCGTGACATGTTAATTAATGAAGCCACAAAATAGGGTGTGTTTTGATTTAAGAGGAGATTTAAAAACACAGATTCAATATCTGATGTCCATCAAATATCACATGAAATCTTGGATGAACATCGCATCCCATGTCCCGTGATGCAATCTGATCTATCCATTATTCTGATCCGCATATGTATGAACCAAGACCGTTTGATGATCCCTCAATAATGTATTATTCTACCTGCGAGCCACCTGATGCACTGTACAACCGAAACATAGATGAACTTACATGATAGTATTGTAGACACCATTGATGATAAAACTCTGGCATCATGATCATCTGAATGAAATGAAAACATGAATGCAACTACGCTTGCATGCATATATCGAAAAAAATAAATTCAGAGAAGGATAAGGAAAAATAAGTTCTTGAGGCCACACTGGATAGTTGATATTCAAGGGAGCATTAAAAAAAGATACTTGTGATCGTCATCACATGCATGTAAGGATTATATTGTGAATAAGAATCTTTTGTTTGAAAAGGTAACATCCAATAAATGCGGCTTATCATTGACCCGCAACTTTGAAATTTTGAATCCAATGATCTTGGGCATTCAAATCCCTAATCCTCATGACATATTCACAGATATTAATGAGAATCCTCTAGATATAAAAGGAGTATCCCTGAGATAAAATATGGTTATGCCATTCTCATAAAAAGGACATCTCATTTCTCTAATGATATAGAGACATCACAAACTCCTCTCGTTCACGAAAGGTAATAGTATTTCAATGACGCTTTTCTATAAGAGGGAGAATATAATCATTCCACCATTCGACAAGTCCTACACACTCTTGAAGGGTCTTGAGAACACGTATTCCCACACACCTCTTGTGAAAAGGAGATCCACACTCCAATCATGGTTCATGATGTGAAGAATCACGAACCTCTTGGTTCACAAAAAAGGGCACACCCTCTGTGCGAATGAACCCCATGAACATCTGAACCGTTTTAATAAACCCTCGTTGTGATTTATGGAGTAATTACCATGGGTACACAACCAGTGCATGCACACTGGTAAAAACCATAGAATGTGCCCGAGCTAAGAACCTCCTTGGTTTCATGAAGATAAAAATAGTTCATAATGATACAATGTACATATACACTTCCCTTGGAGAAGAATAATAACCCACACACACCCTTGTTAAACCCATTCAGGTTGTGAGGAAAAGAAAATGAAGAAGGGAATGCATGATGCTCATGCATACATGAGAATGAGTTATATACACATCCATGAAAAGAAAACAAAATAAGGCATTGCATGTGAACATGTAAAGAAAGAGGAAGAAGAAATAAGAAATAACACACCCAAATAAATTCACCCATTTGGGTTTGATTAAACACACACTTATATTGACCATAATGTAGATAATAAGTGATTCTGTTGAAAGAACCAAAGAAAATAAATTTTTGTGTGTTATTAAGTGAGGAAAAGAAAGGGAAAGTGTGTGGTGAATGGTTTAACCCGTGGGGTTTTCACACAATAAAGAGAGAAGAAGGATACTATGCATGAATGCATGCATGAACACAGATAGGTGGAAACACATCAAAGGAAATATCAAGATTATAAGTGAAAGTCTGTAAAAAAGAAGATGAAATTCCATGAAAATCATGCATGAATTATAATATTAATTGAGACATCCAAAAAAGAAGAATTATGTATTCCATGGAATCTATTCATGAAATGAATAAGTACTGATACTGATTCCAGAAAGAGTTAAAGGTGAAATTTTATCTTAGTTTACAATGATTGAGAATCTAATAATTAATACATTGCTAATATTGTGAAAGATCATTCTTTAATATTATATTATTAATTAAGTTGTGTGAACCATTGGAACACATATCAGTGAGACCATATCTTCATAAGAATATGAATGTATTTCCTAAGAATGGTTTCACTAAGGACTGATCAATAGAGTGATCAGAGTTATTGAGAAAGGACAACAGACCTTAGAAACGGTTGGTGAAGATTCTTGATGATATTCACGAGTAAGTGTGATTCAACAAACTATTCAGGGAAGATCATAATATCCATCCAATGTGAATCAAGAAGCATATCCAGTGAATTACCAGAGGAAGAAGTCATCAGGGGGACTCTAAAGCAGGAAAGAGGGACTCTAGTAACACTATGGGAAGTAGTATAAAGAACCTCATATGATGAGAGATATAATGTGACTCTAAATCGACCATTGTAATCACTTATCTGATTATAGTAGGGAATATCTGTTGGGGAGATTAACCACCACAATAAATAGTAGGTCTTTGAACCGACCCATGTAAATCATTGTGTTTAATACCATTACATTTACAACATCATTCAAGGTAAGGATGAGATACAAATGATGATTGGATCGATGATTTAACCATCCATAGTGGTTTAATTGAAAACAATTAATTATTAAAAATATTTAAAGGGATCAATGATTCACCCCCTCTTCCTCTCAATGATTCACACTAATCCCAGTACTTAAATTGGTATCAGAGGAAAGGTAACCTCTAAATGATCCAAGGGATTCATTATGAAGTTTAGATTTGTGGATATGAGCAAGAAAACTCAAATGGAGATATCTTTCAAGACTCAAATGAACATAAATAAGAAATAGGATTAGAAGATGATAAAGAAGCATACTTCTAATTGGGAGACACCTTCTACTGAAGGTATTTTGAAATATAAAATATGTGATAATACTTATTATTCTTATGATGATTCTTGTTCATGTTGTCATGGTGATATATCAATTATCTATCGTTACACTAAACTCCAAGATCATATAATGAATGTCCCTCTACAATCATCAAGGAATATTTCTACAATCATTAGTACTATTAATGTTGAAAATTTACAACTGAAAGAAGAATAATATTCCATTTAATATGTGTTGGCTAAATGGGATGCAATATCCAACACTCTAACAAAACATATGAAATAAAATGAAGAAAAAATTTCCCTCTACAATTAATTAATTGATGATGTTACTGAAGAATTGCAAGGAATTATTTGTGAGAAGTAAATCATTGTGATCGTATTTATAGAAGCATTCCATGAACTTGTATATTTTCACAAACTCACAATGGTTGTCAATGCTATTCAACTAGATTACAACACCGAAAGGGAAAAGGAGACTGACATCACTTTAAAACAATTAAGGAATGTGCATGAAGAAAAAATGAAAAACATGAATGGGAAATTGGAAATCATGATGAGGTCAGTTGAAAATGAAAAAAACTGCCTCAACATAGAGGTTCTAGAGTTTTAGGTGAAACTGAATAATCAAGAATCAGTCCAAGAGGGAAATTTCTATACAACTGAAAGAAGAGATGATTCCTTCACATTTTCTTTGAGGAATATAGTTCCAAGAGAAACTTGAAATCATTCTCTAATAAAATGGAACCATCCTCCAAGAATATGGTATCCCAAAACCCACAAATTTATGTTTCTACTAATACAGTTGCTTCTACAAGTACAGGTTAAAAGATAAAAGTTGGGAAGAGTGGATTGAAAAAAAATGTTGATTCAACTTTAAAAATATCAAGGGTGGATGCTAGAATGAGGAAAAATAACAACTACCTAATATATTCTCCAAATAAATAAAGGTAATTCCAGAAACAACAAGGGACTACATTTATCCATACTAATAATATAATATAAAAGGATATGTATTAGCTATTTTTTGTGTTGTTAGATGTTTGGGCATTATGAAAATGATTGTTGGAATAATATGTCCGCATATGAAAATTATGGAAGGCATAAATTTAGAGAAAGTATATGTAAAAAAATGAAGCATCCTGGAATGAAAAGTTAGAAAACACAATTGAAGAATAATATATATATGAAGAACATATTTGAATATATTGAAGACTTCAGTGATAATTGAAACAAAATAGATCACAGTTATGATTACTGCTTGTTTAGTCATACCATTCCACATTAAAATATTTATAAGAATAATAGACCAAAAAATTTTAGGAGAAATTAAAAAGAGTTAATAAGTCTTCTATTTGGAATATGAAAAACAATGAAGTTAAGAAAACGTTTAAATAAATTATTCCCAAGAAGAAGTTAAATCCAGATTCCAAGAATATCATCTCAACCAAAAAAATATGATTCGACTATAGAAGGAAATTCCATTCCATGGATCGCTGAATACATTCAATGGAAATGAATGGAAGGAATATAAAAATAAAATGATAAATAATCTAGAATATAATGGGATCTGAAGATAATCTTAATAATTTTTCTAAGAAATGTAACTTGAAGACAATGATGAAGCTATGTGAAAGCTCCAACCAAGGAAATTTTAAGATGGAGTGTTTAGTTATCTAGCCTAATCGATTGATTATTTCTAGAGAAATAAAAATAGATGAAAATGATATACTATCAAAAGATATGGAAAAGGGGAAACAGGTCATTCCACATGAAGAAAAAATTGAATTTCGTGTGAGGTTTTCAACACATTTCAACCCTTGTGTCACACAAGTCATATGTGGGTGGTGCAAGAAAGGAGGAAATAGTATTAAAAAGAGTATGGCAATTATTCTAGTTCAATAATAATTTCTCAAAATAAAGAAAATTTCATTAAAAGATTCTAGTGATCTAAATGCACTTGACAAAAAAGGGATCATATTCAATGAGGTAGAAAACGTATTGACATCCACAAAATCACATCCAACATTTATGATCACATGTGCAAGTATGAAGAGTAGAGAAAATGGATCATCTTGGTTGGGAAAACCATCCCAACCTTGTTGTTCACATTGATAAAGAAAAGAGATTACATCTTATCCCCTTATACTTTTTTATACATGTTTTATTACATTGTAGGCAATTGAAGAAGAAGGTCATTCAAAAAATGAGAATTAAATCAACAAAGTGGAGATCTAAAAGTTGGACTCAATATTCATTATTTTATAATTACATGAAGTGTTCCTCATTTGACGATTATCAATATGAATATCTTGAAGACCATCTGATAATTATTTTCCACTATGGAAATTCAGAGGGAGTACACCTCTTGAGGGGGAGAAAGAATTAATGATATCATATCCGGAATTATATGAATACAAACCATGAAATAAATATCATCTCAAGATGTTGACGTTTAGGTATTCCAATCACAATTTCATCCCTTGTTCATAATTGTATTTATCATGTAAATTAGGGGGAGGGGGTTCTTTATTGATTACATGATGGGATGAAAGTGGGTGCTTTGTCATTGCACTTTAATTTTTTAATACTTTTGGTGAAGTGTGTGTGGGATGTAGAATTTCATTGATAAATTTGATTACCTCAAATCCCTTGGACATGAATTGATACACTCTGAGCATGATTTCACATGTATGGTTTTTCATGGACAAAATTGAATACCTAGATAATATCTCCATTTTTTTACATCGGGTTATCCCAAGTAGACATCGAGTTTATTTAATAATGGATTATTCTTAAGTGAATAATGTGACATCATCCCTCTCACAGAAAAATTCAAGAAGATATTCCTTAATGGGAGGACGACATGTTTTGGAACAGACCCCACTACACCATTGCATTTGGTTTCCAATACGGGGGAGAAAATATTGGCACACATATTGACCAACTCAACCTGTTATTATGTGATTTTAACAACAAAATAAAATGGGGTAGATTGTTGGGTATGGTGTTTCATCCATTGTCACAGTGATTTCAAAAAGGTGTCAATGTTCAATAGGTATGTAAAAGTGGTGGTGGTGATGATTTAAGAGGGGAAGTTTTTCCAATGAAAATGCCACAGATATTTGGAGAAATGTTATTTGAAATTGGATGTAATTCTTGATCATTATCCCCCAATTTAGATGATTGCTGAACTGGTCCTATATTCCAGGACATCTCTCACTGAATGAAACATTGTTACACCATTTGAAGAAGTCCATGAAATACTATATTTCAAGATAGAAGTGGAAGATCCATCCAATAAATTATAATTGGATGAAGGTTGTGAATCATATCATATGATTGTTTGTACTAATCTTGAAAGAATAAGACATGTTTTTAAAAAAGAATATATTACTCAGAAAAATGATTCCATGTATTATGCATTAATGCATGAAGAATGGAGAAATTTTCCATGATTCATCCATGATTGGATTAAAAGAATGTATTGATGATTTTTGGGATTTATGATCTAAAAAAAGGAATTTATGATGTTTGAAGATGAATAATGATAAAAGAAGAATTCATGGGCTTAGTATAGAATCTACAAAGTGAAGCCTCAAGGCCAACCATGCAAGAGGCACAGGGAATGTATAATCTCGCAGGAGCACGCCCGGTGATCAACCCATGTGGCAAGGTGCATAGTGGGCACTTGATGGGAGCCCAAAGGAGAAATTATGTGTGAAGAAGCATGCCCGTAGAACACTAGTGTGGGGTGGAACCATGAGAGGGGGATGCAAATTTTGAGATAAGGTGGTCATGTATTTTAAATTAATGTTTCCACAAATTATGACATGTTTTGATGTAATACAATATTAAAAAACGCAGAAACAATCTCGATTGTCCATCAGATCTCATGTGAGATCATGGCCACACATCGCATCCTGCATCTTATAATGCAATCTAAGCCATCCATCCATCTGTGCTACATCTATTTGAACTAGGACCATTGGATGATCCCTTAGCAGCATCGTCTTCAACCTCCGAGCCACCCAATGCAGCTACATCAACGGATTAGAGCCGAACCTCAATGATCATACTCCAAACTCCATTGATGATCAAAATCCTACATTAGGATTGTCCAAATAAAATAAATACATGTATGCAATTACATTTTCATGCATGAAAAAAATAAATAAATCTATAGGAGGCCGAGGAAAAATAAGTTACTGAGGATGCATTGGACATTTAATATTGAAGATAGGATTAAAAAAAAAGATACATGTGATCCTCATCACATGAACGTAAGGATTATACCATGAAGAAGAAGCCCACATTTGAAAATAAAACATCTGAGAATTGAGGCTTCTCTTTGACCTGCAACTTCAAAATTTTGAAGCCAATGATCTCTAGAATTCAATGCCCCGATCTTCGCGTCATATACAGGGATTTTAATGACCATCCTATTCTTATAAAAGGGATATCCCCAAGAAGAAATATATTGTTGTCATTCTAATAAAAATTAGCTGTCACTTCTCTGAATAAATAGAGAAACAACGAAATCCTCTGGTTCGTAAAAGGAAAATGGTTTTCCGCACGTCTTTGCTAAGAGAATGAGAAGAGGATCCTACTTCCCTTTGACAAGTGCTATAAACTCTCAAAGGGTATTGTGAATAAGAAGTTCCACACACCTCTTATGTGAAGGAGATTCATGAACCACTTGTGGATCATGAAGAGAAGAACTGAAAACCACTTGCTTCACGAAAGAGGGTGAAACCTCTGGGAGAAGGAAACCCACTATCAAGCGAAAGGTTTAAATAATCCCATGAAATTCTCTGTGGAGGCATTCCCATAGGTACCCAACTCATGTATGCACCCTTGTGATACCATGAAATGTTACCTGGTCCATGAACCTCCTTGGATTCACTAATATAAGGAGAATTGTAACAACCAGGTCCTGGTGAAAGCACAACCACCCCGCCTTAACATGGTCGTCAGGTCCTGGCCCACCAGGTACCACCAGTTGCCCCCACAGACATGTGGGGCCCACCCCAGGGTCCACCCACATGACTGAACGGGTCATCTGACTAATGAATGTCCCCACATGCCAACACTTTTCCTTTCCAGTGTGCTTTGTCCTCACTTACACACACCCTAGGAATCTTTCCAGAAGGTCACCCATCCTGATCACTACTCTAGGCCAAGCACGCTTAACTGTGAATTTCTAACCAGGTAGGCTCCCAAAAAGGAAGGTGCACCTTGTTGACATGAGTCATATCATTTAGTCATTTAACCCTTTATCATTTGGGGATGTTACAATCACCCCCCCTTTGGAGCACAATGCCCTCGTTGTGGGCCCTAAATCTCAACCCAGGCAGTGCACCACAGTTAAGGCTGGGTTCCTCCTTTGATACCAATTGTAACTACCGGGTCCCGGTGAAAGCACAACCACCCTGCCTTAACATGGTTGTCGGGTCCTGGCCCACCAGGTACCACCAGTTTCCCCCACAGACATGTGGGGCCCACCCCAGTGTCCACCCACATGCTTGAACGGGTCATCTGACTAATGACAGTCCCCACCGACCAACACTTGTCCTTTCCAGTCTGCATTGTCCTCACTCACACACACCCTGGAAAACTTTCCAGAAGGTCACCCATCCTGATCACTACTCCAGTCCAAGCACGTTTAACTGTGGATTTCTAAGCAGGTAGGCTACAGAAAAGGAAGGTTCACCTTGTTGAAATGAGTCATATCATTTAGTCCTTTAACCCTTTATCATTTGGGGATGTTACAAGAATTCATTAAGGGATAGTGTATACATACACTGCCCTTAGAGATGAAGAAAAACCCATGCACACCCTTTTTACACCCATTGGTGCTATGAAGACAAAAAAGAAGAAGAAGGTAATGCATGATGCACATGCATACATGTGGATGTGTTGAATCCACTTGAATTAAAATAAAACATATCAATATAGTGCATATTCACATGTTCAAAATGAGGAAGAAGAAAGAAGGAATAACACAAACAAATGATTTCACCCTTTTGGGTTTGCATAAACAGACAATTATGTTGAACCTAAAATAGATATTACATTTGTGTGTGAAATGAACTGAAGAAATGAAATTTGTCTATATTGATTGAGAAAAAGAAATAGAATGTGTGTTTGACAAAAAGTTTATTCCCTGTGGGGTTTTCACACATGTATGAGAGAATAAGAAGATTGGGCATGCACACATGCATTCACATGCTTACGTGGGGACACATAAAAGGAAGAATCAATATTTTATGTGAACGTGTGTACCAAGAAGAAGAAATTCCATGAAACTAATGAATGAAGCGTAATATTAATTTATATATCCAAAAAATAAGAATTTTGGATGTCATAAAGTCCATGCATGAAGTGAGTGAATATTGATACTGAATCCAGATACAGTTAAAGAAGATCTTTTATATGAGATGAATGTGTTTGAGAGTCCATGAGGAGAGAGAGTGATAATGTTGTGCAAGATCATTTATTCATATTATATTCTTGAAGAAGTTGTGTGCACAATTTTCTCACATCTTATTGAGACCAGGTAATCAATAGAATAAGAAAGAGTTGTCAGAGTGTTGTTTCATTGAGGACTGATCAAAATAGTGATCAGTGTTATTGAGCAAGGCCAACAGACCATACAAAAGTCTTTTGAATATTCTTTAAGAGATTCAAAAGAAAATGTGATTCAGACAGCTCATGAGGTAAAATCATGAAGATCCATCCACAGTGAATCAAGAAGCATCTCTTCTGAAATTCATAAGGAATAAGTATTTAGTTGTACTCTGAAGTAGGACAGTGGGACACTGGTAATTCTATGGGAAAATTATAAAGAACAACCTTTGAGAATCATGGGAGATGTAGTGTGACTCTGTATCGACCATTATAATTACTCATCTGATTATTTTGGAGAATTTTTGTTGGGGGAGTAACCAACACTGCAAGGAGCGGGGCTTTGAACTGATCCTTTTAAATCCTTGTGTTCAGTTCATTTACATTTACTACATCATTCAAGGTAATGTTTAGAGAAACAATAAGTGTTGATCATGGATTTAATCCTCCATAAAAGTTTAATTGAAAATAATTAATTAGAAAAAATATTTAATGGGATTAATGATTCACCCCTCCCCCTCTCAATGATTCACACTGATCTGGGCACTTCAAAATCTATACCCACAATTAGGATAACCATGGGTATATATTACCCCCAGGAAGGATATACCAATGTTTCACTGAAATGTTTGTACAAATACTTGTCCCCAATAATCAGAAGAAACCCATGTAACCCCACATCATGATAATGCCAAAAATTGTAAAAAAAAATTAAAAATCACCATTAATATTTAATGAAATAAATATATTCTATATTTATAATTAATCTAACTGCCTTTAATAGTTTTCCAACCATTTACAATACAATAACATTCTCTTAAATCCACAAAATCCACAATTTTTTTCATTAACCAGAATCCACACACCACATTAATTCTAACTCCAAAGATGGAGGATATTTATATCTCCCCCATGAAAATAAATCTCATCATGATCACCACCATCAACAACATCATCATTGGGAGCATCAGTACCAATATCAACAACATCATCATCATAACCACCACCACCACCACCATGAGTAGTATCATCACCTCAACCGCCACAGAGATCTCCATTAACATAACTCGGTGAATCATATATATAGTGAATTATTTTCATACATGAATATAAAACATTATAAGCCTAAGATGGACGTGGTGGTCATATAACTAACATAGATTTTAAGAGTAGTTCGATGAACAACTTATTTAACATCCCATGTAAATAAATAATATTACATTCTAATGTTTATCCCTATTTGTGAATAAAATTTTAATATTAATTTAAAGGGAATGTTATGATCGATGTCTTACCCAATACACAACAACGAGTTCCTTTGAAATCATACGTTGCACTCTAATAATAAAACAATTTGATTTTAAATGGTAGTTAACACCAAGCCATTGTAAGGACGGGAATGAACAGAACTAAATAAAAAATGATTATATATGTTTTTCAAAAAAAAATTCTTTTTACAATAAATGTCAGAGGACTAAAAATGAGAATGAATCCAATTTTAAGCGTAAACATTATAATATTATTTAAAAGGTCGATTAACCGCCTTTTGATGGAGAACCTCTTTTAAATCCACTTTTTGACAATTTTATGAGTTATATTTGACAAAATAAAATTCTTCTTTAGAATCCGGAAATCAAAATTAACTTTGTGTAAATTTTTGGTATTTTTCCGATAATGTTAATTTTTTAATGAATAGTGAAAAATTTTGTATTTTAATTCAAAACCTCTTTCTGATCTAATTTATTTATATGATTAGATTGTCTTTTTGATTGTTGTTAAAGTTAAATTAGAACATATTTTTACCATTTAATCCAATAGTGGTCATTGGAATTAATTTCACTTTGAAATTTTACTAAAACTAGTGTCAATCTTTTGATATATATTGTTTCATAAAAACATGCTATTTGTTATGAAAGAGGGAATTAATTATTAAATTAATTAAGGTAAATTATATGTTTTGAATTTAGTAAAATAGACATCATTTTTGAATTCGGAATATCAAATATAGCTTAGGTTGAATTTTTTGTATTTTTTTGAAAAACTTCAATTTTTTATGAATAGTGAAACCACTAAGTTGTAGTTAAAGTAACAGATTTTTTGTTTAAATGAAACTTTACCACTTCTGTGATTTGATTTTAAAAAATCCGAAATACATTTTTGTCATTATGAAGTAAAATTTGGTTCAATTAGATTAAATTTTTTTGGTGAATAGTAACTTTTCATTTTAATTAATCGCGATTAAAGGTAATTAGTATGATTTAAGGTAGAAATGATATTATAATAAAATCGAAATATTGTGAAACATGTCCTAACCCTATTTGATGAGTCATGGATGTCCATGACAGCCCATGGGTAGATTTTTGGGACCCCATGGTGCCACATGGGTAAAATAATGACATTAAAGCCTTTTATTTAATGTAAAAGTAAAAATGACACAAACATGTATTGTTTTACTAAAAAAAATTTACATGAGGTTATACAAGTCATATTTTTTACAATAAATAGAAATTGTAAAGATAAAAATATTTCCTACATCATTGTATTTTTTTTTTAATTTTTAGACATTAAATAAATTAAATTATTTATGACATCATGATGATGCAGTGATTACCTCATTATTTAACGATTTAAATAAAATGAAACGGTAATGTAAAATCTAATACCTAAACATGTAAGAAACCTATTATATGAGTGTATTTCGAATACTTATCACCTTATCCTTGAAATATATCCTTTTGGGAGTTTTAAAATCCCAAAATCCTTTTATAATAAAGTAATCTTTTATAACTTTCCAAGAGTGCCCCTCCTCTTCTCTTATAAAAGGCCCCCACCACTACCACTTCACCCACACCTCTCTAGAATTTGTCTCGGCCAACCCAAGCCCATTTTATCTCTCCACATCTCTCTATTCATCATTGAAGCCTCACCTTTGGGCATAATCCTTTCCAAGGAAGCCTTTGAGCTCAAATCAAAAAGAGTTACCCGATTTAAAGGTAATGTCTTCCCTTGTGTTCTTTTGTTTTATTTTGCTTATCCAACCGTCTAAACTCTTTTTATTCCTTTATTTGGTAACAAAAACAATATCTTAAATATACTAGTATGTTTTTATTTGGAGTACTCGAGTTACACTTACACACACCTTCGTCTAATGGTTAAAGAACATACTGTTTCGGTGGATGGTGAATTTCTACCTCACGAAACGATGATTGTTCAATCTCCTCTTAACACCATTCATGGTGTAAATTATGATGTAAATATATTTTATATATGATATATATGGAATTTATGTTTTCTATATGCTTCTGAATTTTATATTTAAAACATGCCTTTATGCTTTTCATGTTGTGAAAATGAGATAATTTCATACGAGGAAATGTGGACTACGGCCC
Source organism: Viscum album (assembly GCA_963277665.1). NCBI lineage: Eukaryota > Viridiplantae > Streptophyta > Magnoliopsida > Santalales > Viscaceae > Viscum > Viscum album. Next base: position 1,282,646,923 of record OY728142.1, on the reverse strand, counting down.
CCTCAAGTGATGTGACTCGTTCATGAAATACATGAAATTTATAAAGAATTCAATTCATGAAAATATGTGACCTATATAAAATATATATTATACTGGAATTATAATATATATATATATATATATCACAGTTATTTTTAATTCCATTAATATGACAAAGAAATGAAAGTAGCGTTCATTCGTACGTACGACCTACCGTCTCCATGAATGGTTCATTTCTTTTATTTTTATCTCCAAATGTTATTGAGTAGTATAAAAGTAATATTTACTAGATATATATGATATTTAAATCATTAATACTATTCTGGATATGATTTACTAATAACTACATGAACAATCATTTTCAAACAAGTTCATGTTTTACTCATGTACAAACATCCACAAAAACGTCTGATATGAACTCACATTATTAACCAATAATTATTACATTATAATATGTGATATTAAATGAATAATAATCATAAAAATAAGTCCTTAACCAATTATAAATTGACCAATTTTTATTATTCAGTATTATAAAGAAACGAACAAGACAAGTCAGACTTGAGGTAAGGGATACAACCTCTCTCGTTGTTTTTAAGTACTCTCTTTAATGTCATTTCTTATAAGCTCGTCATTATTATGTTTGGGGATGTTCTTTTATATTAATCATACTGTATTTTTTTTGTTCATATTATTATAGACCCTATTTGTTCTCATAAATCAATTTTTGGATGTTTTATGTGGCACCGTTAGAATGCCGAGTTTTCATAAGGGATTTTTTATCTCACTTTTATTCCTGTGATATTTATGCTACATTTTCACCCATTTTCCATTGAGTAGTGTATGTACTGCCAATTATTCTACTATTGGTGTAATATAATTTCGTTTATGAGTATTTTCATCAATGTTGTATAGTCCTTTCATGGGGTGTACGTTTCAGAAGTTACCCAATTCGGTAAGGGAACCTTTCACCCTCCTCTTTTTAAAAGACATCTTTTCTTATGTCATTTAATTAACATACTATTATGTTAGGATATGTTCTTCTATATCATTATTTATGTAAATTTTATTTCCATGTGATGAGATACCATTTTCACTCTCATTAACTCATTTTCTGAATTTTAATGTAACATCGTTAGTCTGTCGGATTTCTATAAGGGAACTTGTTATCCCACTTTAAATTCATTGGGATAAACCTCTACTTCTTGATTTTATTATGCCAGTATTATGTGTGGAATATCTATGTTGTAATTTCCACAAACCTTTGTGTTTATATACTATTTCTACACAAAATCATCTAATTTATAAATTATTACGAACTTGTATGGGAAATCATAACTCAATCTCATTTCATTGAGTTAAATATCTATGTCATTGGTTTGGTTTTTCCAAGTTTATGTGTGAATGTACTCTGATTGTTTCACACTTAATATCCACTTATATTGAGTGTATTTATATTTTTAACACATAATTATGTAATATATTTATCCTTAATTTAATGATACCATCTTTATAATGGATTTCATCTCAACTAACATTTCCATTGAGACTTCATTGTTGTTATGCACCAATTCACTCTTATATGGTGTGTATACTGTCCTTTGACAGATTATATCATGAATCACTTTATTCTCATGATATTATAATGTTTGGATTAAATTTTATTCCACAATAATTTGTATTTAAGTGTCTCTCATTTTGTTAAAAACTCTCTAACAAAAAAATCCTTTTAAATGTTTTAAAGATTCATTATTCTAAATATTTATCGTTAATGTCCATGTTTCAAAAATGGTTGTCAGTATTTATTTATATGGAAATTAATGTTTTAAAATTATAATTCCATTAAAAGCTTCAATGTGGCATGGGACACTTTGATTTAAAAATCACTTTTAAATGATTTTTTTAAAATGGATTGATTAATTCAATATCTTTGAATTACTTATTGTGATTGAAAATGAAATTTTGTTATTGAAATGTTTATATTTTCAATATTATGTGTAATGATGGTACTTGGAAATTTTATGGGTGGTTACGTGATAAACCATATGACGGGTGGTGCCGTGAATACTAGGACGGGTGGTTATGTTATAACCTCCAATGTATTCGGTATGGAAGTTGGACGTATAGCTATTCAATTATGTATGTGTGGAATTCGACCGTATAGTTATTCCATTTAAGTATGTTTATGTCCCAAGTTACCTTTATATGTTATGTGTTCTTTATATGGGTTTTATGGTAATCTTTTGGTTACAAAAGGGTAGGTAATGGTCTTTTATTCAGTGAATATTTTTTAATACTTCATAAAGGTGAAAAGTATTACATTGGTAAAGTACTCATGGATTACTTGTTGTTTTGAAAAACTAATACTTTTCCTTATTTGTGTATCCTTTACTGGGATTCTTATGCTCATCCCAGGTTTATTTGAAATGTTTTTCACGGGTCAAGGGAATGGAACATGATATGATTATAGTGTCATGTAAGTGTCAAGAAAGAATCTATTTTTTATTTTAAATACTTTTCCATTGATGGGAAAAATTAATACTCTATTCTATGTAACCACTTTGTTTATATGTGGAATGTATTGCAAGTTTTATGATCTAATTCTCTACTACTCTAAACCTGAAAAGATCCTCAATGTGAATTATTCGTTTAATTCAATAATAAGTAATTTTTAAGGCCAGGGACATATAGTTGGTATCAAAGGACGGTTTAGATAACTTTATAGGTTAGGGTATTCTCTAAGCATATGTGACATTACCATAATGGTAATTATTTCAGAAAGAGTCCTAGTTTTAGATAAATTGAATGAGTAAGTATATCTTAATATTTATCTTCCTCATTAGTACATGATAGTTTTGTTGATATACTCACTCTGACATTTCTTTTTTTAGTAAATGGGTGGTTCTAGGAGGCACCAAAGTGACAATGGGTTTTAAGGAAACCGCGATGGTTCACTTATTAAGAGACTAGATGAAATGGGGGATTCAATGAGGAATATCGTGGTTGTTATAAACCAACTATCAAGGTGTCATGATCAACCACTTGAACCTTGGTTCATCTCTAATGCATCATGTTCGAGATGACCAACTCGATGTGGAAGTTCAGGTAATTATTATAAAGGTAACCATTAGGGTTTATATGATCCTTACTTTTGATGTAATTATGGGTTATTATGTTATGATGGAATATGAACGACAAGAGATAAACTTGATGTTAAATTATGTTATGGTTATTTTTTAAGACTTTATCGATTTTTGGGGAATTTTACAAGAATTATATCGTTTTGGAAAAAGAAAAAAATGCAGAACATGTGATAACTCGTCGGATCGGACAAAGCAGTGGGAATCAAACCCACAACCAATGTGCGACTGGTATTTATCGCCTACCACAAGACTACATTAATTCCCTGGTTAGTTTGACTAATTCTTTATTGATAGATTATTTTATGAATCAATAATATGTTTATTTTGGGTTATCTATTGAAATGATTATCCTATCATGGAATATGTGATTAGGCTAATTAATTTTCAATTCGAGACTTTAAGAGAAACTGATGTTGTCTGGAGATAAATTTTACGATTTAACTTGGAAGACTATGTGATTAAATCTTTCAATAATTTGGGTTTCAAACTTAGTTTGTTTTACTTTTGGTCTTCCTTGAACTTTGGGTCTTGTTGGAAAAAATTTGGAGATTAAGAATAGATTTCATTTTTATAAAGGATTATCCTTTTGGGGTATTATTTGATCTCATACTAACCTTTTTTGTTTTAGTTTTGGTTAAGGTCCAAAGAAATGGGAAGTATACAGTTCTATTTTTTGGATTAGGTGATTCTCGGGAAGTTGATTATAGGTCTCTTAATGTAAACAAGCCATCCTAAATACTCGTATTTTGGAGAAAATATGAGTATGATTAATGAATCTAGAAAAAGTTGAGAGTCTATGTGAAATGTATGTATGTTTCATTTTGATTTATTTAAGCTCATAAATAAATTCCTTAATTAAGAGTAAGTTAAAACAAAAATTTTGTCTATTAACTTTTCCTATTGGGTAATCGAATAACGTTTAACACATCACAAGCATGTGATTTTCTTATGGTTAACTTTCTACTAGACATGTTTACTATCACTCTCCATCAGAACATGACCATTTTTTCATTCCTCCATATCCATATTTTAATACTTTCAATCCTAATATTTGTTAACTTGGGTGACCTTTGTACTTCTCTCCCATTCTTTTTAAGCGATAGTTTTACTGACTATTGTTCCAATGTGGGACATTCAATGGAGTTTCCAATCCCGATTTTGAAATTGAGAGGACGCAATTACCAAAAGGGAGGAAGGATGTAACATCCCAGGTAAATAAATAATATTAAATTATAATTTTTATCCCTATTTGTGAATAAAATGTTAATATTAATTTAAAGGGAACAATATGCTCAATGGCATGCCCAATAGGAAACAACAAGTTCCTTTGAAATATTACGTTGCACTGTAATAATAAAATAATTTTATTTTAAATGGTAGATAAAACCTAGCCATTGTAATGATAGGAATGAACAGAACTAACTAAAAATTATTATATATGTTTTTCAAATATTTTTACTTTTTACAATAAATGTTAGATGATTAAAAATGCAAATGAATCCAATTTTAAGAGTAAACATTCTAATATTCTTCAAAAGTTTGATTAACCTCCTTTTGATGGAGAACCTCTTTTTAATCCATTTTTTTAAAATTTTATGTTTAATATTTGACAAAATAAAATTCTTCTTTAGAATAGGGACATCAAAATTTTCTTTTTGTAATATTTTGGTATTTTTCCGATAAAGTTCATTTTTTAATGAATAATGAAAAATGTTGTATTATAATTCAAAACCTCTTTTTAATCTAATTTATATATATGATAATATTTTCTTCTGGACTGGTTTTAATGTGAAATTAGAATATATTTTTACCATTTAATCTAATAGTGGTCATTCGAATTAATATCACTTTGAAATTGGACTTAAACTAGTGTCAATCTTTTGATATATATTGTTTCATAAAAACATGCTATTTGTTCTGACAACGGGAATTAATTATTAAATTAATTAATGTAACTTATATGTTTTTAATTTGATAAAATAGACATCATTTCTTAATTCATAATATCAAATATATCTTAGGGTGAATTTTTGGTATTTTTTTGAAAAACTTCAATTTTTGATAACTAGTGAAACCACTAAGTGGTAGTTAAAGAAACTGATTTTTCATTTAAATGAAACGTTACCACTTCTTTGATTTGATTTTAAAAAATCCTACATACATGGTTTTCATTAGATGTAAAATGTGGTTCAATGAGATTAAAATAATTTTTGGTGATTAGTAACTTTAATGTTTTATTAATCGCGATTAAAGGTAATTAGTGTGATTTAAGGTAAAAATGATATTATAATAATATGTAAATATCTTGAAACTTGTCCTAACCATATTGGATGAGTCATGGCCGACCAATACAACCCATCGTTCGATTTTTGGGACCCCATGGAGCCACTTGGGTAAGATAATGACATTAATTCCTTTTATTTAAAGTAAATGTAAAAATGACACAAACATGTATTGTTTTACTAAAACAAGTTCTACATGCGGTTATAGAAGTAATATTTTTGACTATAAATATTAATTGGAAATATAAAAATATTTACTAAATCATAGTATTTTTTTAATAATTTTTAGACATTAAATAAATTAAATTATTTATGACATCATGATCATGCAGCGATTACCTCATTATTTAACGATTTAAATAAAATGAAAAGATAATGTAAAATCTAAGACCTAAATATGTCAAAAACCTATTTCATGGGTGGATTTACAAACCTTAAAACCTTATCCTATAAATATATCCTTTTGGGACCTTTAAAATACGAACATCATTTTATAATAAAGTAATATTTTATAACTTTCCAAGAGTGCCCCTCCTCTTCTCTTATAAAAGTCCCCCACCTCTACCACATTACCCACACCTCTCAAGCATTTGGCTCGGCCAAAACCTGCCCATTTCATCTCTCCACATACCTATATTCATCGTTTAAGCCTCACCATTGGGCAATATCCTTTCCAAGGAAGCCTTTGAGCTCAAATCAAAAAGAGTAACCCGATTTAAAGGTAATGTCTTCCCTTGTGTTCTTTTGATTTATTTTTCTTCTCTAACCCTCGAAACTATTTTAATTCCTTTATTTTGTAATAAAATAAGTATCTAAAATATACTAGGATGTTTTTATGTTAAGGATTCGAGCTACACTTACACACACCTTCGTCTAATGGTTAAAGAACATACTGTTTCTGTGGATGGCGAATTTCTGCCTCACGAAACGATGATTGTTCAATCTTATCTTAACACCTTTCATGGTGGCCATTATGATGTCACTATATTTTATATATGATATATATGGTATTTATCTTTTCTATATTCTTCTTGAATTTTATATTTAAAACATGCCTTTATGATTTTCATGTTGTGAAAATGCGATAATTTCATACGCGGTAGTGTGGACTACCGCCCCTCAAGTGATGTGACTTGTTCATGCAATACATGTAATGTATAAAGAATGAAATTAATGAACATATGTTACCTATGTAACATATATATTATACTGGAACTATAATATATATATCTATCATTTATTTTTAATTTCATTAATATGACAATGAAATGAAAGTAGCGTTCATGCGTACGTACGGCCTACCGTCTCCATGAACGGTTCATTTCATTTCTTTTTATCTTTAAATATTATGGAGGAGTATAAAATTAATATGTAATGTATATATATGATATTTAAATCATTTATACTATTCTGGAGTTGATTTACTTATAACTAATGGACAATCATTTTCAAACAAGTTCATTTTTTACTCATGTACCAAACATCGACAAAAACATCTCATATGAACTCAAATCATTTACCAATAATTATAACATTATAATATGTGATATTAACTGAATAATAATATTTAAAATAGGTCCTTAAGAAATTATAAATTGACCAAAGTTTTTTATTCAGGTATATAAAGAAATGAACAAGACAACTCAAACATGAGTTAAGGGATCCGGCCTCTCTCATTCCTTTTAGGTACTCTATTTTATGTCATTTCTTATAAGATAATCATTCTTATGTTTGGGGATGATATTTTATATTCATCATACTGTAATTTTTTTAATATTATGATAGAACCTATTTTATCTCATAAATCCATTTTTTGAAGTCTTAAGTGGCGTCGTTAGGCTGTAGAGTTTTCTTAAGGGATTTTTCATCTCACTTTTATTCCTGTGAGATTTATGCTACATTTTCCACCATTTTCCTTTGAGTGGTGTATGTACTGCCCATTATTATACTATTGGTGTAATATAAATTCTTTTATGTGTATTTACATTAATGTTTTATAGTCCTTCTTTCATGGGGTTTACGTTTCGGATGTTACCCAATTCGGTAAGGGAACCTTTCACCCTCCTCTTTTTAAAAGACTTATTTTGTTATGTCTTTTAATTCACATACTATTATGCTAGGATATGATCTTATATATATTTATTTATGTAAATTTTATGTCCACGTTATGAGATACAATTTTCACTCTCATCAACTCATTTAATGAATTTTAATGTGACGCTGTTAGGCTGTCAGATTTCTATAAGGGAACTTCTTAACCCACTTTCAATTATTTGTGTTAAACCTCTACTTCTTGAATTTATTATGCCAAGATTATGTGTGGAATATCTATTTTTTAATTTCTATAAACCTTTGTGTGGATATACTCTTTCTACACATAATCATCTCATTGGTAAATTCTTACAAACTTGTATGGGAAATCACAACTCAATCTCATTTCATTGAGTTAAATATCTATGTCATTGGTTTTGTTTTTCTATGATTATGTGTGAATGTCCTCTGATTGTTTCACACTTAATATCTACATATATTGGGTGTATTTATATTTCTCATGCATAATTATGTGATAGACATATAATTAATTTAAGGATACCATCTTTATGATAGATTTCATCTCAACTTACATTTCCATTGAGACTTCATTGTTGTTATGCACCAATTCACTCTTATATAGTGTGTATACTATCCTTTGACATATTATATCATGAATCTATTTATTCTCATGATATTATAAAGTTTGGATTAAATTTTATTCCACAATTATGTGTATTCAAGAGTCTATCATTTTGTTAAAAAACTCTTTAACAAAAAAATCGTTTTAAATGTTTTAAAGATTCATTATTCTAAATCTTTATCTATTATGTCCATGTTTTCAAAATTATTTTCAGTGTTTATTTATATGTACATTAATGTTTTAAAATTATAATTCCATTAAAATCTTCATTGTTTTATGGGACACTTTGATTCAAAAATATCCTTTAAATGATTTTTGAAAATGGATTGATTAATTCAATATCTTAGAATTACTTATTGTGATTGAAAATGAAATGTTGTTATTGAAATGTTTATATTTTCAATATTTCATGTGTAATGATGGTACTTGGACATTTTACAGGTGGTTACGTGATAAACCATATGATGGTAGGTGCCATGAATACCAGGATGGGTGGTTATGCTATAACCTCCAATGCATTGGGTATGGAAGTCGGCCATATGGATATTCCATTAAGTATGTGTGGAAGTCGACCGTATGGTTATTCCATTTAAGTATATTTATATACCAAGATACCATTATATTTTATGTGTTCTTTATATTGTTTATATGGTAATCTTTTGGTAACAAAAGGGTAAGTAATGGTCTTTTATTCAGTGAAAACTTTTTACTACTTCATAAAGGTGAAAAGTATTACTTTGGTAAAGTACTCATGGTTTACTTGTTGTTTTGAAAAACTAACAGCTTTCCTTATTTTTGTATCCTTTACTGGGATTTCTATGCTCATCCCAGGTTTTTTTGAAATGTTTTTCATAGTTAAATGGAATGGTACATGATATGATGATAGTGTCAAGGATGTTTCAAGAAAGAATCCATGTTTTATTTTAAACATGTTTCTGATAATGGGAAAAATGAATACTATCTTCTATGTAACCAATTTGTTTAAATGTTGATTGTAATGCATGTTTTAGGATCTTATTATCTAAAACTCTAAACCTGAAAATATCCTCAATAATAATTATTCATTTAATTCAATAATAAGTAATGTTTAAGGTTGGGGCCTTATAACTTACCTCTTTCATGCTCTCATATTGTTTTTTGGGCTTGGTTTCTTCTAGATGAACATTTCTCAGCTTTGTGGCATGAGAGGATTGAGAGGAACCCAATAAGGTACAATAACTAGTTGACATGATGTCCTTCCTAGGTCAACATTAGAATATCCCTAGGTTCTCCTCAACTAATAACAACTTCAATTTATCCCTTGGACTGTAGTTATCATCTTATTTCTCCTCTAAGGCCTCCAAGGAACACTGTTTAAAGTAAAAAAAACAATATTTAATTATGAATTACACATCATGAATTGAAATATTAATAAAATGACATCATATATTTTCTTGTGTTTTTTCATTTAAAACACTTCCAACCATTCTCCAATTACTCGATTAAAATATATTTTCTTATGGAACAAGGAATTGGATTCCCCATTCCATTTACTGAAAATGAATTTTATTGATAAAATATTACATTATCAAATAATATGAAATTATAAAACGTATAAATAATTAAAATTTCATCTATTGAATAAATTTATAATATGAATAAGTATATTATTCTACATTTAATTAGAAATTTAATACTTGATTCATAACATAATCAATACAAACTCATTACAGTTATAAATATGGGTATGATGTGGGATATTATATTATTTTTCTACTGGTATAATTGTATTTGTGATTCATTATTTGGTTATTTGGTCAAATTATAATTTTGATCATTTGGTTATTAGGATCATTTTCTGGTTATGTTGTGTGCTAATTTGGTCATTCAACAAATATTACAAAGTTTTTTTACAAATTTTTCTGCAAGGTCATTTGATTCATCTTGGGTGAGGATGGTTATTGCATTAATGGGTAATGTCATTTGGTTTATTTTTAGGTTAGATCTTTATGAATATTTGGCGATTTTTTCATTTCAATATATCATTTTATTCATTTAATGTTAAGTAGTTTTAGTTGATTTGGGTTAGTCCAATTATTTCATTTTTTTGGATAAATCATTTATTAGATATATAATTGTGTTTATTCTAGCAATGATTATTCTCCTTAGTTTAGTTTTGTCCTTTTTGGGTTTAATAATTTAGTTCATCTTTGGGTTGTATCATATTTCAGTTCATCCATTTGGTTTACTTTGGGGTATATAATTTGGTTCATTTCATGGTTATGTTTTTTTTGGTTAGTTCATTACATAATTTGTTTATTTTTTTGGTTAGTAGATTTGGTTTACATTTATTTAGATTATTTGGTTTATTTAGGATTATATTATTTTCGTCATTTTGGGATAGGTATTTTTAGTTTAGGTTATTATATTATTTTTGAATTATCTCTTTTATATGTTAAGTTATTTGGTTTATCTTAGATCAGGTCATTTAGTTTATTTTTGGGTTTTGTTTCTTTTTTGTTATTCCATTTTTGTGTTTTTTATTTTAAGTCATTAGTTTGTTTTACATTAGGAAATGCGACCAATCATTCATTTTTTAGTTACCTTAATGAGGTAATTTTTGGTTCGGTTATTTATTTTGATTTGGAATAGTTTATATAGTTTAATATTGGTTAGGGAATTTTTTTTCATATTGGGTTATTTTAATTATTTAATTTTGAGTTTGTTCATTTGGTTTAGCTTTGGGTTATGTCATATTTGAGTTAGTTCATTTTTTTATTTTTGGTTATTTCATTGGATCATTTTAGGGTTATGTAATTTTTGGATAGTTAACTTGATGATATTTTAATTTTACGGTTAGATCATTTAGTTTACATGTGTTTAAGATATTTGAATTATTTTGGGTTAGATCATTTTGTTATATTTTGGTATTTTCTTTTTAGGTTATGTTTTTTTCAATGGCCTCTTTTTTATGTTATGTTAAATAGATTATTTTGGGTTCAGTCATTTTTAATATTTTTGGGTTATTTCTTTTCTGGATTATGTTATTTGATCCTTTATGCTCATTTGGCTGTTAGTTTGTTTTCGATTATGTCATCTGATCAATTGTTCATTCTTTAGGTTAATTAGTTCATTTTCTATGATATTGTTTATTTTTAATTATATCAGGTTATTTAGGTCATTTTTGGATAGTGTATTATCTCCATCTTGAGTTATGTCAGTTGGTTAATTTTTTGTTTTTTTTCATTTGGTACATATTTCAGATATTTCATATTTTAGTTAGGACGTTTTGTTTATTTTATGTTATGTCATTTGGTTTATTTCAAAGATATGTAATTTTTGATCAGTCCATATGGTCATTTGTTATGTTATTTGTCAAAACAGTTTCTTTACATTGGTATTAATTTTTTTCTTTAATTTGGGTTTTTTCATTTTGTTTTCATGGTTAGGTCTATTTAGGTTATGTTATTTTATTTACTTTGGGTTATGACTTTTTAGGATGGATTGAATTCCTCCAGTACTATAACACACTAAGCCATGGTTTTTTTACACCATCTATATAAAAAATATATTCCAAAAATAAAGATAAAACAATTCCACATCTATTATCTAATGAATACATAAATTAAAAATCCAAAATTAAATGAAATAATATTTTCACCAAAGAAACATTACTATTTAAAATCCCCGGAAATATTAATTTGAAATATATATTGTAAAACAAAATAAAAAATAATTAAAATAATTTTTTATATAAAAATCTCCCATATTTTTAATTTATATCCTTTTGTATTAATGTTGAATTTCCTTTATCTAGTCATAGGAATATGTGAGTTTTTTTAGGGCTGTTGGAATATTTTTTTGAGTATTGAATAATTTTTATGACTAGTTATGTTTTTATACTTTATGAAAATAAAAATAAATTGAAATGAACACTTTATTAAAAAAGTTAAATATAGATATTATTTATAATCATTATAATGTACCTGAAGTCTCTTATACTATGGAATTTTTGTGGGCCCAAATTTTTTAAAATATTTTATATAATATTTTTTATTTTTTTTGAATAATCCAAATAAATCAATATAATTAATAAGAATATTATTTTCTATGACAAACATTAATGATTAAAAATACCTTAAACTCTTTAGACTTACACGATGCGATTATTTCATCATATAGTTTTGTTAGACAATCGATGAATACTGATACACCCACTAAAGAAGAACTAACTCTACTATTCCAACCAAGATATACATCGTTCTTATATGATAACCACCCCCCCCCCATGATCCATCAATTGTGTGGCTTTATCATATTGACAATAAATAAATTGTACTGATTTTATAATGCATATGTTACTTTATATAAATGCGATATCATTATAGGTTTAACAATAAAATATTTTATTCCTATATTTCTGACCACTGTTTCTCCTAGAATTCACTACTGATACACCACCATGTGTTTGGTTTAATCTGAATTATTTCATTGTATGTGGATAAATTTTTGATGAAAAATAATCCTTGCCTATCATTTATAGATATCATTTGATTTTATTCATTGTATCCCACCATAATTTTAATTTCATGAATCCAGGTATCACACATATGGGTGAAACCATGACACCGATTAGAATACAACACTAAATAAGATAAAGAGGGAAAGGATGAATTAATTCATAGTACAATAGGGAAAAAAGTATTTGATATAATTTACTACACTTATAAAACATTTGATTCAAGCTACTAATTATTCTTTGATGGATTATTTGGTTATCCAATATTAGTAGACACTGAATAATGTGATTATTACAATGAATTCACCATTAATATACATTAATTGGAGTGGAGACTAAAGTAATAAAACCGTAAAATCATATATGGATATTTTTAAATGGAGGTAGAAGAAACAAGGTAGTATAAGGATAAAATTGTTGGAGAAATATCATAGGATATGAATATGGTATAGGTGGGACCATCCTTATAGGTGGTGTAGACATGGTAGGAATAAAAGAGGATACATATGATAATGATGGAGGTATGGGGGGGAACATCCCATGAGAATCAAGTGGATGATGAAATTTTGTAGTATATGGGGTTTATTTTCACATGATAGGTAATGATTGGGTATAAAGGGTGATCTGTGTAGCTCTAGGAGCACCGTTTCTCTGACCCTTACTAGTAGGCTGGTGAGAAGAAAATTGTGGTCCAAATGAATTTCCCCAATAATATTAAAATGAATAAAGACATGACATTAAATTTAATGCAGATGAATAATATTACAATTATTATACCCACTAATAGAACCAATGGAGGTAACCCAAGCTTGATCATTTTATTATCATTATTAAATAATATCTTGCTTCTAACATCTTAAATATCAATTATAATATTCCTAATAAAGAAACATACATTTAAAAGAAATATTTTTCAAATGTTATGCATACATCATAGAAGTCAAATAATTCAGAAACAATATATATATTTTCGTATTTATAATTCAGTTTGGTTTCATTTTTCAATGGTTTTTTTGGTTTAGATTTTTCTAGTTCTCATCCATTTAATTTTATTTATTTCCATTTCAAAATGACCTATTTTAAAAATAATTTACCATAATATAACTATTAAAATATATTCTTTAAATCCATTTGAAATAAATAAAAATATATTTCTATTTTTAAATTTTTTTATAAATGGATTAATTTTTCTTGAGTTCAGAGATTATACATATTTTGGAACTTAGAAACCCATATATGTTAAAATTTTATTATAAGTTTTTATGTGTTATTAACAATTTAGATATATTTGGTTTAATTAATGTTCTATTTTATATTTTTCTCCATTACAATTCAAAAATATTTTCTAGAGAGAATAATTTCGGTCTTTATTCTATCAAATACAAAATTATTATATTACATATTGGAATTACATGCATGGTAATGTTATTTGAATTCTAAGTTTATCGGTGTTTGAATAATATTAAATCTATAAAATAGATTTCAAATAAATATTTTATTTTTGTATTTTATTGAATAATACATTACACTAAATTACATTTAACAGTCTTTAGGTACCACATTGGAAGTCTAAACTATGTTTAAACATTAATTAATCAATAAAATTTTTTATAAATCAAGGTTGCGCACATATTCTAGAATATGATATTTTGAAAAATGTGATTTTATCTTATATGGGGTATGATTTCTGAAAAATAAATATTATTTATTATTGACATGACCTTTATAGATTTAGATATATGAAAATTGTTTTATTTTATTTCTTAATTGATTTTGCTACTTTTCATTAAACATAAATAATAATTAAATTTTTTTCATAATCTAAAACTAGTTACTCAGTTTTTTGTTCTGATTGTTTTCATTTTTGAATTAAATGGAATCTAAAAAAATAGTCTAAAAATATTTAATATGTAAACGATAAACCCATTTTACATGTAAACTATAACACAATTTCCATGTCAGCTATAAAAATATTACATTTATATTGTAAAAATATTACAAGTAAACATTTACATTATGTATAATTATCTGAATAAATTTATATTGGATAATATAATTATTCAACTCGATAACTATTATTTTTTATTATATTTATTTAAATTAAACTCCTTTAATATTATTCCTTTTATGATTATTTAGTATGGTTCTTTTGAGTTTGTGTTGGTTTGGTCAAGATTTGATCAAAATGAACCCAACAATCAAAATTAATTAAGTGTATTAATAAAAAAGGAATCACGTGACTTAAATTTAATTGAACAAAATGATCATAATGAATTACCAAATGAAAAAAATAAAAAAATTTCCTTTTTTAAAAAACATAAAAATGGACCCAACAGCCAAACCCAAATGACCAAAAAACAACTAAATAAACTAAATGAATGGGAAAAATGAACCAAATGACTAAAATTGTATATCTTAAGGAACACAAATAATCCAAATTAATCAAAGTTAATAAAAAATTTATCAAGAAGAAGAAAATATATAAATATTAAAAATACATCAATAATAAACATTTTAAAAAAACATTAAGAACGTTGACAAAAAGAATAAATATTTAGAAAATAAATGGAAGGGATCCCCTCAAGGATTAGAAAATAATAATGGGTAATAATGAAATGTTAGTAAAATATGTAAAGAAAGAACATGGAAATGTTGTAATTAAAAAATATAAATGCATAAAAATTAATAAAAAATATAAAAAAAATATCAAAACAATACATAATGGAATCAACAACATTAAAAAATGAAATAAAATCATCATACTTCATCAAAAACACAACATAAACATATACATTAATTAATCGATGATAAATTTAATTTTTTGGGTTGCAGATAAACTATATTGAAGAGGTAAATCTATAATTCAACTCTAGAAGTAAGGGGAATTATTTCTTACTAATGTTTAATGTATAAATGTAATTTCCATTAAAATTTTGTTTTCTAATGTTGAAAAAATAATTACATTTGAGATTGAACTTGGAACTGTAGATAATGAATAATTTCTTGGAGAAAATGATATCCAATCATTCATGGAATGATATAAAAGTGGAAGCGTAAATAAAAAACTAAAATTTTAGTTGTGGGTTCATCATGTTCATGTTAAATTGTATTGATCATTACATATACGATTTTTGATTGTTTTTAAAATCTAACATCCCTTAATGAAAACAATGTGGGGTGATTTTCAAAATATAATTTCACATCATATAATTGAATTCCATGAATCATTAAATTGGATAAATATTATCTTGGATTGTAATACATTGTCTCCCCTCACTATTTTTCTACACAAGTTACAAAACCTGAACATCAAAATTATTAGTGAAATAATATGGATTTTGATCATGTTTATCAATCATTTATTTTATTCTGAAAAAATTATTATGGGTATACATGATAAATTCTTATGTTATTTTTACAATGTTCTTTATTCAAAAATATATATACTGGAAATTTCCTTTGAACTAAAATTTATAAATAGAAATACACCTACCCAACTTGAACACGCCATTATAGAACAAAATTTTGACAAACCAAAACTATGGAATTGAACTAAGATTAATAAAACCTAATTATATTATATAATACTATATCAAAACAAATAGATGAAACAAAACAAAAAAATATATATTTAAACTATATTGGAACCCAAGAAAAAAATTGAAAAAAATAAATATAAAAAAAAACATGAAATGAATCAAAAAAATGAACTATACATAATAAAATAAGAATTTTGAGGGAAGAATCCTGACCTATATATATATTGGTTAGATCATCATACATAGATTAAAATAAGAATAAAATATTCAACAGAAGAGAAGAAGTATTCATAAATCACTAATCAAATGTTTAAGAATATCATAATAAAATGTAATTAGTGAATTAGTGGAGAATGCAATAGGATAAGTGAAATGATCACCACTGAGGTGAGTGGAGAATATGGCTCATGAGTGAACAGTGGGGAGATTGGTTAGACGAGGTAATATGACAAAGGCTATACAAACTATTTTTAAAATAATATTTGTATATCTCAACCTATACAAAAATATTTAAAAAAATAAATTATTATAGAATTTTTTGTACCAACAGTTTAATCAAAATGTTGGTATTGATTGTTTTGATCCACTCTATAACCAGAGATTCTGTAAACCGTGTTTATATAATTGTGGGGATAACCTCATTTTCCAATAGTGATTTATTAATAAAATAATAATAAAATGTATTACTAATGTAATATATGATATGATATATATTAATATTTTTATCAAATATATTTATTATAAGCTTATCTATAATATAGAAGAGCTTATAATGTGTCACACAAAAATCAATACTTACTGTAAGGTATTTTCGTCTCACTTTTGACTTCTATGATACCCATTCCATATCAACCACATATTTATATTATATTGTGTATATAATTCCCATGAATGTACTTTATGAGTATTATCCTTAATATTATTATTATTTTCATATTCGTTATATGATATCTCTTTCACGAGGATTACGTTTCAAGAGTCACCAAAGCGATACAAGATTTTGTTTTCTCAAATTGCCTTCTTTTGAAGAATATTATATGTTATGCACATATCATCTTCTATGAGGTGTATATATTATCCCATGACAAGTTATATAATGAGTATATTTCCATTACTAATATTATATTTATTATTTGATGATATTATTTCATGGAAATTATGATTCAAAGTTACCAAAGTGGAAAAGATTTTATATTACAGTCTCATCCTTTATCAAGATTATTTATGATTATGTTTCTCATGATAAAATATTATAATCCACCACTAAATAAACTATTTAATATTATTACTCAATAGTTATTTTATTGTGATAACCTTTCACTTTTTTGACTCTATTAATGTACAATTTAGTTGAAAAACAATGTTTTTAGGAATGTTCATATTCTTGGTCGAAAACCATTTTCCTTCAAAACAACACGTTTTACAAAATTGTTCAAAACTTTTGTTTTATTTTTTTAAAGTGGAAATAAATTTTTCCTCAGTAAATGAGTTAAATTAATTTTAAAGATACCATTATTACAGAACAATGTTATTTTTAAAGAAAAATATCTTCAAAATAGTTTTAGTTTTATGAATAGCTCATCAAAGTAGAAAGGATATTTTCATAAAGAAATGATTTAAATTATAGATGAAAATAATTATTTATATATGATAACATCCATTAATGTAACTTATGAGTTACTAGGGATATGATCTAAAGTTACCATTATTATTATTTCTCTTGATTTTTTAAAATTATGATGACAAGATATTTACGAAACCTATTTCTTTCCTGCTTGTTATACCAATATTGTTGAGACCCGAAGCCTGACTTGCATGGACTTTACATTACTTTTGTGGAATACTTAGTACATAACAAAAACACACACACAAGGATCGTAATAGTTTAGTGTCTTTGGAAACTCGGAACGTAATCTTCTAATCGTGGTGAAATATCTTCAACATCTCCTATAAAGATCTTTATTTTTTTTTACCTAAAACCTTTCTTTATATCCTGGGGAAAAGAAAACATAAAAGGGTGAGCTCAAATGCTCAGTAAGGGTAAACAAAAGAAATATCAATCACATTGTATTCATAAGAACATAACATTTTGGAAATCATAACCTGCAAAAGAGAGCATAATTTCATAACATGGGATAAATCCTGGCAGTGAAATGTAATCAAAATAATCATAACCTAAAACATGAAACATTATGGAATTCCCACATAATAATATAGAATCATTTCTTGTTATTCAAGACTCATTGCCATGACTATCTTAGTGGACAAAGTCCCTTTCTGAATCGAGTAAACCTCGTTTCAGTCTTGTTTCACTGAACCGGTATAACCTACCGTTCCAGCCCTGTCTATCTTCATGAGATATAAAATCTTTACCCAATGCATTGGAGGGAGATATAGGTCCCACCCATATTATAATGAATCCTTTCTTATGTGTGCCACATAATCATAAACCATACATCATAGCGTAACCCATGTAATAAAAATGGAATTCTTAAACCACATGACATCATAAAACAATTCATATAAGATAAAGGAATTCATAAAAATATTTCCATCACAACATAATCAAACCAATTTAATAATAGGGATAAAAATAGAACCCTTTTATTATCTTATATGGAAAATAATTTTGATGAAATACTTGAACTCCATTCTTGAGGAAAATATCCTTTCTACTTCAAAAACATTTTTCCTTTAATAACATGTCATACAACTTTAAAATAAAATAAGTTGATTAAAAATAAACTTGAAAACTTTTAAAGGAAGTTTCTTGGAAATAATGTTTTAAAAATCCATTCATTCCGTATATGTTAAAAAAAACATTCTTCGTACTTTTGTCGGAAAAGTCAAAAAGTACCTCGTACGAAAAACGACAAAAGATTCCTTTCATACATATTACTAAAAACTCAACGAAGGGTAAAAATGGATTTAAACAATTGTAGGTGGATGGAAATAATATTACATATTGATGAAACATGGATGTGGATGATAAAATACACCCCAGTAAATACTTACGAATAAACAATCTCAGATAAAAATGAGATTGTGATATTTCCCTTACCTTAGGTCTGACTTGCTTTGTAAGTGTCCGAACCTCCTGTATAATGATTTAAATCATGTTATTGACTTATTCCAGAATCATATTCATTGTTATTATATCATATATGGTCCACTTATGACTTTATATTACCCGTTCTTTTGTAAATTAATGTTAAAGTAGCGTTTTGGGTAAAATTGTCTCATTTGTCGTTCATGTTTTTAACTTGTAATTATTCATATGATTACTTAGATCATGATTACTTAATTCCGGAATATAAAATATGATTTTTATATATATATAATCAGAATATAAATATATAACAAATCAGTAAATGGAAAGAAATACAATGTTCATGGAGACGGTAGTCCGTACGTACGCATGAACGCTATTTTCGTTTCCTTATTGAATTGAATGGAATTAAGAAGATAACATACATAAAATTATAAATAATTCCAGTATCATTATTAGGTCATATATTTCATTAGAACTTATTATATATACTTTATAATCATTCATGAATGGTTAATCATTGAGAATGAATCTCATCGCGTCGTGGAGACGGTAGTCCGTACGTACGCACGAGCGATGATATCGTTCCCATGGTCGTGGAATTGTGTTTAAGTGTATGTATACTATTTCAGTATCAATATAACTTTATAATAATCATATATAGTTACTCATTACACCATTATACCCATCCAATTAAGGTGGTGGTGGAAAATAGATTACACCACGACGTGGAGACGGTATTTCGTACGTACGCACGCGCGGTGATTTCATTTTTCCGTAGGATGGATAGAAGGTGAATTAGGGTTGTTTCATATTTATAATAACATATCAGTATGTAATTAATACTGATGTTATTACTTTGTCATGAAACAACTAAATAAGAAGAATTTGAAGAAGAAAGAAATTGAAAAGATTGGTAATGGATATTACCTCTTCTTTGAAACGCCTCTTTGAATCCTCCACTTAGGGAACTAAGATTGGTCTTTGAAGAAGACCAGGACCTCTAGGATTATTATAGGGAAGTGGAGAAGGTATTTTGGCAGGGGTTGGCTGAGCTTTAGTGATCAAATTGGTGTGAGGAGGAGGGGGAGGAGGTACCCTTTTATAAGGGAGGAGAGGGGCACCTTAGGAATATCTCAAAATATTATTTTATATTAAAGTCAAAATCGGATTATAATGGTTCCAAAGGGTCTTATTTCGAAGATAAAGTTGGGATGGGTCAAAATCCTATCATCCAATAGTATTTAGACATGTTTAGGGTATTATTTTAACCTTATCAATTAGATTTAACTCTAAGTTAAATAATTTAACTTTTACCGTGTCTTTTTGTTTTCTTTCATTATATGGTTAATACACTTACTATAACATGCCAAACGAACCCCAAATTGTTTATTATTAATATATATATCCTTATCTATGTCATTTGGCCGAACCATAGAATTCTAGGAATAAAATAACAATTAATAATATAATATTTGATTTAAAAACTATTTTGTTTCAATTTTGACACTATTTGATATATGATTTGTTTGAAAGTCATAACAGAATTATATGTTCGAAAAAAGTTTATTAAATCAACACTAATATATCATAGTAACCTAGAAAATTAGTGGAATTTATAAAAAGTCTCAAATTACATTCATTTGAGCATTTATAACATCAATTATGTTAATATTTCCTTAAAAGGGTAATTACTGCATCATCGTTGTGTCATACATAAATTAATTTATTTAAAGTATAAAAAATATAAATAAAATCTCATTATGTAGGAAATCTTTTTAGCTTTCTAATGAATATTTATATTCGAATTTATCTTATGTATAACCCTATATTAAAAATGTTTTAGTTATTAAACTTTGATTTTAACTATTTTAACTATTCATTAAATAAAATAATATTAAATGTCATAATCTAATCCAAGTTGACCTAAATGGTCATATTATATTCATAAGGTTGTTTTTGGTCGAATTACACTTATCTAATAGAATTAGGACATGTGTTAGGGTTATAGTAATATCATATTTACACTTAGTTACCCTATTTACTATTAACCGTGGTAAAAAAAAGTACAAAGTTACTATTCACAAAATATTATATTCATCTCATTGACCCACATTTTAGTCCTTGATATTAACCGTGTCTGTCGTATTTTCTATATTTCAGTCACAGAAGCGGTAAAATTAAGTTTTATGCAAAATTTAGTTTTTAACCTACCACTTAGTGGTTTCACTATTCATCAAAAATTGATGTTTTTCAGAACAATGCCAAAATTTCATCCTAAGCTATATTTCATATTCCGAATTCAAAAATGAAGTCTATTTTACCAAATTCATAACATATAAGTTACATTAATTAATTTTATAATTAAATCCTGCTGTTAAAACAAATAGCGTGTTTTTAGGAGATAATAACTATCAAAAGATTGACACTAGTTTATAACTGGTTTAAATGTGAAATTACATCCAATGAGAAACATTGTATTAAATTGTAAAAATATATTCTAAATATACTTTAAAACTACTCAAATTAATAATTTATCACTATTAATTATTTTGATTAAAAAAGTTGTTTTTAATTATAATTTAGTAATTTTAACTATTCATCAGAATATGAAAGTTATCCGAAAAGTACCAAAATTTCACTCTAAGCTAATTTCAATATTACTAATCCAAAAATGAATTCAATTTTGAAAAATAAAATTTAAAAAATTTCAAAAGTGGTTATTACTATTCATAAAGGCTAGTTTTAATAATATCTTAATAGCATATCGTTGTTTAGCGAAACTCGGTGTTGCGTACAACACACGCTATCGTGGAAGGTCACGATTGCGTATAATTCAAACCAGGTCAGAGATTTGTATTGTGAAAGCTCCTTTTGGTGTAGCGTATAACACAAGACATTAATAAAATTAAAAAAAAAATTCATAAAATCTCGGGCTGTTACATTCTACCCCCCTTAAAATGAATTTCGCCCTCGAAATTCATCGGGGTAATAAATGGTTTACTATTCAAAAGTTTCTTTAATATAAACCCACATCGTAAAAAGGAATAACAAAACTTGGCTTTATAAACTAATGTATGAAATGTAACGATTACCCAAATAAACTAATCATTGGGTTTCCACATAGGTGAAAATATGGATATGGAAGAGAAATCTAACCATCATGTTCTGATGGAGAGTGGTAGAGAAAATAGATATGGAAAAGCCAGCAATCACAAAGCCATAAATTTGTGATGATCTAAGGTACCATCTGATTCATCAGATATAAGATCACTAGGACAACATTTTTGGTTTTCAAGATCGTTTCCCTAAAGTTAAAGAATTTGAATTAGAATAAATACTTAATTTATTTTGGTACAATCTCACTGTTGTGCGTGCCTTTAACAATTTCCACTTCATCTCTTAAATAAATGAAGTTGAATTTGTTATTCGTGAAGTGTTAGCAGATCATGTGATAGAATGACGGGTCATTCCATCTGTCTCAAACAAAGGGTTAGCAAAAAATTATATACATAAGTCGATCTATAGTGAGATTAATCATATATGGTTCCTAAAATAGAATTATACATCATATTTCATACAGCTTAATATAATAAAACTAGTTTCTACTAAACAGGGACTTCCTGTAGGCCAGTGGTAGGCGATAAAGGCCAGTCGCACATCGATTGTGGGTTCGATTTCCACAGCCTTGTCCCACGCGATGGGCTGTCGCCCATCCTGTAGGTTGTCCTTTTTCTAAAACTATATTACTATAACATCCCATCAATAATATCAAAAAAACTTACATCCTTAAACAATACTGACTTATTTCCAACATAATCCATTCCAATATTTAGGCTTATCCATAATACTGCAGTCCACTCTCAGAGATTTAATACCATCGTTTATCCCCATATATCATAAGATATATCTTGTTGGTCACATTCCAAACATTCAAAGTCCTTAATAATGTATTCTCTTGAATACCTTAGTGAAAACATGAATGCAGTTAAAAGTTAACACCTTCCACATACCAAAATCCTCAAAATTCTATATACTCAAACCATGATATCACTTAGTCCTTATATCAATCATGAGCTCATGAATACTGTCCAATATTTAATTATCCCATTTTCCCTTCATTATGCGCATATCATTCTTTTTCCAAAAATATCTCAATCACTTTCCATGGTTACTGGTACCATTAAATTATTGAAAACCACAATAGAGCAATACATAAATATTCCAATACTTTATGATACAACATTATTTTGGAATCCCATTACATAAACACTTAATCATTCCACCACATCGTTGTCATATTCAACATTGCCAATAGTGATCGCATGTGACTTCCCTTTGTCCTTTTCCTTCAATGGTTTCTCATGTTGATCATCACTAACCCTTGGATTAGGGAATTTATTAGCATAATGCCCCATTTCCTTTCACTTGAAGCATTGAAGTGTTTGTGGTGCGTTCTCTGCAGTGTTTGCTTTATTCACATCATTAGAATCCCTTTTTCCATTACTTCGACACTCAGCTACTCGATGAACTTCTTTTCCACACTTAAAACATTTTCTAGTCCCTTTAAGACAATCTCCACAATGCTTCTTTCCACACTTTGTGCATAAGGAAACATTCATCTTCTTTTCACCATTATTCTGAGATTTCTCCTTGAACTCCATCTTTCGTTTCTTGTCAAAACCATGAGATGGATATGTAACACCAACTTCCATTTCTACCTTGATAGCACAACACACAATTTATTCATAGCTACTGAAGTCTCTTATAGCTAATGCCCTTCGAATACTTGGTTTTAAGCCACTGAAAAATCGATCAACTTTACATTCAGGTTTGATGATAATGCCAGATGCATACCTTGCAAGTCTTGTAAAATTCGCTTCGTATATACCAACAGATTCATCATCCTTTTGCTTTAGTTCAAGAAACTCCTTCTCCATCATTGTTCGAAGAATATGAGGGAAGTACTTACTGAAAAATAAGTTCTTGAACTCGTCCCATTCCATGGACTCAATTTCATCTCTTTGCCTTGTATTCTTGATAAGATTCCACCATTGATCAGCTTCACCTTCCAAACGATATACTACTAATATGACTTTATCATGTTCAGAACATTGAAGAACTGAAAATATCTTTTTAGTAGTACTGATCCATTGTTCAGCAACAAGTGGATCAGAAGACCCACTGAAAGAAGGTGGACGTTGCCTCATGAAGGACTTAATAGAATATTGTTCCGTTCTCTGCTCATTTGGAATTCTATAATGATTCATAGCTTGTGTAACTATAGCAATAAGATTTTTCACTCCATCTCCAATAAAATTTGTTTGTTCAGGAGGAAAATCATTGCATTGTCCATTGCATTGATCAACACGGTTCCTTCGGGTTCCAGCCATCGTCTAAAACCCAAAAAGAATAGTGTGAGAGGAAAAAATTATGCTAGGGAAAACAACATAATAAAGGGGGAGTACCTTCAATATCTAACATCTTAGGTTTAATTCTATGATCGTTAGCGTAGTTCTAGTACTATAACCTATACGTATACTTAACCTTAGGGACATCCCTAGACATACCGTAGAAATATCTCTATGGATCTCAATAACACTTTCGCATCCTAGTTTCCAAAGGTTGACTAAACCTTTCCTCTGATACCAACTGTAGAGACCCGAAGCCTGACTTACATGGACTTTACATTACTTTTTCGGAATACTTAGTACATAAAAAAAACACACACACAAGGATCGTAATAGTTTAGTGTCTTTGGAAACTCGGAACGTAATCTTCTAATCGTGGTGAAAGATATTCAACATCTCCTATAAAGATCTTCTTTTTTTTACCTAAAACCTTTCTTTATATCCTGGGGAAAAGAAAACATAAAAGGGTGAGCTCAAATTCTCAGTAAGGGTAAACAAAAGAAATATCAATCACATTGTATTCATAAGAACATAACATTTTGGAAATATTAACCTGAAAAAGAGAGCATAATTTTATAACATGGGATAAATCATGGCAGTGAAATGTAATCAAAATAATCATAACTTAAAACATGAAACTTTGTGGCATTCACACATAATCATAGAGAATCATTTCTTGTTAGTCAAGACTCATTTCCAAGACTATCTTAGTGGACAAAGTCCCTTTCTGAATCGAGTAACCCTCGTTTCAGTCTTATTTCACGGAACCGGTATAACCATCCGTTCCAGCCCTGTCTATCTTCATGAGATATAAAATCTTTACCCAATGCATTGGAGGGAGATATAGGTCCCACCCATCTTATAATGAATCCTTTCTTATGTGTTCCACATAATCATAAACCATACATCATAGCGTAACCCATGTAATAAAAATGGAATTCTTAAACAACATGACATCATAAAACAATTCATATAAGATAAAGGAATTCATAAAAATATTTCCATCACAACATAATCAAACCAATTTAATAATAGGGATAAAAACAGAACCCTTTTATTAGCTTAGATGGAAATTAATTTTGATAAAATACTTGAACTCCATTCTTGAGGAAAATATCCTTTCTACTTCAAAAACATTTTTCCTTTTATAACATGTCATACAACTTTAAAATAAAATAAGTTGATTAAAAATAAACTTGAAAACTTGTAAAGGAAGTTTCTTGGAAATAATGTATTAAAAATCCCTTCATTCTGTATATGTTAAAAAAAACATTCTTCGTACTTTTGTAGGAAAAGTCAAAAAGTACCTCGTACGAAAAATGACAATAGATTCCTTTCATACATATTACTAAAAACTCACCGAAGGGTAAAAATGGATTTAAACAATTGTAGGTGGATGGAAATAATATTACATATTGATGAAACATGGATGTGGATGATAAAATACACCCCAGTAAATACTTACGAATAAACAATGTCGGATAAAAATGAGATTGTGATATTTCCCTTAGCTTAGGTCCGACTTGCTTTGTAAGTGTCCAAACCTCCTGTATAATGATTTAAATCATGTTATTGACTTATTCCAGAATCATATTCATTGTTATTATATCATATATGGTCCACTTATGACTTTATATTACCCGTTCTTTTGTAAATTAATGATAAAGTAGCGTTTTGGGTAAAATTGTCTCATTTGTCGTTCGTGTTTTTAACTTGTAATTATTCATATGATTACTTAGATCATGATTACTTAATTACAGAATATAAAATATGATATATATATATATATATATATATAATCAGAATATACATATATAATAAATCAGTAAATGGAATGAAATACACTGTTCATGGAGACGGTAGTCCGTACGTACGCATGAACGCTGTTTTCGTTTCCTTATTTAATTGAATGGAATTAAGAAGATGACATACATATAATTATAAATAATTCCAGTATCATTATTAGGTCATATATTTCATTAGAACTTATTATATATACTTTATAATCATTCATGAATGGTTAATCATTGAGAATGAATCTCATCGCGTCGTGGAGACGGTAGTCCGTACGTACGCACGAGCGATGATATCGTTCCCATGGTCGTGGAATTGTGTTGAAGTGTATGTATACTATTTCAGTATCAATATCACTTTATAATAATAATATATAGTTACTCATTACACCATTATACCCATCCAATTAAGGTGGTGGTGGAAAATAGATTACACCACGGCGTGGAGACGGTATTCCGTACGTACGCACGCGCGGTGATTTCATTTTTCCGTAGGACGGATAGAAGGTGAATTAGGGTTGTTTCATATTTATAATAACATATCAGTATGTAATTAATACTGATGTTATTACTTTGTCATGAAACAACTAAAGAAGAAGAAGTTGAAGATGAAAGAAATTGAAAAGATTGGTAATGGATATTACCTCTTCTTTGAAACGCCTCTTTGAATCCTCCACTTAGGGAACTAAGATTGGTCTTTGAAGAAGACCAGGACCTCTAGGATTATTCTAGGGAAGTGGAGAAGGGATTTTGGCAGGGGTTTCTGAGCTTGAGTGCTCAAATTTGTGTGAGGAGGAGGGGGAGGAGGTACCCTTTTATAAGGGAGGAGAGGGGCACCTTAGGAATACCTCAAAATATTATTTCATATTAAAGTTAAAATCGGTTTATAATGGTTCCAAAGGGTCTTATTTCGAAGCTAATGTTGGGATGGGTCGAAATCCTATCATCCAATAGGATTTAGACAAGTTTAGGGTATTATTTTAACCATATCAATTAGATTTAACTCTAAGTTAAATAATTTAACGTTTACCGTGTCTTTTTGTTTTCTTTCACTATATGGTTAATACACTTACTATAACATGCCAAAGAACCCCAAATTGTTTATTATTAATATATATATCCTTATATAAGTCATTTGGCCGAACCATAGATTTTTAGGAATAAAATAACAATTAATAATATAATATTTGATTTAAAAACTATTTTCTGTCAATTTTGACACTATTTGATATATGATTTTTGTGAAAGTCATAACAGAATTATATGTTCGAAACAAGTTGATTAAATCAACACTAATATATCATAGTAACCTATAAAATTAGTGTAATACATAAAAAGTCTCAAATTACATTCATTTGAGCATTTATAACATCAATTATGTTAATATTTCCTTAAAAGGGTAATTACTGCATCATCGTTGTGTCATAAATAAATTAATTTATTTAAAGTCTAAAAAATATAAATAAAATATCATTATGTAGGAAATATTTTTATATTTCTAATGAATATTTATAGTATAATTTATCTTATGTATAACCCCATATTAAAAATGTTTTAGTTATTAAACGTTGATTTTAACTATTTTAACTATTCATTAAATAAAATAATATTAAATGTCATAATCTAATCCAAGTGGACCTAAATGGTCATATTATATTCATAAGGTTGTTTTTGGTCGAATTACACTTATCCAATAGAATTAGGACATGTGTTAGGGTTATAGTAATATCATATTTACCCTTAGTTACCCTATTTACTATTAACCGTGGTAAAAAAAAGTAGAAAGTTACTATTCACCAAAAATTATTTTCATCTCATTGAACCACATTTTAGTCCTTGATATTAACCGTGTCTGTAGGATTTTCGAAATTCCATTCACAGAAGTAGTAAAATTAAGTTTTATGCAAAATTCAGTTTTTAACCTACCACTTAGTGGTTTCACTATTCATCAAAAATTGATGTTTTTCAGAACAATGCCAAAATTTCATCCTAAGATATATTTCATATTCCGAATTCAAAAATGAAGTCTATTTTACCAAATTCATAACATAGAAGTTACATTAATTAATTTTATAATTAAATCCCGCTGTTAAAACAAATAGCGTGTTTTTAAGAGATAATAACTATCAAAAGATTGACACTAGTTTATAACTGGTTTAAATGTGAAATTACATCCAATGACCAACATTGTATTAAATTGTAAAAATATATTCTAAATAAACTTTAAAACTACTCAAATTAAAAATTTATCACTATTAATTATTTTGATTAAAAAAGTTGTTTTTAATTATAATTTAGTAATTTTCACTATTCATCAGAATATGAAAGTTATCCGAAATGTACCAAAATTTCACTCTAAGCTAATTTTGATATTACGAATCCAAAAATGAATTCCATTTTGAAAAATAAAATTTAAAAAATTTCAAAAGTGGTTATTACTATTCATAACGGCTAGTTTTAATAATATCTTAATAGCATATCATTGTTTTGCGAAACTCGGTGTTGCGTACAACACACGCTATCGTGGAAGGTTGCGATTGCGTATAATTCAAGCCAGGTCAGAGATGTGTATTGTGAAAGCTCCTTTTGGTGTAGCGTATAACACAAGACATTAATAAAATTAAAAAGAATATTTTTCATAAAATCTCGGGCTGTTACAATTATATAGTGCTTATGAAACATGAATCATTTTCCAATTTTTATTCTTTAATAAAATGAGTAATGTATTATGAGAAATAATTTGTTTCAAAAAGTTTTTCAATGATGAACATTTTATGAAACCAACTTTATTTCTTGGGTTTTGATATGATAATTGTTTTATGATATTGTGACACACATAAGAATCATTACCATTATTTGATGGTGTTAATGTTATATCAAAGGATGGTGTTAAAATTATAACCATAGATAAATGGGACCAATATCTACATCCAATTAATTTGGTTAATGAATTATATCTCATGATAAGGACAAGAATAGAGTAGAGAGTGACCCTAGTTTAGTAGGATAATTTTTTTGTTATGATGATCTTGGGGGTGAACCTTGGATAATATGATATTATGCATGGATATGTATTTAATTTTCAAAATGCTAGGTGTAAACCTGATTAAATGTACAATATCTTATGCATGAACCTAATTACATGTTCACAATGTTATGTGTAGACCAATATTTCATGTATATAATGTTATGATTAAACCTAGTCTCATGTCCATAAATTATTTTGAGGGCATGATTTTATATAATAATCATAATTGTTGAAGTAGTTTTTATTAATACATTCTCACAATTTAATAACCTGATATGTTTTAAACAAATCTATGTCTAATGAAAATATAATGCTCTCTTGAATCATGATTTTTGATTCCCCTGTGATTAATGTATTATGAACTGCCATTATTTACACCATGATTCATGTTTATGATTTATCACAGGTTGGTTATGTTATTTTTATGTTATGATCATTTTCACATACCCTTATTCTAATCTTATTCTCTCAAATGACCATAGATTGATGTCTCTTATGTTTACCTTTACATTGAATCTGATCTCACCCTTTTTTATGCTTCCTTTTTATCGGTTATTTATAAATGTTTTATGTAGGGTATGTCTATGAATATTACTAAATGGTAAAATCATTGTGGTAAATGATCATTTTCCCTATTTATAGTTTCACTAAACTATAATGGACATCAAGAGTGTTCGTGTTCAGTGTAATGAATAATCATCCAAAAATAAGTAATACACATGTATGATTAGTCTTGGTATTTTAGTTTTTATCAAACTAAATATTCATCTAATTTTTTTAAAATATGATATGAAAACATTAGTAATATCCCTAGGGATATTTATAAGGATATCTATATGGATAAGTCTATGTATGAGTCAATGTATTGAAAAATTTTCAATAATTTTGGTAACGTATTGGGTGAGTAGATTCAAAGTAATAAAATATCGATCGGGTTATTATGAGTGGATGTGGCTCTAGAACATATGGATATAGGATTAACAACCCTAGAAACAATGTATTGAGCTAGGGTCGATCTGGAATAGGGAAAAATGTGACAATCAACACACTTGGTTTGACACACCTAGGGGTTATGATTTGGAAATTCAAAAACTCTTTATGAAACACATTAAAGAATTTATATAGAAGATTTCTATGAATGTACTAGGATAAACCAAAGTATCCATGATGAAAGGATGTTGTCTAGATTTATACATCTTATACGTTATTTTTCATGATTATTTGGTTTCCCATAATGATTATTATTTCATACACTCTTCTTTTTAGTTTTATTCGGTGGAAGAAACATGAATAAATCATGTTATCATTGAATCATATGAATAACTATTCTACTATGAGAGAGGAAATTTGATGGTGACTAGAGATAAATATATAGTGATTATGATTAATCAGCTATCATGATATATGATTAACAACATGAACTTCAGTGATATTCCTAACACCACAAATATGTGTAAGATAGACTTTTATTAATGTTTATGTGGTTATTAAAATGGAGTAAAATTATTATTCTTAATATATTTCAAGAATGTGGGAATAAAAATTAGATGAAAAATCTCAAATAGAGGTGAAAATATTATATTCTTGAAGAATAATATCAGTGAGTGAAAATTTTTCAAGTATTTCAATGTCTTATTTGTGTAGAAAATTAGAATATCACAATTGAAAAAATATATATACCAACGGGGATATACCCATGCTTTTCTAATGATGTTATAATAGTCATAAGAACATATATTATCCAAATGGTTTAATAAAAATTATAGGGATAAATTTTTTACACAGAATATATTAGAATGGTCTTGATAACCCATAAGTATAGAAGACTAAAAAAACATTTTGTTATGGTTTTATATTAACTTTTATAATAGGTTAAATCTATCCAATAGTTTTAAAACTATTGGTATATGATGAAATATTTAATGAAATACCAATGGTTATAATGAACCAACAGTATAGTGTTCTTAATGATTCTATTAAAATTATTTTAAAAACGGTGGGTGTAGAATTCCCCCCCCCCACAAATTTTAGATGCATCACACACCTCCTCATATCAAAATCCTTCCAATAGTGATCCCTCCAAGATAATTCCATCTTTTTCCCCACCCATTATGACCCATCCTTAGTTTCTCATTTCATTCAATTGTTCTTCAACATCATGTAGGTGAGTTCTATATGTGTCATTTAGAATTCACCTAAAGAAGTTTTAGTAGATCTAATTTATCATTTCTTAAAAAACCCTAAAAAGTAGTAGAGTGGTGATGACACCCCATTTTGACATGATTTTATATTAAAGGGTTTTACTTCTACTAACATACTGGGTATTTATATTAATTGTGTCTAATTTTTTCTGATATGCAATGAGTAAATTCTATAACCACTAAGGGTTATTGAATTGATAGACATTATTTTGTTGGAAGGTTGAGTCCTATTTGAATTCCCATTTTATGATTTTATTAGACGACTTCATTTTTTTCATATGTTATTTTTTTTATTTTTTAATGTTTAATTTTAGTCATTATTTTACTGAAAATTATATTATTATTATTCACTCACCTTAATGACCCCTTTTGAAATTCTTGTTTGGATAATGATTTAAAATAATGTTTTTAGAATTTCATTTTTTTAGTAGTGAGATTATGGATGCGATATGTTATGTTCTTATGATTTTCTTGGATATATTATTTTCTATACAATGAGATAATTTCATATATTAATTGTAAATTATATTAAATTATCACTTATGCTTATGGGAATAGTGTCTAAACCTCAATATGAGATCTCAAATTGTTTTAGAAAAATTTGTTTATTGGTTTAGAATATATATTACTTACACTATTTGACATATCATATATTATTTTATAGGTATAGATCATAAATTATAATGCTAGGATGTTCTTTTTTTAAGGGGGGATGGGTAATTTTTTTGAGGAATCATTAATTTGAGCATATGTTGTGAAAGGAGATTATAAAATGGTATCACATTATAAATTTCATAAAGGTGACATGATATGTGATTTTACATGATATAATTTAAATATGGTATAGATTAAGTTTTTTATGCCAACATCATGAATTTTATCATGCTTCATTGAATGAAAAATATTTATTCAAGTGAGTCATAGAAAAATATATACAGTTGAATCCATTTTTAAATGATTACCTAGCCCTTGGTTAGATGTGATAGATGTGAATCACTTGTTCTCCTATGTTATCTCCAATAAAAAATCATGCATCGATTACTCTAAATATACATGATACATCAACCCTCAAGAATACTTTGTGTATAAACATCTACTAAATTTTCACTAATATTGAATATTAATAGTTTTAAATCCCTACTCATATCTCCATAGGCATTGAATGCTCCACTTAATTCATATTATGAAATGATACACCTTAAAATGAATCTAGATTCTATTTCTATATATAAAAAATATAATATTACAAAAATAATTCTAGTAGAAGATGATGTTCCCTAATAAATTTCAACTATCATGCAGATCCATTTTGAGAATATTTTAAAAACATGAATAATAAATTACATTCCCTACTAAACCCACATATTAATTTGAAAATAAAATATAAATAATCATTTAACATAACAATTAATATTAATTTTTACAAGCACCTTACATTATTTTAAATAAATAGTAATTACATAACATTTAACTCAATCTATAATATAAAACTACACTGACCAAACCTAGAACAATCTAAATTTAATTAAAAAAATCAATAAAAAGGAACCAAACCAACTTTTATGGAAATTCGTTAGACCTACCCAATATAAACTAAACTAAGTTTACATTACCAAAATAAAACTAACTAGAATGGGTTTAAATGGATCCAAATTAACTCTTAGCTACATAGAACAAAATTAACATGAAATGACCTACCATAAAAAATGGAAACAAACTAAAATAAAAAAATTTACTTGTTCCATAAATACCAAATTCAATACTAAATGATCAAAATTGAAATTATAGGATAAGAACCTAAGATAAATAGAATTTTTCCATACCAACCTTACTAGGTTTCTATAGAAATGGAACAATTAAATCAAATTGTTACACATTATAACCTAATAGAACTAAAAAAATCCTTTCTACATCATAACCGAACCAACTTGACCAAACCAACTGAATTTAATTGAATTTACTAGATTTTAGCCAAGTCTACATGATTTGGAATGAAATACACAAAACTATGTCAAACTGAACTAAAAAATAAATTGAACCTAACTAAAAGAAATAACATAGAAATGTTATGATATAAACTGACATGAACAACTATAAAAAAGCTTAATTGGCATGCACAAACATAATCTAGATAAAAAACGAAACCTAACCAAACTAAATTGACTTGAACTGAACTAATCATAAAAAATATGAAACTGAGAAAAACTATTTCGAATCAAAAAAAATATAAATATGTATAATTAAATGTAATAATTCTCCCTAACTAACCCAAAATAGTCCAAACCAACCAAAATTAAACTATCCCAGAAAAACCCAAATAAAATAAACTGACTAGAAAATAAAATATTGAATTAATGAAATAAATATTGATCATAACTTCATAGAATTTTTCAACCAAACCTTACGAAACTATATAATATATTTTATATCTAAACTAATCCAATCTATGAAACAAAACTAGAAAATAAAATATTTGAACTAAACAAATTAAAAATAAAAATCATAAATAAAACCATGATATGAAAAATTAAAATTATCCATATTAAAAAATTCCAAACCAAACTAAATATAATTGATTTGAACAAAAATAAAAAAACTAATATAATAAAAAATAGCCAAATATGAATCAAAATATTAAAAATCGAAACAAATAAAGATAAACCGAACCATAATCACTTGAAAAAAAGATACACAACCCCATCTGAATGAAACTATACCAAATAAATAAAAAATGAACTCAACTAGCGTCGTTAAAAAAATTTAAAATGAACCAAATTAAATTGATTTAACAAAAAATAAACTAAATCAAATGAACAAAATCAAGACCAAATTGAAGGGGATAGTAACTAAGGAACCTATCGGATGGTCCCTCAAGCCTCATCAATTTATTAACTCAATTACATATATTTTAAATATGAACCATAAATATTGTTATTACATAAGAAACATTATCATAATTAAATATATAACCCTCAATGTATTTGGAACACTTTTACTCATTGATATAATTTAATTCAATATCATGGGTTAATATTTATTGTATTTTGGTGAATTTTATATTATGGTTCTCATATGTACTACTGTTTCAATTATGGTTTCATATAATGTGAACAATTAAAATTTCATTTAATATATTTCCTATTGACCTTAATTATTTTTAATTGATTTTATTACATGACATAATACATTTATTAGAGAATGTATATAATTTGGATATGTGAAATTAATTGAATCTAAATATATTTCCAAAAAAAGATTGAGGAAATTTTTATATTTTTAATTTAACAATTATTTATAGAGTGGTCACATTAACTTCACATGTTATAATATTTTTTTAAGTCATTGTTTAAGTCAAGAAGAAGTTATGTACATAAAAAATATTTTTTTTCAAACAAAATATATTTTTTTCTATCACAATGTGAAGGAAAAGAAATATCAAAATTTGCATGATATGGATGAGAAGTCTTGACTAATAAATTTATTAGATAATAAAATTCCATTTATTCATCATCTTGAGAAGGAAATTATTCTGACCCATGACTAATTTGACATGTGATTACCTGATTCATGGAAAAAAATTAATGAATTGGATAAGGTTAAAAACATGAGTGATGCTTCCACAACCCATGTATATCATCATTGTGGAAATTTGAAATAGATGGTTTTTATCTGATTGTGTCATGGAAACACCATGTTTGAGAAGTATTACACTTAAATAAGTTACATTTATACCTTATTGATATAATTACTTCTATATGAAGATGATACTCCCCCAAACTATTATAATTCATGGATGGTAGCTGATGAACACATATTTTATAAAACCAAATTTCATTCTTGGATGAAATATTTCAGTTAGTTCTGAGCGAAAAATGCAAAATGAAAATATTTTTTATAATGTGGCACAACCTAATGGAATAAAAATTATAACGTGACACCATACTCTGTTCCACAAAATTTAATGTGGAAATTTTAATTTATTATCATACTCCAAAAACATTTCATTTTTGGTGAAATATAAATAAATATATTATGGAATGATACTGAGTGAATGAATTACTATGATGAGTTAATTTATCCTACACATGAATTTTCATGGTATATATTTGATGCTCGATATCATACTTTAATAGTTTACATGAATAATGTGAGGTTGGGTTGATCATGAGATTGTTTTAATCCATTTGGGTATATGTTTACTTCACACAACACATGTCCAGTTTTCATACACATTTATAAACTTCCCTTATAGATTTTTTACATGATAAACATTTACTTTCAAGAGTATACTCATATATTTACCTTTTTTCATAGAAATAATATAAATGTATAGAAAATAATATTAGTAAATTAATTGATATGTTTTGAGAATTTTGGTGTGCTCACATGTAATGCATGTTCAGAATACATATTCCATATTTTTGGTGTGCTTATGTAGATGATAAATTGTTTTCATACTTATTAATTGATTTCTGTATGAAGAATTAAAGAAAAATATCATGTAATATTTGTAAGAAAAATATATGATCCATACTAATAAAATATCATCTTAGTTTTAGGTGTATGGGTTATCGATGAGTCATTAAAATTGAGAATACATATATGGATACTCATAAAAGATTTTACAAAACAATAGCTACTGGTAGTCCATATCAATGTACAATTATGAACAAATGTGGTTATTGAATTACAGGATTTCAGATCATTATTTTGGCTGTTTGAGATGAAATATTGAATATAGAACAATGTTTTCTCTGAAACCAATTTTAATTAGAGGATGAAAATAATCTTCCTCGAGTTACCATATTGGTAAACTATTTTTTTTAATCATTTATTAGATGTAATGAATAGTGAAAGAAATAATTGAATTTTTTTTCATTTCTTCAAAATTTCTAGAGAAATAAAAAAATATGACCTAAAATATCAGAATGACTTGGTGAATTGGGGAATCATACCGAAATATCATCCTATGTGTATTAGTGAAATGAAATGGAAAGTATCATGTTCTTCTTATGTGATTACACATTTAGAAAAAAAAAATCTTGAAATAATAGACATTATTAGTGTTCTTGATTGATACTCAAACAACATATCCTTATAGGTAAACATAAGATATTGGAAGAATAAATCATTGAAGGAGCATGATTATCAATTTCAATCAAGGGGTACATATTTATTATCATATAACTAGAAATAGATATGCAACCACAACATAATCATGTTATGTCAGTTGTTATAACTAGCTATTATGCTAGTGCATCAGATAGTAGACCTCAAATTAATTTTTTTTTTATTATTATGGATTCATTAATAAAATAAAAATATTGGATTATAACCATCATGTTTGGGTAACTATGGTGAAACTAAATTGTATTCATTTGATGAGGAGGCATAGAAAATTTCTTGAGGATTGTGGATTTCAATTCATTAACACATATCAAACTCTTTCTACCGATGATCTGTATATATTTTAATTAATGGACAAACAATTTCTTCATGTGTTTGATCATCTAGGAAATGAATTTTGTGTCATTATTAAAGTAATACCATGACATATTTTTTATAATAATGATGATCGAATTGACTCAATCCCTTCTCACATTTTCCATAATCCATTTATTAATTATGATTACTCAAAATGTTCATTTTCAAAGCTAATTATGAACATGAAGTTGTTGTGGGAAAAAATAGAATCATCCATCTACGATATTATTTTTTTATTTAATTCAACTTGGGTTGTTGAGATTTTTTCTATTCATATTAACCTAAAATTGATTATATATATTTTTTATCCCACATGACCATCCTATTAATTTTAAATGTGTAATCTGCGATTTTTTGTTGAGTTTCATTTTCAAATATTGAATTGTGAAATATTAGAACCTAGAAAACTAAAAATACTGAAACAATTAGTCTATAAATAAATAAGTATAATTAAATTGAAAAAATTAATATAATTATTAGGAAAATCCAAAACAATTAAAATAATGGTGGAACTAAAAAAATTTAAAATTGACATAAACAAAAATATTAACCAAATAACTGAATACATATAAAAATAAAAATATGAACTAATAAAATGACAAATATGAACCAAATGACCTATGATAAATAAAAAATGACAAATTACCTAACCAATTGACCAAAATTAACCAAATGACTGAACAAAAATTTAATTTTTATAGAATTGAAAATAGTATAATACTAAATCATCTCAATACTAATAATGTTAATTTTAACGTTTTTTATTTTCCTATTATATGAATTTTCTGTTTTTATAAACTTCCCACTAAATATAAACTTAATTTTTATTATCACTATGTATCCTTTTTTTGGTTGGGAAATTTTAATTCATTAATTATGTAATGCATCATCTTATTTCTTGTTTGGACGACACATTAGTTATAGATTTCTATTTAATACCATATTTTTATCATAATGTAAGAAATAAAAAATATTGAAGAGTTATGAATATAAAGGATGAAATATAATAATTTACGAATGAGAGAGGTGAAAATACTTCATTTAGTTACTTTTCTGAGTGTTTTATTTAAAATATATATATCAATGACATATAATGTCATGTCATAATTATATTGACATTTAATCAGTATCCACTACTACCTCAACGATACTTATTCTACGACCATCCTTGTGTTACTAGTTCTTAAATAGATGATATGGGGTGGGTGGTACTAGAGCATTGCGCTCGAATCACCATACCCAATCACACCCTTTGCCTTTTCCTAACATACCATCTCACACAAATTCAGACCCAACAATGTCATTAGAGACACCCAAGATATTTTGGATTTCTATATTTTCATCACCATTTTTATATGTTCCTAATTACCAATATTTCCCTTGTATAATGATGGATAATACTTCCCATTAATATTATGATTTTCCATAGACACCAATTCCATATAAATTTCCAATTAATTCCTTCACCCCCAAAGTTTACATTAATTCCCCTTTTAATTCTACTCTGACACATTCTGAGCATCTGGTGCAGATATTGGGTCCCACTTCATCTGTTCAGGCTAACATTCCTTCAGAGCTTGCGGATCCAAAGGCACCCACTGATCCTGATTTATCTTATATATTTATAGAGCCCCAATAAATTTTTGACCATAATTTATTTTCATTATAAGATTTATTGATATAATATATATTTTTTCTTTAATAGTTCGATCTTCCAAATGGCTTTCTGGGTGTACATGTAGGTGTGTGTTGTGGAAGGACTATAAATAGTTGATTGTGGTGTAAAAAGAGTAATATATAATCATTTGAAAAACTGGGCAGGAATGTAGTAGTTTTAGGGTTATTCTTTCCAAACACTATGCAACCATTCTCATCATGCCACATTCTTAGAGAAACCATCCAAGAGAAGTAAACGATAATTCTTGGGAAAAAATAAAAGTAAGAAAATTAAATAGGTTTAATATTTCATATTTATTTTATTGATAATAATTAATATGTTTGAGCTATATTTGATTAAATTTTACCCAAAGGTGAGGCTGTGAGGATAATACATCTCATGGAATTAGGTGGCTTGTGGGTTCATAAAATAATGAGTTGTATTTTTTATTGTGTTGTCTAGCTGTTAATAATATAATGGCCATAGTTATCATTAATGAGTGTCAAGTAGTATATTATTTTCAAAAGACTTTTTATTATAATACTATCTAGTTGTATTGAATAATAGGTTTTTGAGTGAAAATTACAATGATTTTAATTAATAACTAATTTATCTTTATTGAAAATTATATTTTGGAAGTGTCATGATGAAATAAAAAAGAAGCGATGTTATGAAGAACCTACACACTTTGTGTTGGACAATATTGTCAAACCATGAGAGGAAACATGTATGACGCTCATTTATTAATGACAGAGAGTGGGGTTCTACTTTTAATTTCTATTATCTTTAGTAGGACATATACTATATTTTATTTCATCCATATTTCATTCCATTTATAATTCATAAATATAAATGATCACATATGACTTAATTTATTAATCAAAGTATTTTTTGTGTACTAAAGTTTCAGGATTTATTTTGTTATTTTTGTGATCATTTATTGAGGTTTCATATTTCATTGATTTTATGATATTGTTAATGATTAATTTTATCTCAATTATTTCCACATAAACACCAAAAAAAGAATTATTACAACAAAAAATTTCAATTATGTTGTGACTATGTAATAAAACCACTAAGTGCATGACCTATATTATATTTTAGAGTTTCAACACTATCCCTCTATGTTTAAAACATTTACAAATATAATGGGAAACTTACTGTATAGTTTACAAGATAGGGCTCACTGCTTCTATATTATGTAATTATGCCTCCAATGAATAAAAATTATAAATTTAAAACAGTGATGGTTTATAAAAAAAACCATGTTTTCATTGACATTGTTAACTCCATTAACTTATCTTGAGAGAACCTAATGGATAAATTTTTTTTTATTATCAATCAATACATACAGATATGTAATACTTTTTTCTACCATTGAATACTGGATATCTCAATATATCTAATCCCACATATTATTTTCCATACTAAGAGAAATATATGTTATTTATTCTTCTCCTCTATTTTTTAATCACCATGTAATATTTTATGATATATTCCATATGTGATTATTGAAACTTTACATAATTGGCACCATTATTTACATTTTAATTCAGTTTTCTATTTATATTTAATAGATATATTCAATTTTTTTATCTAATAATTTGATATATATTACGGGTTTTTGTATTTAGTGGTTGATGATTGTAACACCCGAGAATCTTATGCATACTATTTCGTTTTTATGTTATATATATATCATCAAAGGAATCTTTCACTACACACTAGATTGACTTACTTTACACGCAATCGCGACCTTCCTCAATAGCTTGCGTTGTACGCAATACCGAGTTTCATTAAACAACGATATGATATTAAAATATTATTAAAACTAGCCATTATGAATAGTAATAACTACTTTTTGAAATTTTATAAATTCTATTTTTCAAAATGGACTTCATTTTTGGATTCGGAATACCAAAATTATCCTAGGGTGAAATTTTGGTATTTTTCTGAAAACATTCAATTTTTGATGAATAGTGAAACCACTAAGTGGTAGGATAAAAACTGAATTTTGCATAAAACTTAATTTTACCACTTCTGTGAATGGAATATTGAAAATATGACAGACACGGTTGATATCAGTATGTAAAATGTGGTTCAATGAGATAAAAATAATTTTTTGGTGAATAGTAACTTTTTTCTTTTTTTACCGCGGTTAATAGTAAATAGGGTAACTAAGGGTAAATATGATATTAGTATTACCCTAACACAAGTCCTAATTCTATTGGATAAGTGTAATTCGACCAAAAACAACCTTATGAATATAATATGACCATTTAGGTCCACTTGGATTAGATTATGACATTTAATATTATTTTATTTAATGAATAGTTAAAATAGTTAAAATCAAAGTTTAATAACTAAAACATTTTTTAATATGGGGTTATACATAAGATAAATTCGACTATAGATATTAATTAGAAAGATAAAAAAATTTCCTACATAATGATATTTTATTTATAATTTTTAGACTTTAAATTAATTTATTTATTTATGACACAACGATGATTAAGTAATTACCCTTTTAAGTAAATGTTAACATAATTGATGTTATCAATGCTCAAATAAATGTAATTTGAGACTTTTTATGAATTAATATAATTTTCTAGGTTACTATGATATATTATTGTTGATTTAATAAACTTGGTTTGAACATATAATTCTGTTATGACTTTCACAAAAAACATATATCAAATTGTGTCAAAATTGTCACAAAATAGTTTTTAAATAAAATAAAATATTATTAATTGTTATTTTATTCCTAAAAATATATGGTTCAGCCAAATGACTTATATAAGGATATATATATTAATAATAAACAACTTGGGGTTCGTTTGGCATGTTATAGTATGTTTATTTACCATATAGTGTAAGAAAACAAAAAGTCACGGTAAACGTTAAATTATTTAACTTAGAGTTAAATCTAATTGATAAGGTTAAAATAATAATCTAAACTTGTCTAAATCCTATTGGTTGATAGGTTATC
Source organism: Viscum album (assembly GCA_963277665.1). NCBI lineage: Eukaryota > Viridiplantae > Streptophyta > Magnoliopsida > Santalales > Viscaceae > Viscum > Viscum album. The sequence goes on along the minus strand of OY728142.1, from coordinate 1,282,605,196 downwards.
GACCCATCCACACTTTACCTTCGAAATAAGACCCTTTGGAACCATTATAAACCAATTTTGACTTTAATATAAAATAATATTTTGAGATATTCCTAAGGTGCCCCTCTCCTCCCTTATAAAAGGGCACCTCCTCCCTCTCCTCCTCACACCAATTTGAGCACTCAAGCTCGGCCAAACCATGCCAAAATCCCTTATCCACTTCCCTAGAATTATCCTAGAGGTCCTGGTCTTCTTCAAAGACCAATCTTAGTTCCCTAAGTGGAGGATTCAAAGAGGCGTTTCAAAGAAGAGGTAATATCCATTACAGAGCTTTTCAATTTCATTTTTCTTCAACTTCTTCTTCTTTAGTTGTTTCATGATAAAGTAATAACATCAGTATTACTTACATACTGATATGTTATTATAAATATGAAACATCCCTAATTCACCTTCTATCCATCCTACGGAAAAATGAAATCACCGTGCGGGCGTACGTACGGAATACCGTCTCCACACCGTGGTGTAATCTATTTTCCACCATCACCTTACAAGGATGGGTATAATGGTGTAATGAGTAACTATATATGATTATTATAAAGTGATATTGATACTGAAATAGTATAAATACACTTATATACAATTTCACGATCAAGGGAACAATATCATCGCTCGTGCGTACGTACGGAATACAGTCTCCAGGATGTGATGCGACTCGTTCTACATGATCATCATTACATAGTAATTAGATAAATGAATTGAATGAATAAATATGATATATGTTACACTAATACCATTATCTATATAAGGTATCTATAACCTTAAAAGAAGAATAAGAATTTATTCGGCAAAACACGCATAAGAACAAAAGGCAATAACGACCCGAGTAACAAGTAATAATGAAATATTACTAAGAAGAAGCTAAGAATATGACCATATATGATATCATATCAATATGTATGATTCTGGAATAAGTCAATAACATTATTTAAACCATTATACAGGAGCCTCGGACACGTACAAATCCAATTGGACCTAAGGTAAGGGAATATATCACAATCTCATTTTATCCGAGATTGTTTATACTTTGGTATTTACTGGGGTGTATTTTATCATCCACATCCATGTTTCCTCAATATGTAATATTATTTCCATTCACCTACAATTGTTTAAATCCAATTTTACCCTTTGGTTATTTTTTAGTAAAAGATATAAAAGGAATCTTTTGTCGTTTTTCGTACGAGGTACTTTTTTGACTTTGCCGACAAAAGTACGCGAAGAATGTTTTTTTAACTTATACGGAAAGAATGGATTTTTAAAAAATTATTTCCAAGAATCTTCCTTTATAAGTTTTCAAGTTTATTTTTTATCAACTTCTTTTAGTTTATAATTGTATGACATGTTAAGAAAAGAAACGTGTTTTTGAAGTAGAAAGGATATTTTCCTCAAGAATGGAGTTCAAATGATTTATCAAAATTATTTTCCATCTAAGATAATATAGGGTTCTGATTTTATCCCTATTATTACATTGATTTGATTATGTTTTGAGGGAATTATTTTTATGATGTCATTTACCTTATATGATTTGATTTATGATGTCATGATGTTTCAAGAATCCCATTTTTGTTACATGTGTTATGCGAGGATGTATGATTTATGATTATGTGGAACACATAAGAAAGGATTCATTATAAGATGGGTGGGACCTATATCTCCCTCCAATTCATTGGGTAAAGATTTATATCTCATGAGATAGACATGACTGAAATGTAAGGTTATTTCGGTTCAGTGATACAGGACTGAAACAAGGAGTGAACTCGGTTCAGAAATGGACTTTGTCCGCTAAGATAGTCTTGGCAATGAGTCATGACTAACAAGAAATCATTTTACATGATTATGTGTGCATGCCAGAAAGATTCATGTTTTATGTTATGATTATGGGGATCTCATTTTCACTTCTATGATTTATTCCATGTTTGGATATTATGATCTCTTTTGCAGGTTATGATTTTCAAGAAGATATGATATGATTTTTATTTCCTTTATTTGCCCTTGTTGAGCATTTGAGCTCACCCTTTTTTTGTATGTTTTCTTTTCCCCAGGCTAGGAAGATGGATATTAAGTAGAATATGCTAAAAGGGACCCTAGATATGATGAAATAAATGGGAGACCCTGTAGAAGATTTATGAACCAGTTGTTTATGTTTCCCAGTTTCTAAAGACACTATACCTATACGGTCCTTTGTGGTTTTGTCGTATGTTGTAACAAGTGTGCTTCAATTTTGAAGTATTAACAATGTATTTAATGTATGGGTCGTTATAGTTGGTATCAAAGGAAATGTATAGTCAACCTTTGGAAACTAGGATGTGAAAGCCTTAGTAAGAAACCTAAGGATAATTCTAAGCATAGAACACAATCTTAGTGTTTTAGAAATGGATATGAATAACCTAGGATAAGAACTTAAGCGTCAAAATTTTATTCTTGAATTTTGTGGTTTTCCTATTATAATTATTGTTTCTCACACTATTCTTCTTGGTTTTAGTCAATGGCTGGAACCCGAAGGAACCATGTTAATGCGGAATGCGATGGGCAATGCAATGATTGTCCCCCTGAGCAACCAAACGATATGGGAGCTGGAATGAAAAATCATGTAGCCATGCTCACACAACATTCTCAAGCTATGAATCATGCAGGACTTCCAAACGAGCAAAGGAAGGAGTAACATTCTTTTAAATCCTTCTTGAGGCAGTGTCCACCTTCTTTCAGTGGGTCTACTGATCCATTAGTTGCTAAACAATGGAATAGTACTACTGAAAATATATTTTCAGTTCTTCAATGTTCTGAACATGATAAATTCATCCTAGTAGTGTATCGTTTGGAAGAAGATGCTGATCAATGGTGGAATCTTATTAAGAATACGAGGCAAAGGGATGAAATTGAGTCCATGGAATGGGACGAGTTGAAGAACTTACTTATCAATAAGTAATTCCCTTTTATTCTCCGAACAAAGATGGAGAAAGAGTTTCTTGAACTGAAGAAAAGGGATGATGAATCTGTTGGTACCTATGAAGCAAATTTTCAAGACTTGCAAGGTACGCTTCTGGTATTATTATCCAACCTGAGAGTAAGATCGACCGATTCTTTAGTGGCTTAAAACCAAGTCTTTGAAGGGCGTTAGCCATAAGGGACTTCAATAGCTACGAGGAAATCGTTCGATGTGCTCTCAATGTCGAGATAGAGATTGGAGTAACCCAATAGTCATATGGGTTTGATAAGAAGAGGAAAATGGAATTCAAAGGAAAATCTAAAGAGCACACTGAGAAGAAGATGAGCTTTACCTAATGCTCAATTTGTTGAAAGAAACATGGATGGAGTTGTCTTAAAGGGACAAATAAATGTTTCAAATGTGTAAAGGAAGGTCATCGGGCATTTGAATGCCGCGATAATGGGAAGAAGATGTCTAATGATGCAAAAAAAGGAAGGGATACACAGAATGAACCTACTACACTTCAATGTTTCAAGTGAAAGTAGATGGGGCATTATGCCAATCAATTCCCAAATCCAAGGGTTGATGATGATGGTCAACGTCAACAAACTCTTAAGGCTAAAGACAAAGGAAATTCACATGAAATTTCTATCAGCGATGTGGAGTACGATAACGAAGTGGTGAAAGGTACACTTACCATCCACTCTAAAGTAGCAAATGTTTTATTTGATTCTGGATCCACCCACTCTTTTATTTCTGACGAATTTTCTAAGGGTATCACCGTATTACCTCAACAATTAGATGTTGAGTTATCTGTGACAACACCTAATGGCCCAACAATCGCATCAAAAGTTTATAATTCTTCTACGATCGAAGTTTGTGGGAAAGTGATTCCTGCAAATCTAGTGATCCTTCCTTTAGTGGAATTCGATGTGATTCTTGGCATGGATTGGTTTCTTTATACGGAGCTCATATCAATTGCCAAAGAAGGGAAGTCACATTTCATATTCCAGATCAATCTATGATCGTCTATCAATGCAAGGATGAACATAACCTTCCAGTGGAAATTTCTTCCAGTTTATGGTTATTGATTCCACTAAATGAAGGTTATTTATCTCAAATGGTTGGTGAGAAACTCGCGATTAAGAATATTCCCATCGTACGGGAGTTTGATGATGTCTTTCCAGAGGAATTCCCGGGTCTTCCACCAAATCGTGAAGATGAGTTTTCAATAGAACTCATACCGGGTGCTTTGCCTATTTTAAAGACACCTTATAGAATGGCCCCAATTGAGTTGCAGGAATTGAAGAACCAACTCCAAGAGAATCTTGATAAGGGATTCTTATGCCCTAGTGTGTCACCTTGGGGAGCACCTATTCTATTTTTTAAGAAGAAAGATGGACCAATGAGACTCTGCATTGATTATCGAGAACTTAACAAGATCACTATCAAGAACAAATATCCTCTCCCATGCATTGATGACTTATTTGACCAACTAAGTGGAGCTCAATACTTTTCCATGATTGATCTTCATTCAGGGTATCATCATTTAAGTGTCAAAAGGGAGGATATACCAAAGACGGCTTTCCATACAAGGTATGGACACTATGAATTTATAGTGATGGCATTTGGTCTTACTAATTCCCCTGCTATCTTCATGGATCTGATGAATAGAGTCTTTAGAGACTATCTTGATCAATTTTTGGTAGTCTTTATAGACGATATTCTTGTCTATTAAAAGAGAAAGGAAGAACATGAAGATCACTTGAGAATTATATTGAAGACCCTGAGAAAGGAGAAGATTTATTCCAAATTTACCAAGTGTGAATTTTGGATTCAAAAAGTTGCATTTTTGGTTCACATAATCTCAAAAGAGGGGATATCCGTGGATCCAGCAAAAACAGAGGTTATCAAAAGATGGTCAAGACCAACAACAGTAACTGAGATCCGAAGTTTCCTTGGTTTGGCTGGATATTATCAACCTTTTTTGAAAGATTTTTCACGATTATCTAATCCACTCACCAAGTTGACTCGGAAAGGAGTTAAGTTTGTCTGGACGGAAGAATGTGAAGAAAATTTCAAGGAGTTGAAATGAAGGTTATCCAGTGCACCTGTGCTCACACTGCCTTGTAGTGGAGAAAGGTTTGTGATCTATAGTGATTCATCCTAGAAGGGATTAGGGTGTGTTCTTATTCAAAATGATATGGTGATAGCATATGCCTCACGACAGTTGAAAATCCATGAGCAAAATTACCCAACACATGATTTGGAGTTAGCTGCGGTAATCTTTGCATTAAAGATTTGGAGGCATTACCTTTATGGTCAAAGGTGTGATATTTATACTGATCTTAAATGTTTAAAGTATATTTTCACACAAAAGGAGCTGAATATGCGTCAAAGAAGATGGTTGGAGCTGATTAAGTATTATGACTACTCAATCCATTACCACCCTAGGAAAGCAAGGTGGCAGATGCATTAAGTCGACAAGACCATGCTAGTTTATCCATGATGAGGATCACAAAAGATCCAATATTTATGGATTTACAAAGGATGGATCTTGGAATTATAATGGAAGGGGAAAAATCTTATCTTTCTCAAATGAATGTTCAACCATCAATACATGTGAAGATTAAAGAGGCACAGAAAGAAGATGTCGAGTTACAAAATAAGGTGAGAAATGTTCCTGAGTTCAACCTTGATTGTGATGGGATAATAATGTTCAGGAATCGGGTTTGTGTTCCTCCCATCCCCGAGTTAAAGAAGGAGCTGCTGGATGAGGCTCATAGTTCTTCATTCACTATTCATCCTGGAAGCACGAAGATGTATAGGGACCTGAAAGAGTACTTCTTGTGGGATGGCATGAAAAGAGATGTTGCTGAATATGTCTCTCGATGCTTGGTTTGTCAACAAGTTAAAGCTGAGAGATATAAGTCTAAGGGGATGTTACAACCATTACCCACACCCGAATGGAAATAGGAAAACATCACTATGGACTTTGTCACAGGACTTACTAAAACATCCAATGGAAATAATGCTATCTGGGTCATAGTTGATCATCTTACAATGTCTGCACACTTCATTTCTATTAGAGAGGATTTCTCTCTAGATCAGCTTGCCAGGATATATGTAAATAAAGTGGCAAGATTGCATGGAGTACCACTTTCTATTATATCTGATCGGGATCCGAGATTTACCTTGAAGTTCTAGAGAAGTCTTCAGCATACACTGGATACAGAGTTGAGTTTCAGCACTGCTTATCATCCTCAGATAGACGGTCAGTCTGAGAGAAAAATTCAAACCCTAGAAGATATGTTGAGAGCTTGCTCTATGGATTTCAAAGGAGGTTGGGATCAACACCTACCTTTGGTGGAATTTTCTTATAATAATTGCTTCCACTCCAGTATTCAGATGGCTCCTTATGAAGCTCTCTATGGAAAAAAATGTAGGACTCCAACTTACTGGGATGAAGTTGGGGAAAGAAAGCTATTAGGACCTGATCCCGTTGATGAAATGGCAGAAAAGGTCAGATCTATTCAACAACACATAAGAGCAGCTCAGAGTCGAAAGAAAAGTTATGCCGACAACCGAAGAAAATACCTAGAGTTTGAAGTGGGAGATAAAGTGTTCTTACGAATATCTCCCTGGAAGAGGGTTATGAGATTTGGAAAGAAGGGGAAGTTGAGCCCTAGATATATCGGTCCTTTCGAATTACTGGATCGTGTTGGAAAGGTAGCTTACCGATTGGCACTTCCACCGAATCTCTTTGAATTTCACGATGTGTTCAATGTATCTATCCTGAGAATGTACATACCTGATCCTTCACATCTACTCAGCTCAGAAGTTGTACCGTGGGAGCAAGATCTTTCTTATGAAGAACAACCGATAGAGATTCTGGATCGTAGCGAAAAAGTCCTACAAAACAAGACCACTCGATTGGTGAAAGATTTATGGAGGAACCACCAACATTAAGAAGCTTCATGGGAGCTTGAGGATATGATGAGGGAGAAGTATCCTCATCTGTTTGTTAAAAAGTGACGAATTTCGAGGGCGAAATTCTTTTTAAGGGGGGTAGAATGTAACACCCAAGATTTTTATGAGTAATATTTTGTTTTTATGTTATATATATATCATCAAAGATATATTTCACTACACACAAGCTTGACTTACTTTACATGCAATCGCGACCTTCCTTGATAGCTTGCGTTGTACGCAATACCGAGTTTCACTAAACAACGATATGCTATTAAAATATTATTAAAACTAGCCGTTATGAATACTAATAACCACTATTTGAAATTTTATAAATTTTATTTTTCAAAATGGACTTCATTTTTGGATTCGGAATACCGAAATTAGCCTAGGGTGAAATTTTGGTATTTTTCTGAAAACTTTCAATTTTTGATGAATAGTGAAACCACTAAGTGGTAGGTTAAAAACAGAATTTTGCATAAAACATAATTTTACCGCTTCTGTGAATGGAATTTCGAAAATCCTACAGACACGGTTGATATTAGTAAGTAAAATGTGGTTCAATGAGATAAAAATAATTTTTTGGTGAATAGTAACTTTTTACTTTTTTTACCGCGGTTAATAGTAAATAGGGTAACTAAGGGTAAATATGATATTACTATTACCCTAACACATTTCCTAATTCGATTGGATAAGTGTAATTCGACCAAAAACAAACTTATGAATATAATATGACCATTTAGGTCCACGTGGATTAGATTATGACATTTAATATTATTTTATTGAATGAATAGTTAAAATAGTTAAAATCAAAGTTTAATAATTAACAAATTTTTTAATATGGGGTTATACATAAGATAAATTAGACTATAAATATTCATTATAAAGATAAAAAGATTTCCTACATAATGATATTATATGTATAATTTTTAGACTTTAAATAAATTAATTTATTTATGACACAACGATGATGCATTAATTACCCTTTTAAGAAAATGTTAACATAATTGATGTTATAAATGCTCAAATAAATGTAATTTGAGACTTTTTATGAATTCCACTAATTTTCTAGGTTACTATGATATATTAGTGTTTATTTAATCAACTTGGTTCGAACATATAATTCTGTTATGACTTTCACAAAAATCATATATCAAATAGTGTCAAAATTGACACAAAATAGTTTTTAAATAAAATATTATATTATTAATTGTTATTTTATTCCTAAAAATATAATGTTCAGCTAAATGACTTAGATAGGGATATATATATTAATAATAAACAACTTGGGGTTCGTTTGGCATGTTATAGTATGTGTATTAACCATATAGTGTAAGAAAACAAAAAGTCACGGTAAAAGTTAAATTATTTTACTTAGAGTTAAATCTAATTGATAAGTTTAAAATAATAACCTAAACTTGTCTAAATCCTATTTGTTGATAGTATTTCGACCCATCCCCACTTTAACTTCGAAATAAGACCCTTTGGAACCATTATAAACCGATTTTGACTTTAATATAAAATAATATTTTGAGATATTCCTAAGGTTCCCCTCTCCTCCCTTATAAAAGGGCACCTCCTGCCCCTCCTCCTCACACCAATTTGAGCACTCAAGCTCGGCCAACCCCTGCCAAAATACCTTCTCCACTTACCTAGAATTATCCTACAGGTCCTGGTCTTCTTCAAAGACCAATATTAGTTCCCTAAGTGGAGGATTCAAAGAGGCGTTTCAAAGAAGAGGTAATATCCATTACCGATCTTTTCAATTTCTTTCTTCTTCAACTTCTTCTTCTTTAGTTGTTTCATGATAAAGTGATAACATAAGTATTACTTACATACTGATATGTGATTATAAATCTGAAACAACCCTAATTCACCTTCTATCCATCCTACGGAAAAATGAAATCACCACGCGTGCGTACGTACGGAATACCGTCTCCACGCCGTGGTGTAATCTATTTTCCACCATCACCTTACAAGGATGGGTATAATGGTGTAATGAGTAACTATATATGATTATTATAAAGTGATATTGATACTGAAATAGTATAAATACACTTAAATACAATTCCACGATCATGGGAACAATATCATCGCTCGTGCGTACGTACGGAATACCGTCTCCACGATGTGATGCAACTCGTTCTACATGATCATCATTACATAGTAATTATTTAAATGAATTGAATGAATAAATATGATATATTTTACAATAATACCATTCTGGATATAAGGTATCTATAACCTTAAAAGAAGAATAAGAATTTATTCGGCAAAACACGCATAAGAACAAAAGGCAATAAAGTCCCGAGTAACAAGTAACAAATTCAATATTACTAATAAGAAGCTAATAATATGACCATATATGATATCATATCAATATGTATGATTCTGGAATAAGTCAATAACATTATTTAAACCATTATACAGGAGCATCAGACACGTACAAAGAAAATCAGACCTAAGGTAAGAGAATATATCACAATCTCACTTTATCCGAGATTGTTTATACTTTGGTATTTACTGGGGTGTATTTTATCATCCACATACATGATTCCTCAATATTTAATATTATTTCCATTCACCTACAATTTTTTAAATCCAATTTTACCCTTTGGTTATTTTTTAGTAAACGATATGAAAGGAATCTTTTGTCATTTTTCGTACAAGGTACTTTTTTGACTTTTCCGACAAAAGTACGCGAAGAATGTTTTTTTAACTTATATGGCAACAATGGATTTTTAAAACATTATTTCCAAGAATCTTCCTTTATAAGTTTTAAATTTTATTTTTTATCAACTTCTTTTAGTTTATAATTGTATGACATGTTAAGAAAAGAAAAGTGTTTTTGAAGTAGAAAGGATATTTTCCTCAAGAATGGAGTTTAAATGTTTTATCAAAATTATTTTCAATCTAAGATAATATAGGGTTCTGATCTTATCCCTATTATTACATTGATTTGATTATGTTTTGAGGGAAATATTTTTATGAAGTCATTTACCTTATATGATTTGTTTTATGATGTCATGATGTTTGAAGAATCCCATTTTTGTTACATGTGTTATGCGATGATGTATGATTTATGATTATGTGGAACACATAAGAAAGGATTCATTATTAGATTGGTGGGACCTATATCTCCCTCCAATGCATTGGGTAAAGATTTACATCTCATGAGATAGACATGGCTGGAACGGAAGGTTATTTCAGTTCAGTGATACAGGACTGAAACGAGGAGTGAACTCAGTTCAGAAATGGACTTTTTCTGCTAAGATAGTCTTGGAAATGAGTCATGACTAACAAGAAATGATTTTCCAAGATTATGTCTGCATGCCACAATGTTTCAAGTTTTATGTTATGATTATGGGGATCTCATTTTCACATCTATGATTTATTCCATGTTAAGATATTATGATCTCTTTTGCAGGTTATGATTTTCAAGAAGATATGATATGATTTTTATTTCCTTTATTTGCCCTTGCTGAGCATTTGAGCTCACCCTTTTTTGTATGTTTTCTTTTCCCCAGGCCAGGAAGATGGATATTAAGTAGAATATACTAAAAGGGACCCAAGATATGACGAAATAAATGGGAGACACTGTAGAAGATTTATGAACCAGTTGTTTATGTTTCCCAGTTTCTAAAGACATTATACCTATACGGTCCTTTGTGGTTTTGTCGTATGTTGTAATAAGTGTGCTTCAATTTTGATGTATTAACAACGTATGTAATGTATGGGTCGTTATAATGATCATTGTTAGTAATGGGTTTTTATTATATTTCACGTTTTCATGAATTTGTTGATGCATAAATTTTTGTTTACATATTTTGAATAAGGACTTTTTGTGGTAATGTTTTGTACACAATAAATATCTGATTGTTTGATGAAATTATATCTACTAGTACAGTAGAATGGTCTTTGATTTTTAATTTTTTTCTTAATGCATTAATTGGGCCTATTTACCACATTTCTTTAAAAATAAATAGAATATATATTACCCTAATAAGATTTATCCACTATCATGGACTTTTAGTACATTAGATTTTTTGAGACTTATGCTGAACATACCCTACACTAATCAATCCAATCCCAACCAAAACATAAAAAACAGACATAATATGATTTTACCTATAATCAACTCATATATAAATAATATTTAACTTAACCAATTGAATGTGGAATACATTAAATCAATAAATATTAAATTTAACCCAATTGAAACATTATCAAAATAATTTCCAAACTGGTTTGATGTTAATAGATGATAATTAAATAAAAATGATAAAATATAACCCAATCCTATCATACCAAACCAACCACTATTTATTAAAACAAAATGAACTATATTGAACCAAATAAAAATGAACTAGTTTCAATCTACAAAAATAGAATCAAACAGATGCAACAATTCATCAACTAAACTACATTGAATGTAAAAAAATCTGATTACATTGAAATATAAATAATCATATAAATAAAAATAAATATAGTATACTAGGAAAAACAAAAAATGACAAATATAGAGAAAATCAAATATAAACCAGCCATGATTTACTATGTTGAAATAATTTCACCAAAAAACACCATTCGGAATGTAAAATATTGAAAATATTCAATTAAAATAGAATTTATTTTTATTGAATCTAAATGAATAAGCCCAAAAAACAAACCCCTAATTGTATATAAAATACATATAACCCATCAGTGAATAGTAATAATGAAATGAATATAACAAAAATTGTCATAATTATATAAATAAAACCAAACATAACTATAATAATATTAATCAAGATAAAATAATATAAAAGTATTAACTATCCCTAAAATAATAATAACTAAATTTATATGAAACTAAAAAAATTAATGATATCAAACACCAAATAAATGAATCGTGAACCAACAAATAATAAACATTACAAAATCAATAATGCAAACAGTTTAACGATAGAGAACTGAAATGTCCAGAATATAATGAATGTTAACCAAGCGAATTTTAAGTGAAACCAACATGAATAAGAAAAAACCTGATGGTACTAGTCTGAACATGATCCTAAAAATTAAATAAGAAATTAAATAAATCACAATAAATAAAATAAAATTGAATTAAATTCAATTTCTGTAAATTAAATGAATGATAAATTAACTAAATAAATGCAATTTCATATATACCAAACTAAGTCATTTGAGGGATGAACAAACTAAATCAAACTCAAATGAAATTTCATAAAAAAATATATGTGAATCAAAATATTTGAATCAAATCAATAATAAAACAAACAAAATTAAGATGAAAAAATAATCTGAACATAATGAAATCATAGTTCGTTAATTGATATTGAATATAATTTAAAAAAGACTAAACTAAATTGAACAATACATTACCAAATTAAATATATGATAACTAAATAATATTATATCGTATATGAATAAATACGAAGAAAAAGTATCATTACCATGATGACCTTACATACTCTTATGATAACTAAACATTAATATTCTCTAACCAAGTAAAAAATAAATCCTATTATTTCATGTGTCCTTTTAACAAAAAAAACACCAATATTGACTATACACTATTATTAATATCCATTAATGAAATATTTAACTTTATTTTACCTATTTTGACACCTATTAAATTTATTTATGGAAACATAAAAAAACTAGATATGCACCATCAGGAATACATTTCACCTTTCCATTTTAGCATATTATACAAGTATATAATCATGATTAGTCTTTTTTCAATAAATAAATTCCAATTATATTATTCTATAACCAAATTTCCCTTATATTAAATTAAATAATATATATAAATATGAATCCTTAAATTCCATTGTAATTTAATTTATCAAATTATTATTTTATTATATTCTCAATTAATTTATCACATCATTATTCAACAATTATATAATTTCATATTGCAAAATCACCTATATTGATTTTACTATAGTTATGATGTTTAGTATTAATAAATTATGTTCAATTATGATTTAGTAAATTCAATTTCATTTTTTATGGAGGTTAATAATAATTAAGTATGTGTTTCTTAAGAAAAATTTATTCTTCTCGAGTAAAATAAAGAAATATCATGTCGTGGTAAATTAACTGACACAACATTAGATTGTAAAATTACATATTTGATTTCAAATTTTAATATCTATTTAGAATCTAAATAGTATTTTTTATTTTTAATAGTGCAATTTTGATTCCCTTGATGAGAAGGAATATGAAAACAATAGGGAAAATGATCACATACATCGGGGTTTGAGAGATGAGAACCATGGAATATTACACTATCTACCAAAGAGGATTATTTTCCCAAATAGATATTAGGAGAATTAATATCCCAGTTATGGTATCATCATGTTGGAAAAAACTAATGCACATTCAGTACATGCTAAGGAATAGGCCGTAGAGGCCCAAAAAATTGACAAACCTGAGCGTGAATTATTTCAAATGGCCAATGATCAACTTAAAAAACCTATGGAATACTTATCTCCATCACATTTACCATATACCATTGGGACTTGTTCTTATTATATATCTATACTAAATTAATTATAGTGTGCACTAGCATGTGGTCTATGATTTTTTCATTATGGTGAAATTCATGGAAATAGAGATGCCAATGTATATGGTGAGGATTATGGTGATGATGATGATAATTTTTGTGAAGAAGATGATAACAAGGATGGAAGAGAGGATGGTAGTTATAATGCTAATGGTTACAGTGATAGTTATATTGATAGTGATTGTGGTGGAGATAATGATGCGGTACATATTGATCATTTACATTTTTATTGTTATTTATCACATTTAATGTTTGATGATTAGTTGAGAATGAGTATATGTGATATTGTCAGTGTATGTTATCACTGGTTGACTTCATTAATTATTTTATTGTGTTATAATTGGTTTTATATTAGTATGTAATGTTTTTTTAGGTAATTGGTCAATGTGGGGTGCTGATGTGATTTATTGTGGATCGTGGTGGTGGTTTGTGTAGGGTGGTTAGCGTTTGGGGTATTTCTAGTGGTTACTGGTAGGTTGGGATTTGTGTTTCCACCTGCTAGAAGGTTGGGTGAGGATGGGGGTGCTGCTGGCTAATGTATTGATGGGGGGGGGGGTTGTACCAATCATTTCAAACCATGGGTATGGATATATAGAAATGGTTGAAACTATTGGTATATAACTATAATAATGGTTTGAATTTGTTGGTATATAGTTATACTAATGGTTTTAACACAACCGTTGGTATATCTAATATTTCATTACCCATATACCAATGATTCACTAAGTACCTTTAGTATATTCCCCTCCAAATATCCTACCTACCAATAGTTTGGAGAACCCTTATCCTATAGCAATGGTTTTGATCTATGGGTATAACAAACACTTCCATCATTATTAACTAACTCAATGCCACTACATAAGAATTTAATTCTAGGCCATAGATAGACCAATTCCATGCCAAACAGTGAATTTGAAGGAATGAGGTATTTATGTGATTCTATTAATGAATTATGAATTTTTAAATATATAATTATTTTTTTAGTGTCTGTCATTATCATCATCATGCAAATTATTTTGTGCAAAGGAAAATAAATACACAAAAAGGCCCAAGGGAGCAGGCCGGGCCAGATAAGACTACGGGGGTGTAAAGTGGTGAAGACCAAGGGAGTCTTCCATAAAAATAATATTACCATCCAGAGGTAGAATATGAATGTTATGACAAAATAAGCACTCTGAGTCATGAAAGTTACATGATGCTAGGTAGTCTGTTGGCCTATTACATTATCGCTACATATGGGAACCCTTGTTTCTATTGTCAAAAAGGTGGAGGCATTTACGAATAACATATTCAATGGACCACGACACAACACTAGGACCATAGAGGGCATTCGAAATAAGAAAGGAATTTATCTCAACCTCTATTGGGATACGACTCCTTTTCCGAAACACATTAAGACACACCAGTATGGCCTTATCCTCAGCTAAAAGTGAAGTTCCATGGACTAATAGAATGGATATGGCCATGAAGGCCATGCCAGTTGAGTCAGGAATGATCCCCTCACCACACATAGTGTCTGAGACGCAGGACCCATCTATATTAAGTTTGAATCCCCTCGCAGGAAGATGCCATTTAACCCAGTTACCAGAGTGGAATTTAGTGACTAGAGGAGGATTGAGGTTATAGGGAAGAAGATGTTGAATAGTACAAGCCTCCTTCCAGGCATTGAGCACCTTGACCATTTCAATGAGGCGATTTTTCATGTGGAAAATGATCGCACGCACATACAAAAACACCCTCTCATGAAGAAATCTATTACCTGCCTGCCACATGACCCAACAGCCTGTTTGTAGCACGAAAGATCCCGAGGAGGACAGTCTGAACACACATCGGTCTAGATTCGAGGTGATGCTAATGAGTTGAAACACATTCATCTGATCCGTGGTGAGGACTGAATTTGTGAATTACAGATAGTTACTGGCCTCCCTGAAAGAAATATTTGTGGTTGGGTAGCTCAGATACCCTATGATCTCCAATCAGCAGTTATCATGCCAAAAATAAACATCCCATATTCTGACGATCCAGGGGGTGTGCGTCCTAAATGAAACTACAGGGGGACCAGTCTACCTCCAAAATGGATGACCGACCCCTAATGCCCAATCCCCAACATAGCTAGCATGCATGGTTATCCTTTACAAGGTTTGCTTCTCCAGCACCTCCCAATCTATTTTTGCATGAATGCAGTAGAGGGAGTCATCAAGGATATAGATGTTGATACCACCTTCATTGGTGGGACGTTCCAACCTATTCCAATAGGCCCAATGCATCTTTCCATCAGAAATTGGGTCCCATATGAAATGAAAAAAAATTGTCCATATTGCATATAACCCCTTTAGAAACCTTGACAGTGAAGAGTTCATGTATCAGTGTAGCCAATAGACCACTATTAACCAAATCAATTATGCCACCAAATGATAGAGAGTGGTTAATCTAGTTAAACACCCTTTCCATGATTCTACAGGAAATGTGATCGAAATCGCAGATGCGTATAGGCTTCGAGGAAATGGGGGCTCCCATGTATGGCATGGGTAAGATACCTTTTTTCAATCCAAAATAAAAGCTCACTTTAAGAGAACGACTATTAGAGTAATTATGAGAGATAGAGAATGAGATCATTTTCTTTTTTATGATATAGCTACTCCAAAAATAATAGACCTCCCAAGGTATGCTAATGCCTTGCACTGACCTGCTAGACACATTTGTGAAGAAAATAGCATTGTCTGCAAACATAAGGTGAGAAACAGAAGGGGACCTAAAGTTTTTGTGGAATTAAAGAATCTCACCCATGCTGTTGCTGTGGAAATGAGGCAGCTGAAGACATCCTAGATAATGATGAAATATATTATGATAAATATTAAATGTGGTTTTAGAGATTAATATATTATTTCTCTATAGTATGATTTATGCATATTGGAAATCCAATGATAATTTTTGTTAATAGTCACTAATGATAGAAAGAATGAATAATCATTATACATATGGATAAAATGATATGTTACTAATTCATGCATAAGAAATTCACCTTCAATTCATAGAGTAATAATTTATGTAAACAATTATGAAGGAAGAGCCAATGGGTGATATTGTTCTTATGAAATGGAATGAAATAATATAAATATATATTCTCAAGAGAATTATTAAAATTTAGGGAAAGGGTATTGAAATTAAATTTTTTTCTATCATCACCATTTTTTATGATATCAATGTCCTCTTTAAAGCCTCTTTGGGGTATGTCTATGTGATTGTAAACTTTCTCTTGACCATGCACTCTAAAACTCTCAATCAGTTTATGGGTGTTATTTTTCTCTATTATTTATATGTTTCACTTCCCACCAATGTTATTCTATTTGGAATCACAATATATGTCATTTTAGATGACATTCACACATACCTTTCTCATTTTTAAGATTATTTTTTATTAAAACTTTTTATGACGTGGGATTCAATGAAAGAAACTTTCATGTATTAAACCATTGATAAAGGAGATGAATTATTATGGAGAAATTATTTTTAAGAGAGTTAGATTATAACACCTTGAGTTTACATGATTAATTATTTTTTATTAAATCATATTTCATTCATGGATTGCATTACATGAATCGTTATGTTATGCATTCCCTACAAGACACACTGGATTATCTTGCATTACACAGAACAATGATTTCTTATAGAACCATGATTTATTAATATCACAGCCATTATAACATAATAATTAAATATAGGGATATAAATAGTAATAACTACTTTTTAAATATTTATTATAGAATTGTTAAATAAAAATAACATATTGATATTAAAATACATAATTTTTGGTAAAGTCTTTATTGATTTCAAAAATAATATTTTTCAAGAAAATGTTTTTATGTATTTTATGGAAAAATATTAAAATTAATTCTTGAAACATTTAGAGAATTAATTTGAGATAATTAAACAAATTTTTTAATTCATAACATTGAAATTATTTGTGGGTAAATTTTTGGGATTTTTTTAGAAAAGTTTAATTTGTTGTTAAATAGTGAAAAAATTGAATTTAAAATAAAAATTAACCTTTTTTATTTATTTTCAAGGATACATTATATATTAAATTGGTTTGAAAATATAATTTCATACATTATAAACCCATTAATCCCATTTATTTTAGTGGAATCAATTTCATATTGAAATTGGATATAAGATCATTGTAAAATATTGACCATCCTCACTTTTAAAACAAGCATTCACTTCATGTCTACAGGATTAATTTCCAATTAATTTTTTGAACATCTATAAAAACAAATTTTAAAAATGGATTTTATAATTTAAATAATAATAATTTATAATTTCTATTATGGTAAATTTAATTTTTGACAAAATCAATAATAGAAATCGTAATAATTAATTTTTTTTGTTCAGTTAAAAATCTGTTTACTGGGTTTTAAACTATAAGGTCAATTTTAAAAATGTCCATCAATTTTTTCACAACACCAGTTTTATGGAAATATTTAAAATATTATGATCTTAGTTTTTATTTTTTTTAGTTTTGAGACAATATTTCATGAATTGTACTTCTATAATAATTTATGTCAAGAAAAGGATAACAAAGTGAACCCTCTTTTCTTTTAATATCAATAAAGCCTTAAGAATGAGATAATACCTTTTGTTCTTGATATTATTTTAAAAGATAAATGAGTTATTTTTATAATGATAATTTATTATAATTTTTCAGAGATGAAATAATTTCATTAAATTATTATTAAATGCCAACACATAAATTATTTTTCATATAATTAAATAAATTAATTTTTAATTAAAATAGTAAAACTAAATTAAATTGAAAATACTATTGTTTTTATTTAATTTTCATGATGATTATAAAATGTTACATTGGATATAACATGATATTTTTGGATTCCCTGAATTTCTATATTTTTTAGTTAAATTCATATTAAATGAATTATGTCAACATTGAAATTAATTTTATTTTATAATAAATGATATTTTATTTAAATATTTATTATAAAATTTTCACGACCCTCCCCTCGAGGCATGTGCCATGGAATTCCCCAAACCATCCTCCTAAAGGCCATGGGTTGGTTACTAGCACTGAAGGTGTTAACTTGCATGTGGGAGGAATTTTCCTACGTACTGGTATGCACAAACACACAAACACATCCCGATGCTGGAAACGTATACATGCATACCACTAAACAACCATTGTGAAAAAGTACAAACAGAAGGCCAAATGTACCAGAATACAAACCCAAAAGAAGATAGACTGAAAACAAGAAAGAACAAGGAAAATTATGAAAGTTTTATACTAGAAACTATACCTAATTGTTAAGTGCATACTAGCTATTGGAAGTTGTAGAAGTACGCCTCGCCAGCCCGGTCTAACTGGGCACCATCGGGTCATGTTCCACTAAGTCCTCCAACAAGGCATTTATTTTATGCATCTAACAAAACACATGCAAGTGATTCCCATGCAAGGGTGAGTAACAATATACTCAGTAGGGACCCCAAACCAACAATTAAAGACCACAAACCAATCCACAAATAAAACCACGAAAGAAGACATATAACACCATGAATAATCTAAAGTATATAACATAGTACCATTTGTCATATCATCGAACACCTTGGGCTATTGGAGAATAACCACTAAATGAGTACCATTGGCCTGTTTGGTCACACAGAGTTGTTCCCCACCATGGGACATCCAGTTCACATAGAAGACACTTCCCACTAGGCCATATTAGCATATCTAGAAATGGTGTCTAATCACAAATCATAAGGTCTCATCCAACAATAGGGTTTCTTCACATATTGTGCTTGATTCCAGGAGAACCACTCCTCAAGCCATTAATCAAAATTTCAACTTAAATTAAATCATTCATATAGTCTACCAAATGATCTGCCTCGTCGTGAGGGTACCAATACTCAAATGGATCCTAAAATTAATGTCTGCTTGGAATGATATTGGTGTTTTTGTTAGATGGGGTCAGTTATGTCCATGACCGATCTGACTCTATCCTACCAACACATCCCACCTAGACTAGGGTCCCCACATGCCCCTGTTTAGTTTGACTGAACCAACCTCACTTGGTTCATGTATAGTTCGACCCGGTCTAGTCTGTCCAATTAGGCCGCAGGTCCTTCCTGATGGCACAAGTCCGACTCGATGGGTGGGTCTGCCCAATTGGGCACGGGTTCAGCCCAATAGGCGTGGGTTTGTCGCACTGGGAATGGGTTTGGCCCACTAGGAGTGGGTTTATCCCACTGGGCGTGAGTTCGACCTACTTCCCTACCCAGTTAAATAGAGGTGGACTAGTTATCCACCTTGTCAGGACATGAAAGGTGGCCACATCTGACCTCCGAACCTACAGGTTTCCACAAGGCCACCTCCTCCAGCTCGAATGCATAACGCGTTTGGGGTGCCATCAAGCGGTCGAACAACTGGCCGGTCGGACCTTCTGCACACGGTCAGGGGACCATGTGGCCAGAGAACTGGGACGCACACCTATGGGACACTCCAAAAACACAACCATGTGGTCACACCCTTCATCCAACCCCCGACCCGACCGATGACTTCAACTCCATCGTCGCGGCCCAAGATGGCTATGATACTCCTCTTGGTGCGTCGAAACGCTAGTGGTATCTTCCTTGGATGACCGGGTCTGCACAAGTGGACCAGGAATCATGAATCCTATGCCTACGAACTCCGGGGGGTGTCTCCTTCCCTATGAAGGCCTCAAATTTTCCATTCCACCAATTTGAATTCCTGGACACAAAAAAACACACAAGGCATAGGGGATTCGGCCTTGATTGTGTCATCTCGCACCCTCTACATTAGAATTTTAAAAATATTGGTGGCTTGGGATGAAATTTCTATCAGAGAATCACCAATACCAATACAAAAAACCCATGTAAAACACCATCCCTCAAGATCAAATGTTTTGAGGGACAAAATTTTTGTGGGATGATCCACATTTTTTGATTAATAATAAGAATGGGGAAAACAAAAGTCAATTAAACCCCAAACAGGTCATGATAATTCATTGTAGATGAATGGTGTCACTACGTTTTTAATTCCATAATCATCTGTTAATGTTCATTGGTCTATCATCATTGGTGATGATCCGTTTGAAGGGGGGTTGGTGTTCATCGTCGTCACCCACAAGAGTTTCAGGGAAAATCCAGGATTGTGTCAACACTCTTGCATTGTCTTCCTTTACATTACATAACAAATCATGATTCAATGTTTTAGTTATGTTTATATTAAGAATTATTCATGGTATTTCATTTAATGAAACAACCTATTTAGTTTTTCCTGGTTGGAAAACCATTGGGATATAATGATATGAATGTTCAAAAAATAAAATAATATAAAATATAATAAAATAGGTTTACATTATTTTTATCTTTTTCTTTAAAAATTATGAATAATAACTTCTTCTCTCAACCCGTGATAGTCGAGGATAGGTCCATTCTAGGCGAATCTAACTGTTATGAGTTTAACCTTGCCCTCCGATTTTTGATCTGTGCACCAAATTGAAAGTTAGAAAAATCCACTAACATGTTTAATTAAGGGAACATTAATAATTTCAATATTATATTCTGGGATCACCGACCTTGGAATTAAGTGTCTTTAGAACATCTGGTCTCAGAATAATTCCATATAATTTAGAAAAAATTACACAAAAATTATGGGACATTACATTACAAAAAATAATATATTATTCCAAGTGATTTTTGAGTGATAATAAATATCAATTATTTTACATTCATGAATTGTTTTTTATTTTATAATTACCATATTGAGCACTAAAAATTATAACCTATGTTCACACATTTCTGTTTAAAACAGTGTTTTTGTGCATTAGATGAACTTATGTTAAAATTAACATTAAATACAAATAGGATTATTATTTTATATATTTTATTTAACAGTAATAATATATGGGTCAAAATTATTTAATAATTGTCATTTTAATTTAGATGTAAAGGACTAATTATCTTCGATAAGCAGTCTAGTGACCGTATTGAAAACCCAAAATGGTAAAATTAAGTAAACATTGAAGTTAATAAACAAAATGTGTAAAATATGTATTTTTTAAAGGTCTAGATAGAACATATGATCCATAAAATCCATTAATAATCAATATTGTTCCCACATGAGGTAATATTGACCTCTCAATAGTGAATACAATGGAGTATTTACAAAAATTTTACTCAAACCAAAATATAAAAGGGCACTAACACTCCTCCTTTATTTAAACATTTAACCATCATTGGTTTGACCATGAACTACCCCAATAGATTTCCAAATTCCGTACCCTAATTCGATAATACATATGTTGGGAATAAATCCCAACCTGGAATGATATAGTATAAACCGAATGAGAATACCCAATGAAGAGGTAATGTTTTTCAACAAGCATATTTATTTTATTTCTCTCTCCACCTTAATAAATTATTATTAAATAATTATTATAGAATAACATATTTATCATCCATAAAATTTTATGTTGGTTGTTTAGATCATGTCCTACAAAAATATCAAATTCTATCAAATTTTTAATGATATCATCTTTAATCTGTATGGTGGACTACCACCTCACGAACAGATGTCATTTGTGTTTCTATTACAACCTATCAAGGAAAATAATAATGATGGATTTAATGTTTATATATGATATTTATTCTGTAGTTATTATTTATTTGTATTATAATACTTATACCTTTATACTCTCCATTTTGTGGGAATATGATAACATCGCTCGTATGTACGATGGACGGTCACCAACCATGTCATGTGATTCGTTCATGCTTAACACAGACTTTATTAAGGATTGGTTTAATGAAAATATCTGACATCATGAAAATATAATTGATACTGTAATGATAATATATTATTTAATATTCATTCCATAAATCCAACATGAAAATGGTAACAACGTTTATGCATACATATGGCCTACGGTCTCCTTGAACGGTGTATTTCAGTTTTATCCCAAGATTTTATAGATTAATCGATATTAATATATGATGTGTAAATATGATTTTTATATAATGGTTTAAATTATGTATAACATGTATCCATGACCAATGTAAATGGACTGTGAAAATGAAAGATGAAAACATATAAGAAAAACAAAGAGCTTATTAACTGAAACATAATTTTAAGATTTAATTCTGGATGCATGAGTAATAGATGATCAAAAGAAAATATTTGAAGTTATGGTATACTTGAATATATCTTTTTATTAGACATATAAAAAACATATATCTATTAGACAATAGGTTTTAATTTTTATGATGGAAGTCAGAACTTATGTTAACAGGTTTCTACCTTACTTATTTCATCTATGAGACACATTTCATATTCAACGTCTTTGAATTTTATTTTGTGTAAAAAATTCCCATAAATTTATATTATGCTGATTATCCTGAATATAATTTTTTTCATATCCATTTTATTATATGTCTTTCATGGGGTTTACAGTTCAATAGTTACAAAAGCGGTAAGGTATTATTGTCTCAAATTTCTTTCTTTGATGAATAAGTAATGTTATAACCTATATTCTTCTATGAGGTGTATATAATTCCCATCCAAATGCTATATAATGAGTAAAATTCGTTTAATCATATTACATGTTTCAATTAATTATATTATTTTATGGATATTATGATTTAATTATACCAAATTGGTAATGATTTTATATTACAATATCATCATTTAACAAAACAATTTATGATTTTTTTTCAATGATAAAATATTATGATCCATATATTGGGAAAATGCCTATTTTTTTTCTACCCTATTTATTTCATATTAGTAGATGGTTTCCTTTTGTTTTCCTCTCTTTATGTACTTAAATGTTAAAAAAGAAAATTTTAAGAAGAATCAACTTTTCTATCGATAATCATTTTCCGTCCACAAACATGTTTTCTAAAAAAAATTGATTTAAAATAAAATTCAAATATGAATTTATATTTTCCTAAAGAAACTTTTTAAATTATTTTTAAATATTGAATTATATGTTTCATGTTTATCTTTGATGAAACATATTTTCAAAAAAAATTATGACATAAATAGATTTTTTCGAAGAAGAATGAATATTTTTCTTAATAAATGATTTCAATGATCGATCAATACAATTATCTGTAAATGATAACATCCGTTAACATTTCCTCTTCTTTAATAGATATAAAATCTAAGGATAGAATGATTATTCTATCTTCAAATGATTTATTTTTATATGGATAAGTTGTTTATAGAACATGTTTCTATTCCACGAGTTATATGATTATAAAATTATTGTGAAACCCACTTCTTGTTCTATATGTTATGATTTGATGAAATGAAGAAATGTTTATGAAACATATTTTTTACATAGGTTATGTTATGATGAAATTTTTATGAAACCCATTTCATTTCATGAGTTCAAATATGATTATTTTTTTATGGTGTGCCAATGTATCTATGATTTTAATTACATGACGATTAATTCATTATAACCAAAGTATGGTCGGTATGTTATAACCAAAGATAGTTGAGACCTATATCTCCCTATAATCTATTGTGTAAATAAATATATCATATGAGTTACAAATGTACAAAAAAAAGGGAGAACAACATTTAGTAATGGACTGTGTCCACTCTTATGTAATTGGAACTGATCCTTAACTATTATTATTTTATACTGAACCTGTATTTCATTTCCATAATGATAGTCATAATTCTAATTACATGTTCACAATGTTATTATTGAATGCAATTAAATTATCACAATGTTATGCACTGGCCTATATTTCATGTCCATGATGTTATTTTTTAACTTGGTTACATTCCCATAAGATTATGTGGGGGATTGATTTCATTTCCTTAATATAATGAGTGAGCCAATTTTTATTTATTTATGTACAAAATGTTATAAGTTTATGATCATTATATAAATTTATGTTTTTTTCCAATGTAATGATCTCATTGAACATGTTATTTAATTAAATTATGATTAATTTCCTATAATTTTAATATATTTGTGAAATAACTCATTTTCTTGAACTATGACAGGTTGGTTATGAAAAAATTAAGTTACGAACATTATCACATACCATTATACATATCTTATTCATTAATATGATAATAGATTTATATCTCTTATGTTTACCCTTTATGAGAATTTTGTATCACCCATTATTATGTTTCCTTTTCAAACATTATGAAAATTGGGTTATGTAGGCTATGTATAAAAAATAATAATTAATGGGACAATCACTATGGGAAATAGTGAAGAACATTCATGATAATAGAGAATTGTGTTCCATGACTCCAATGGAACTAAAAAAAATTGTCCTCAGGAAAGGGTTTTTGTAATGTATTGAATACTAATCTAAATACATATAATATCGATGAATGAGAATACTGGGTCGGTATACAAAATGTGTGGGGAATAAAGGAGATCAGTTTCCCTTATACATGTTCTATGAGGGGAACTCATAGAATTACATAAATTATTTAAAGAATATAATTTAATATTCTTGATCATGTATCCTTTTTAAAATTTAAATATAGTAATATTATGATTATAAATAATCACATTCAATAATATTTGAAAAATTTAAAATTATTTTCTCACCCTCACCTCGTTATTTTAATTCCTATTAACTATCCATTATACATTATATTTTTATTGTAAACATAAATAGACCGATACAAGATAGAAAAAAATTAAGTCTTGATGGTCTAAAATTATAAGGCCCCAGCCTTAAACCTTACTTAAGCTTGAGTTATTACAAGATTACACATTGAGGATCTTTTCAGGTTTAGAGTTTTAGAGAATTAGATCATAAAACTTGCACTACATTCCACATATAATAAAGTGGTTACATAAAGATAGTATTCTTCATTCCCATCAATAGAAACATATTTAGAATAAACATGGAATCATTCTTGACACTTCCTTGACACTATCATCATATCATGTACCTTTCCCTTGACCTGTGAAAAATATTTCAAAAAAACTTGAGATGAGCATAAAAAGCTCATTAAGGGATATAAAAATATGGAAAGGAAACATGGGTACATATATACATAAGAATGAGATCATACTTTACCCATAAAACATAAGCACTTTAACATACCTCATCAAATCATTAATAAATCATAGAAATCATAATACATAACGGTAACTTGAGGCATTCATAACATTCTTACGTAGGGAGTAACCCTCTTGGTTACGTTTGGAATACCCATCACATTATATTCCCTAAATCTCTTCGGAGAAACCATAATGTTTCACTCCTTCGCGTTACCCAATGCATTGGAGAGCTATATCGGGCTCACCTGCCCTTAGTTTATCACAGAACCACCAGTCTTCATAATAATGCCCAAGAACCTCAACATAATCGTATCACATAAAACACGCATAAAGGAAACATAACATTTCCACCTTTCAATCACAAGATATCAATAAAAAACATTGATATAAAAACATTATGAAAACCATTTTCAATACCAAAATAAAATAAAAGTAAAACATGGTATTTATTTTTCTTTTAAAAAGAATGTATGGCTTGTAGAGGAAGCCAAAACTCAAATAATGGTCACGGCGGCGGAGAAGTCGTTGTCGCTGCATACGTACGTGAAAAACATTCCCTTTTGTCGTTTAGTAAACGCTTAGTATAAAAAATATTGCTTTTGTATAAACGTAAAAGTCAAAGGGGTTTATACAACGTATAAAAGAAGGTTGTGTATAAAACAAAATATGCCTCAATGAAAGGAGATTGAGACGAAGTCCCATACCTCGTATCCGACATGACCCGACCGTTCTTTAATCTCCTGAATAATAAACATGAGTTAATCTCTTCTTGCTTAATAACCTTTTTCAAGTTCATTATTCCGTTTAAACCATGTTATGAACATCATGTAATAGTTTAAGTTAATAATTTTCATTTTGTCGATATTTGGTTCTTAATTCAAAAATAGACTTCTTACACTTAAATGTTGTTAATTTGGTCAAAGGTTCGTTATATCCAGAATGATATTAATGATTTGGATAACATATATATCATATATATTCATCATATACATGTATTTATAATATTACATCACATTTAGAGGTAAGAAATGAAATGCACCGTTCATGGAGACGGTAAGCCGTACGTACGCATGAACGCTACTTCCATTTCTATTTCATATTTTCTGGAATTTATTCATAATTATATAAGAGTATATTATAATTCCATTATAATAACATATATAATATCATTAACTTTATCCCTTACACATCCCACATATAGTATTAACGAATCAAATAACTTTCAGGGGGCGGTAGTCCGCACTTCCTAAAATGAAGATATCGTGTTTACCCATAATGGAAACAATAATGGTATTCCATAAATGAAAAATACAGAATCTTAAGGAAATAATAAACATATTATATATCATATATACAAATAGTGACATCATAATGGCCACCTTTGAAGGAGTTAGATCAGTATTGAACAATCATCGTTTCGGGAGGCAGAATTTCGCCATCCACGGAAACCGTCTATTCTTTAACCATTTGATGTATTTGTGTGAGAGTGTAGCTCAAATAAATCTTATAAAAACATCATAGTATATTTGAGATACTGTTTTTGTTACAAAATAAGTAAATAAAAAGAGTTTAGGGGGTTGGAGAAGCAAAATAAAACAAATGAACATGAGAGAATGAATTACCTTTAAAAGTGTAACTCCTTTTGATTTGAGCCTAACGGCTTCCATAGAAAGGATTCTGCCCAAAGGGAATCCACTAGGATGAGGAGAGGGATGTGGAGAGAGTAAATGGTCAGGGGAAGGCCGAGACAAAGGCTTTGGGAGTGTGGGAAAAGAGGTAGAGGTGGGGGCCTTTTATAAGAGGAGAGGAGGGGCACTTTTAAAAATCATGAAACTATTATTTTATTTCGAAAAGTGTTTCGAATTTATAAGGTCCCACATTGATATATTTCAAATATAAGATGATTAGTCTTAGAAATATTCCCATACAATAGTTTTTGGACAAGTGTAGGTCATAGATTTTATATTATCTTTTCATTTAATTTGAACTGTTCATTAATGAGGTCATCGTTACATCATCATGATGTCATAATAAAATTAATTAATTTAATGTCTAAAAATTATAACAAAACTAATATGATGTAGGAAATCATTTTAGATTTCTAATGAATATTTATAGGCAAAAATATGATTAGTATAACCCCTTATAAAAATTGGTTTAGTAAAACAATTTATGTTAGTGTCATTTTCACCTTTATTTAAAAAAAGGCATTAAAGTCATTATCTCACCCAAGTGGATCCATGGGGTCCCCTAAATCGACCTATGGGTTTTCTTGGTCGGCCATGACTCATACAATAGGTGTATGACAAATGTAATGGTGTTTTCACATTTGTATAATATCATTTTTACCTTAAATTACACTAATTACCTCTAATCGCGATTAATGAAAAAAAGTTACCATTCACCAAAAAATTATTTTCATCCCATTGAACAAAATTATACATACTAATGAAAACCATGTATTTCAGATTTTCAAAATTCAATACACATTAGTGGAAATCTATCATTTAACTGAAAAATCAGTTTGCTTGATTACCACTTAGTGGTTTCACTATTCATCAAAAATTGGTGTTTTTCAGAAAAATACCAAAACTTCACCCTAAACTATATTTGATATTCTGAATTCAAAAATGAAGTCTATTTTCCAAAATTCAAAACATATAAGTCACATTAATTATTTTAATAATTAATTCCCGCTGTCAGAGGAAATAGCGTGTTTTTATAAAATAATAAGTATTAAAAGATTGACACCATTTTAAGTCTAATTTCAAAGTGAAATTGATTCCACTGACCACCATTGGATTAAATGGTAAAAATATATTCATATTACACATTAAGACCAATTCAATAGATAATCTAATCATATAAATAAATTAGATTAAGAAGAAGTTTTGATGTAAAATGCAGTATTTTTCACTATTCATTAAAAATTGAACATTGTCAGAAAAATACCAAAAATTTATCCAATGTAAAATTCAATGTCCCAATCATAATGAATATGTTTATTTTGACAGATATAGATTATAAAATTTTCAAAAGATTGATTTAAAAAGGGTTTTCCATCAAAAGGCAGTAAAACAATCTTTTAAGAATATTAGTGTATTCCATGCTTAAGATTGGATTTATTTTCATTTTAAGCCTCTAAAACACTATCTTATTCATTAATAGACACATATAAAAATATCTATTATTCATTACATACTTGGTATGTTACATCCTTCACCCCTTTTGAAAATTGCGTCCCCATAATTTATTTACTTATCGAATAAATGGGGGTAATTATCCTTCATTGCATTTTCAGATTCCCATGTTGCCTCTTACATAATGTGGTTTTTTCACAAAACCTTTACCTACTTAATCACCTTATTCCGTAACACTTGCTCCCTGTGGTCAAGAATTTGGACCGGTTGTCCCTCATAAGATAGTTTCTCTTCGAGCTGAACTACCTCTGGACTCAAAACATGAGATGGATCTGGAATGTACTTTCTCAACATCGAAACGTGAAAAACATTGTGTAATTGAGATAAACTCGGAGGTAAAGCCACTCGGTAAGCAACTGATCCAACTCTCTCCAGAATTTCATATGGTCCAATAAACCTTGTACTCAACTTTTCTTTCTTACCAAATCTCATCACACATTTCCAAGGAGAAACCTTGAGAAAAACATGATCACCTACCTCAAAAGATATATCCTTCCTCCGGTTATCCGTATAACTCTTCTGCCTGCTCTGAGCTGTTCTCATGTGCTTCTGAATCAGCTGAAATTTTTCTGCCATCTCTTCTACTAATTCTGGTCCCATCAGCTTCCTTTCACCCACTTCATCCCAGAAAGCTGGAGTTCGACACCGCTTCCCATATAATGCCTGAAATGGTGCCATCTGTATACTAGAATGAAAACTGTTATTATATGAAAATTTAACCAAAGAAAGATGTTGGTCCCAACTTCCCTGATAATCCATCGAACAAGATCGTAGCATATCCTCCAAGGTCTGAATTGTTCGTCCTGACTGCCCATCTGATTGAGGATGAAAAGCTGTACTAAAATTTAATTCAGTACCCAACGACTTCTGAAGGCCTTTCCAAAAGTTAGAAGTGAACCTGTGATCACGATCAGATACAATGGAGAGAGGAATTCCATGTAACCTGACTACCTCTTTAAGATACAAACGGGAAAGTTGATCTCGGGAAAAAGTATCTCATATAGAAAGGAAATGAGCCGACTTGGTCAAGCGATCAACAATAACCCAGATTACATTATTACCTCGATATGTCTTTGGTAATCCAACAACAAAGTCCATGGATATATTCGCCCATTTCCACTCTGGAACTGGTAAAGGATGAAGCATCCCTTTCGGTAACTGCCGCTCTTCTTTAACCTGTTGACATGTCAAACACATCACAGTAAAATCAACAATATCTCTTTTCATTCCATCCCACCAGTAATACTCCCGCAGATCTCTATACATCATAGTACTGCCTGGATGAACTAAAAACGGAGAACTATGAGCATCACATAACTACTCTCTCTTCAACTGTGAATCACAAGACACACACAATCTATTCCCAAATCTCAAAACGCAATCATTATCAATGTTGAATTCAGGAAACTTACCTTTCTGAACCAGCTCTTCCTTTTTCTGCGACTCACTGTCTTGCTTCTGTGCTTGCTTGATTCTATCCGATAGAGATGATCTCACTGATACCTGAAACAAAACAGAAGAAATTCCTGCACCAACAACTTCCATGCCAAATCTCATCAAATCGTTAACCAAAGGATCTTGTTCCAAACACAACATTGCTAATAAAGCATTACTTTTTCGACTCAAAGCATCAGCCACTTTATTTTCTTTTCGCAGATGGTAATGAATTGTGCAATCATAATCTTTGATTAATTCTAGCCATCTCCTTTGTCTCATGTTCAATTCTTTCTGAGTGAATATATACTTTAAATTTTTTTGATTGTTATATATTTCACACTTTACTCCATACAAATGATGCCTCCAAATTTTTAAAACAAAGACAAAAGCAGCTAATTCCAAATCATGTGTAGGGTAATTTACCTCATGAGTCTTCAACTGTCATGAAGCATAAGCAATTACCTGATCATTCTGCATTAGGACACAACCATGTCCTTTCAATGAAGCATCACTGTAGATAACAAACTCACCATTCCTGGAAGGTAGTGCCAAAACTGGAGCATTCACCAATCTTCTTTTCAATTCCTGAAAACAATCATCACATTCTTTTGTCCAGATAAACGTAACACCCATCCGAGTTAGCTTACTTATTGGACTAGATAACCGTGAGAAATTTCTAACAAACCTTTGGTAATAGCCTGCCATACCAAGGATGCTACGAATCTCAGTTACATTTGTGGGTCTTGGCCATTCTTCCATAAATTTTGTTTTTGCAGGATCAACTGTTCTTCCATATTTAGAAACAATATGACCAAGGAAATAAATTTGTTGCAACCAAAACTCACACTTTCTGAATTTTCCATACAGTTTCTTTTCATTTAAGGTTTGAAAGATAACCCTTAAATATCTTTCATGCTCCTCTTTACTTTTAGAAAACACCAAAATATCATCAATGAAAACCACCACAAACTTATCCAAGAACTCATGGAAAATTCTATTCATTAAGTCCATGAATACAGCAGGTGAATTGGTTAGACCAAAAGTCATTACTACAAATTCATAATGGCCATATCTTGTACGAAACGCAGTCTTCGGAACGCCTGCTTCCTTTACCTTCAGCTGATTGTACCCCGATCTCAAGTCAATCTTTGAAAAATACTGAGCTCCCTGGAGCTGATACAACTTCATTTGATGGCCTGATATCTGCTGAAGTAGTTGCAAAGGATTTCACCACCCCTTTCTACTTGTAGTCTAACTGCTTCCCATCACTCAAGCTCTTTGTCGGACACTCATTTTCATAGTGACCCATCTCATTGCACATAAAACATTTCACTAACTGTAAATCAAATTTGGTCTTACCTTCACCTTGATCCTTTTCAGTGCAATCACGAGCCTTATGTCCCATCTTACCACATCGGTAGAACTTTCCAGAATTCAAAAGACATTCCCCAGCATGCCTTTTTTCTACATTTATCACAAACTGGAAACTTAGTTTTCTTACCATCAGACTTTTTTGAATAATTCTTACCTTTCTCCTGCCACCTCGGTCTCTTATTCTGCTGGTTGTTATAGAACACTTGGTCATCGGAAAACTCCATTTCCACCTTCTCAGCACATCGAACAAGCTTTTCATAACTTTTAAACTCATGAGAAGCTAATTCCCTTTGATATTTTGGCTTTAATCCTGAGTAAAAATGATTGATTTTACTATCAAGATCTCGGATAAAATTTGGAGCATACCTTGCCAATCGAGTGATCCTTTCTTCATAGGCAGCCACTGAGTCTTCCTCTTGCCTCAATTCCAAGAATTTATTTTCCATCCTAAGTCGAACATCCTTAGGAAAATACTTCTCAAGAAACATACCTTTGAATTCATCCCAGTCAAGAGCATCAATCTCATCAGCATCCCTGATATTTTTAACCATCTACCACCACTGATCTGCCTCACCCTCCAAACGGTAAATAACAAGACTAACCTTTTGATTGTTTGAACACCCCATGACATCAAAAAACTTCTTCAGTTCTTTAATCCACCCTTCAACTAGCACAGCGTCAGATGATCCTCGGAATGATGGGGGATGTTTCCTCATGAAATGTTCCACCACTGACATGTTCCTCCGGGGTTGGTCTGGCTGATCTCGTGCATGGATACCACCACCATTTATAGCCTGAGTCAACTGTGCCATTACTGCAAAAAACTGTTCAGTTCCAATTCCAACCATCTCAGGATGCTGATTCGGAAGGTTATTTCCTTCTGTATGCCTTCCTAGCACTGCTTCCCTATTTCCTCTGTGGAAAACCATTCTGAACAACCATGTCTTAGATGAAGAAACATGGTAATCTTTAAATTCTATATCATTTCAAAAAAAAATATTTTTGGATAATCATTTATTATAATTCTAAATCCTAAAGTTATCTAAACCGATCTCTGATACCAACTATAAGGCCCCAACCTTAAACCCTACTTAATCTTGAGTTATTACAAGATTACACATTGAGGATCTTTTCGGGTTTAGAGTTTTAGTGAATTAGATCATAAAACATGCATTACATTCCACATATAAACAAAGTGGTTACATAAAGATAGTATTTTTCATTCCCATCAATGGAAACAAATTTAGAATAAACATTGAATCTTTCTTGACACTTCCTTGACACTATCATCATATCATGTAGCTTTCCCTTGACCTGAGAAAATCATTTCAAAAAAACTTGGGATGAGTATAAAAAGCTTAGTAAGGGATATAAAAATATGGAAAGGAAACATGGGTACATATATACATAAGAATGAG
The DNA here is from genome assembly GCA_963277665.1 of Viscum album. Classification (NCBI taxonomy): domain Eukaryota; kingdom Viridiplantae; phylum Streptophyta; class Magnoliopsida; order Santalales; family Viscaceae; genus Viscum; species Viscum album. Next base: position 1,282,572,185 of record OY728142.1, on the reverse strand, counting down.
ATCATACTTTACCCATAAAACATAAGCACATTAACATACCTCATCAAATCATGAAGAAATCATAGAAATCATAAGACATAAAGGTAACTTGAGGCATTCATAACATTCTTATATAGGGAGTAACCCTCTTGGTTACGTTTGGAATACCCATCACAGTATATTCCCTAAATCGCTTCGGAGACACCTTAAGGTTTCACTTCTCCGTGTTACCCAATGAATTGGAGAGCTATATAGGTCTCACCCACCCTTAGTTTATCACGGAACCACCCGTCTTCATAATAATTCCCAAGAACCTCAACATAATCGTATCACATAAAACATGCATAAAGGAAACATAACATTTCCACCTTTCAATCACAAGATATCAATACAAAAAATTGATATAAAAACATTATGAAAACCATTTTCAATACTAAAATAAAAGTAAAGTAAAACATGGTATTTATTTTTCTTTTAAAAAGATGGTATGGCTTGTAGAGGAAGCCAAAACTCAAATAATGGTCACGGCAGTGGAGAAGTTGTTGTCGCCGCATACGTACGACAAAAACATTCCCTTTTGTCGTTTAGTAAACGCTTCGTATAAAAACGATTCCTTTTGTATAAACATAAAAGTCAAAGGGTTTTATACACCATACAAAAGAAGGTTGTGTATAAAACAAAATATGCCTCAATGAAAGGAGATTGAGACGAAGTCCTATACCTCGTATCTGACTTGACCCGACCATTCTTTAATCTCCTGAATAAAAAACTTGAGTTAATATCTTCTTTAAAAAGAACCTTTTTCAAGTTCATTATTCCTTTTATACCATGTTATGAACATCATGTAATCATTTAAGTTAATAATGTTCATTTTGTCGGTATTTGGTATTTAAGTCAAAAATAGACGTCTTACATTTACATGTTGTTAATTTGGTCAAAGGATCGTTATATCCAGAATGATATTAATGATTTTTATATCATATATATCATATATATTCATCATATACATGTATTTATAATATTACATCACATTTAGAGGTAAGAAATGAAATGCATCGTTCATGGAGACGGTAAGCCGTACATACGCATGAACGCTACCTCCATTTCTATTTCGTATTTTCTGGAATGGATTCATAATGATATAAGAGTATATTATAATTCCAGTATAATAACATATATAATATCATTAACTTTATCCCTTACACATCCCACATATGGTATTAACGAATCAAATCACTTTCAGGGGGCGGTAGTCTGCACTTCCTAAAATGAAGATATCGTGTTTACCCATAATGGAAACAATAATGGTATGCCATAAATGAATAATACAGAAGCTTAAGGAAATAATAAACATATTATATATCATATATAAATATAGTGACATCATAATGGCCACCTTTGAAGTTGTTAGATGAGTATTGAACAATCATCGTTTCAGGAGGCAGAATTTTGCCATCCACGGAAACTGTATGTTCTTTAACCATTTTATGTAGTTGTGTGAGTGTGTAGCTCGAATAAATCTTATAACAACATCCTAGTATATTGAAGATACTGGTTTTGTTACAAAATAAGTCAATAAAATGAGTTTAGGTGGTTGGAGAAGCAAAATAAAACAAATGAACATGAGAGAATGAATTACCTTTAAAAGTGTAACTCCTTTTGATTTGAGCCTAAAGGCTTCCTTTGAAATGATTATGCCCAAAGGGAATTCCCTGGGATGAGGAGAGGTATGTGGAGAGAGTAAATGGGCAGGGGATGGCCGAGAAAAAGGCTTTGGGAGTGTGGGAAATGAGGTAGAGGTGGGGGCCTTTTATAAGAGGAGAGGAGGGGCACTTTTGGAAATCACGACACTATTATTTTTTTTTCAAAAGTGTTTCGAATTTATAAGGTCCCACATTGATATATTTCGAAGATAAGATTATAAGTCTTATAAATAGTCACATACAATAGTTTTTGGACAAGTGCAGGTCTTAGATTTTATATTATCTTTTCATTTAATTTAAACTGTTCATTAATGAGGTCATCGTTGCATCATCATGATGTCATAATTAAATTAATTTATTTAGTGTATAAAAATAATAACAAAACTACTATGATGTAGGAAATCCTTTTATCTTTCTAATGAATATTTATAGACAAAAATATTATTAGTATAACCCCTTATAAAAATTGTTTTAGTAAAACAATTTATGTTAGTGTCATTTTCACCTTTATTTAAAAAAGGCATTAAAGTCATTATCTCATCCAAGTGGCTCCATGGGGTCCCCTAAATCGACCCATGGGTTTTCGGGGTCGGCCATGACTCATCCAATAGAGGTAGGACAAGTGTCATGGTGTTTTCTCATTTTTATAATATCATTTTTACCTTAAATTACACTAATTACCTCTAATCGCGATTAATGAAAAAAAGTTACTATTCACCAAAAAATTATTTTCATCCCATTGAACCACATTTTACATACTAATGACAACCATGTATGTAGGATTTTCAAAATTAAATACACATTAGTGGTAAACTTTCATTTAACTGAAAAATCAGTTTGCTTGATTACCACTTAGTGGTTTCACTATTCATCAAAAATTGAAGTTTTTCAGAAAAATACCAAAACATCACCCTAAAATATATTTGATTTTATGAATTCAAAAATGAAGTCTATTTTCCGAAATTCAAAACATATACGTCACATTAATTAATTTAATAATTAATTCCCGTTGTCAGAGCAAATAGCGTGTTTTTATAAAACAATAATTATTAAAAGATTGACACCAGTTTATGTCTAATTTCAAAGTGAAATTGATTCCAATGACCACCATTGGATTAAATGGTAAAAATATATTCAGATTACACATTAAGACCAATTCAAAAGATAATCTAATCATATAAATAAATTAGATTAAGAAGTAGTTTTGATGTAAAATGCAGTATTTTCACTATTCATTAAAAATGAACATTGTCAGAAAAATACCAAAAAATTTATCCAATGTAAAATTAAATGTCCCAATCATAATGAATATGTTTATTTTGAAAAAGATAGATTATAAAATTTTCAAAACATTGATTTAAAAAGGCTTTTCCATTAAAAGGCAGTAAAATAATCTTTTAAGAATATTAGTGTATTCCATGCTTAAGATTGGATTTATTTTCATTTTAAGCCTCTAAAACACTATCTAATTCATTAATAGACACAGATAAAAATATCTATTATTCATTACTTACTTGGGATGTTACAAAAATAGTGTAAAATGAAGAAATATGGTTTAAAAATTATTCCAAACTCAGGAGGATGTGACCCTAGGATGTAATAAAAAAATAGATTTCCATTATCCACACAAGAATATAGGAAATCCTGTAGATTACTGCCCTCCCACCAACTATGATAGATGTCCACCCATGAATCAAGGATCCTTATACATATGTGGATAATATAATTAATGCGACAAGGAGTGTAGAGGGTACAATGTAGTGACCCGATGATCATATTTGATTTGGTTTCAATAGATTCAATTTTCAAATTATGTAACTGATATATTTTAGGTACCTCCTGAATTAGCCTTTAATATACCAAAAGAGATTCACCCCAAATAAAGCTGTATCTAAAATCTGGATGGAATAAACCTTGGGATTCATGAATCCCCTCACATGACTCCATTAGATAATGAACCGTCTAGGTTGAGTTTATATCGATTATTCAATGGCTTCTTTCTCAACCATTTTCTCTTCATAGTATGATTATGAGGAATGGAACAGATGAAGGAACCATCCATCATCCGTCTATGCAATGAGAAACATTCACACCATTTACAAAGAGGAATCAACTATTCCACCAAATTTATGAACTTCACCACTATCCCCAACTGAGAACTTACAATTTTTTCATGACAATTCTGGTTTCATTCATTTTGAATACTCTTAGAACCCACCACCATGAGTATGAACCTTATATTCCACTCCTACACACTCTTCTCCACCTCTATAAACCAATCCATTATAATGGTCTCTGGATAATTTCTATGGACACCCAATCCCAAAACAAAACTCATAAGATATACCACACTGCCTCCACCAATTAAATCTATAAATGAGGTGATCAATGGTTTTGTCTTCACGGGTCCTACAAAAAAAGATTTTTGAATAAAAATTAAGAATCTTCTTACTAGCCTTATAACCAGTAGGCACGATACAGTGATGCATGCATGGTACTAAGAAGATGAGTTTTGAGGGAATGTCCTTCCACAAAATAGTATTATTGCAAACATCATATATGTTGTTAAACTGATACAAAACATATAATCCCTTGTTGATAATTCACATGATGTTATTCTTATGAAAATGAAAATTTTCTGATCTATGTTTAATTAAATGATGATAAAGATATCAATTTGGTGTTGGTTCAAAATGGAATAAAAGAAAATCTTTAACCTACCATCTTGGGTGAATGAGATTTTGGGAGTTAGAAAAATAGGGAAACTAAGAATGGACCCCCAAAATATTCATTCTATAAATTAGTATCACCACAAACAATTTACCCTTTTGAAAATTATCATGAAATCAATTTTTTTAATATTTATGGATCGGGAAGGATACTATAAATGAAAAAATGACCCGTATATAGTCCATGGTAGATATTTTAAACCATACCACATTGACTTGGTTGATGGTAATACGTTTATTACTTTTGAATCATTTAATAAACAATTTTTTATTATAAAATATCATTAATAACCTGTTCTGAACTATTCATTTAATTTATCATTAATGGTATAATTTTGAAAATAGAATTAGAATAAAATCATTTAAAATAACTCTAGTGCCTTATATTGACATATAAACTTTAGTCGACATAATTACTCACTGAAAAATATACTTTTAGTGTTAATAAAATCATTTACTCGATTATTATACTAATTAAACAAGTATTGTTTATGTGTTGCCAAAAAATTTATGTTAATTTTTATATCCTTAAAAGTTAATGATAAATTTCTCTGATAAAAAATAATTTATTTTTAATGTAATAATTTATAATTGAACCTCTCCACTTTTTTCTGTATTAAAAAAATATATAGAGACATTTAAAAGAAAGATACTTCCATTTATGTCTTTCTTTACTTAAAATAATATAATACTGAAAATTAATTCTAAAATAAATGAAAATAAAATATTTTAATATTTACTTTTATTATATATAATTTACTCATTCAATAACATACAAGGATAATTTCTATTGAATTTGAAGATTTTTCACACTAGTTTTTTCCATAATTAAAATTTTTTTACCTTCACCATGGTGAATAAATTTACTATGGTATCTATTAATATTGACCAGAAATTAAGATGAAATTATAACCTAATACTAATAATAATTATTACAAATATGAAACCCATTTTTTAAATTTATATTCACATAAGTGTTAAATTTTAAATAAATTTAAACCTTTAAAATTCGATGAAAATAAATTTTCTAAAAAAATTACCTTTATGTAAAAAATGATTTTATTCCAAATTTACAGTTATTAGTGACTAAAATTAAATTAATTGAATTTTATGAATCAAAATTTTAAAATAAAATTTTCAAACTAATCTAATATATATTTTGACATAGTAAATACTAGAAAAAATATTTTTTTTTCAATAAAATTAATTTTTTTTAAAAATTAATTGAAAAAATAATAATTTCATAAAATTATAAAATTTCATTCCAAGTGAATTTTGACATGATGAATTAAAAATGATATAGTTTTTTATAAAATCATTTTTCTTAATGATCCATACATATAATATAACATTCACTGATAAAACCAAATAAAAATCATTTTCCAATAAAATTTATATCTAAAGTTAAAAATTATCAAATAAAATTTTTAGTGATTATTTACTTGGAATTGATAAATAAATTTTCATTGTGTATGATGAATTTATATATTTCTTTATGAGGATAAATTTTTTTATAAATAATATTTAATTCCAATATTTTAACTATAACATTTAAATAATAACATTTCATTTTTTATTTACGAATGATGTTATATATTCTATATTCTTTTTCAGATTGTGTTCTTTTTATATCTTAGGATATTAAATTCTCAAATAATTTAGAAAATTATTTTCCCTAAATTGGAAATTATTCTTGACTATTAATGGTGTTACAATTAAAAATACTTTTATTGAAAACCCACAATGCAAAAATGGTTAGAAAAAACATCCTTTTGAAAAAAGGGAATGTGAAATATGATGATCATCTATAATAATACATAAATATATTTTAAAATATGATAAAAATAGTGTGATGGGAAAAATTATGCATGATGTAAAGAGTAATATCAAAATAATTATTGATAGTGACAGAGAAAATTGATAACAAAATAAGCAATTTATCATGAGAATCTTAATGATCAAAAAACTGTAAATTAGTGTTGTTTAAAAAATACCATTCATTCATAAAAATTAATAATATGAGAATTATTTTGTTCTATGTTCCTTTTTCTAGATTTTATTAATTAATTTACCATCTACACATATAAAAAAGAGGAAGTATAATTAATTTTAATGAATAATTTCATCCTTTAATCATTTTCGACTACAATATTTTGTTTTCTTCCAAATGATAAGTATTCAAGACAACTTTTCCATGATGTTGGTAGCATCAAAAATTATCAAATAATATAAAATCTATTTAAGAACATGATTGGGATCCATCTCTTCTTTTCAGAGATTTTATTTTACTAGTCTTTGTGCCAAAAATAGAGTTATAGATTATAACTTATTGACATTCGAAGTTAAACTCGAAAAATAATGTCTAGGAAAGGTGATTTTTGGGAAATATATGGATTTACAGACAATATTTTAAAATATTTCTAAAATTAATTCATGGTAATGGAGCTATGTTGTTTTTGAAATATGATGAGAATGTCCATTGATCCCCCTCAGTACAAACTCTTGCCCAAGGCCCATGAAGTCATGAAAGTGGTGTTACATGAAACAAATGGAATATTGAGTTTAAACCTACTGTGTAACCATCTTGTGTGCTAGTGAAGTATTAAAATGGATATGTAAACACATATTTGAGATGGACTAAAGAGAAAAAGGAGTTTGTTCCCAAATATATATAGTTCTGCATCAATACATAATGTTTCGTGCCTAGGGCGCATATTTGCGCAAGAATCTAAAGTTGCGTGACATGGTGAGGACATGTATAAATATAGTGTTGAACCCTCATTCAGGAGAGTACATCTGAGTGGAGATATCATGAATGAGACTCCGAGTTCTATTCAATGGAAAACCCCATGTATTTTGTGTAATTATCTAGGGGTAACCCCTAAAGTAAGGGGATTCTTCTAAATTGTTTGTGAAAATTGTAGCCATTGGGAACACACTATTAAACCAAGACCAATATTTTTCAAAAACCTATTTTCAAACCTCAATAAGATTTTGTGATAACAAGTTTCCAAAACCATTCTTGTAAGAAATTCCTCACATGACCTCCCTCTTTTTTGAAAAATAGTGATAAGTTGTGTGCCAAAAAATAGGGTTGGATGAAACAATTCCAAGTTGCACTCTGAACCCCAATGATGTGCACACAAGATCAAATTTGTTCTCAACAATGCTTTTTTCCATTCAACAGAATTCCAAAATACACCTGATAATATATACCATGATGGCTACGCCCCCGAACTCCCAAATCTGGATCATTTCTAGGTTCCAATACGGTCTCTTCTCCAATATCACTGACCACCATTAAAATGGAAATTTGTACCATGAATTTTTTTGGCCAGATTGACTCCATTTTGAAATTCACCCTTATACACCCCCAAAATCCACCAATAAATATCATGATTCAGGGAACCCCTCTACCCTTCCTGAAATTCTGTAATTTATCATACTTCTCTTGGTCCCTTTCCAATTTCATGATTTGAGATTATCATCATGGATTTCCCGAGTACCTTAATTCAAATCATTCCTCAAGAAACTCCTAAAATCCCATTACCCAAAACTAGTTCTATCCTGATTCAGAAGGGTATTCTCTAGAAGTAGTCACAAACTAGACATTTTGGGAATCTTCTTCCAATTAGTCCTCACTATATGACATTAACCTACAGTAACTCCTATCATTCGGTAGTAGGATTCGTTTGTGTCAAGCATAAGATGCCACATTTCATGATCATGAGAAGATATTCCATAGTCCCAACCATGTGGAATCAAACTGTATCATATCCTATAAATAAAAAATGGGATTCCTCATGTGATAGGCATGAGATTTCTTATGCACAAGCTTTATCATGCCCAGTAGTCCACACTACATGACTATAAACTATAGTATACCCTATATGATATGAAAATGATGCCTCATATGAAAATTATATGATGCCTTATACTTAGAGAATAAGATTCCCCATTTAATAATAATGATATGACCAGTAAACATCTATAATGGTCAACCTCATCTTGTGTAAGCACCAATCACGTACCTTAAGTCACTAGAATTTTGGGATTCCCTCATGAGCTAACATGGGGATGATGAATGGGAATTCCTTGAGTAAAATCCCAATATGTTTCTTTGTTTCTCCCAAGAATACCCCATGGGTATCCATCTATGGTTTATGCCTTAATCATATCCATAATTCCATCATTAGGTTAAGATTCCCTAATAAAATGTCATCAAGAAGCTGAAACAGAAATCTTATATGCATAAGACCTGCACACCACATCCATTCACGTGACATTAATCTGTAATCAAATCCTGTGCAATGGACATATTATTACCTCATGGACTGGCATTGGAAAGCCTAAATGGGAATATCCCATGCATAATACCCAACCACAACATCACTAATACTATTATGACATTGGTCGCACCAACAAATAATCCTTAAATACAACATTGCTCATCCTAGCTATGGATGGCTTGGAGCCAAGTATAATCCTGAATCTGTAACATCAGTCCAATTAAAAGATTATGGGCCACTAAAATTCACAATCTGAACACTATAAAACCCATATAAATACTCTGGGGAATGGTATCTTTAATGAGTAGGCCCCACACCATCACTCATCAATGATCCATTTTTTACATGATCATCCTTACAACTTGACGATAAACTGCATGGATCTATCGTGTCACATGACATTATAATGAAATATCAAAATATGTGTGTTGTGGTCCATATATTTTAAAATGGGTATGTATTTAGGCTCCACAATGTTCAATCTCGACTAATGGTAATCTAAGTTCCCCCTCTTGAGGAAGTTCATACCTGATACACCTCAAGAGGTATTCAGATCAACTACTCTGGATTACCCCATGGGGCTTCCTGAAAAATGGTAAACTTTGGTTTCCCTCCATGGGACATACCTACCGTTCCCCCTTCATGGGGTGTTATGATCATCCAATCAGGTATACCTCAAGGGTAATCCCAAACAATGATAAACGTAGGTTCTTCCTCTTATGAATGCATCTCCTAGATCTATCTCTAGGGAAGTTCTGATTCATCCATCCAAGATATGACTCTATGTGTCATTATGATTTATTGGTAATATATCCAGGTATGGAATCCTCCCTCCTTGGGAAAATCTTCAATGATCTATCTCATCAATTTTTTTGAACCACAATCCCAAATCCACCTCATTGGGGATTCCTAATACATTGGTAAAATTTCTAAGTGTGACATCATCCCTCCTATGTTAAAGCCTCTTTAATATTTATAAAAATATGTTTTTCCCAAAAATTTTATATATTCCACCATGGTGAATTCCGATCCATTGTTATATACAGGCCCTAGGTACACACCTCCATGATCTATCTCTATTGGGTGTTCTGATCCATCCATCCTGTCCCCACAAGAATTTAACTATTTTACTTTATATTAAGACATTATACTCACAACCTAACCCAAAAAACCTTCCATATGCTAAAAAAAATGGGATTCTAATGGAAAAATTCTAGGGAAAACCTACACCCTTAGAATCAAAAAATATAACGACCAATCTGGAATGCCTTAATTTCTGAATATAAGATTCAACATTTAATATTATATCATAATTGGTAGAACTATATGTTCTCAATGTACACAACATCTTGTGATTAAATGAAATGATTGACTTTACCATCTACTCTGATGAAAGGATTCTTCAAATCTAGTAACAGTATTTCAATTAACTGAAATCTATAATGATATAGCATAGAGAATGAAAACATGAAAAAAAAATATGAGGGAGACCCGAAGAATGTGAAGAGTTCCAAGGAGGAATCCCGGGAGGGAAAAACCAATACCCCATCATCTTATCTCAATTATGGATCCGACATCCCCATAAATGGTGGTGGTGGTCGTCCCCCTGTGGAGAGCAAGAACATGGGGAAAGAGGCACATTCTACAATAACATTGTGTGTTCTTTCTTTGAAACAATTTGAAAACATATTCCTTCAGCACTAAAATCAACTTATAATGGATCATAGAATCTGAAAAATGATAACATGCTATTCCTTTTGTCTTTAAGTATTAACCAAAAAATAAATGGTTAGCACAATGTTAGATAATATAAAAAATTATTATATAGTAAATATATATTCATTGCCTCAAAATAACACCAAATGTTAAAATTTATGAAGTCTATAGAAAAATATCCATAATAATCAATGTTAAACCCCCCCAAAAATCAGAGCTTGATCTAATATTTTTCATATAATAATTTAAAATTTTTCTCTAAAAACATTAGTCTCACATAATATCATAGACCCAAAAAAAATATTCCATAATCATATAATATTCAAAATATTATAGTCATTCTCAAAAACATCTTGAATCCTAATAAATCAACATTAAAATCATAAATTATTTAAAATGATAATTCAAATTATATTTCTTAAATAATATCCTACATAGTACAATAATAATATATTTATCGTAGTCATATAACGTTCGTAAAAATATATATTAATCTTCTACATAAATAAAAGTAATTCCATAATCAGAAAATCAATTTCCAATGCCATGGTTATCTGTATAATATATCATATATTATGAAATTTCAGTAACCCATAATTAACTCCAAATCAATGAACATATAATACAAAAATTTTATCAATACCATTGAACTTATATCAAAAAAATGTGAAGTAAATATTACTCAAATAAATATTTCATATTTTAAAAATATGGTTTACATATACCTCAAACATATATATAAACTAAATAGATTTCCCCCAAAGTATACTCATCACATAAAACCTCTAATGTGCTGTCTTTAACATTAAATATATGATCATCCTTATACTTATAAATATATTATGGTATATATAGAACTTATGTTAAACCCATATAAAAATATCCCAATCTTCAATGTTATCTAAATATTTTCCCCTATACTAACAATAATGGCCCTAAACCTACACTCTTGGATTATATGCTGAAAAGATAATTATAAAATTTCTAGATTTGAGACCAATAATTATGGCCAAATTTCAAATATCCAAAACATACATCATCAAAATGAAATATTTAATCACATAAAAATCCAAATTTTATTTTTGGATTAAACTTTTCTTGAATTACGTAAAAGTCTTTTCGAGTGATAACTTCTATAGTACAAAATTTTTTCTATTAAAAAGTCATTTATAAAAAATTTCTAGCTTTATTTAATATAACAACCATACCTAGAACTCCAAATTCATTATATTTTAGTCAGACCCTTAAGACTTATGAAACATATATAAAAATGTTGTATTATTATTAAAAATTATTAAGGGAAATATGAAATCAAAATAGAGAACCCTACTAGTCCATTTTGAAACCATGAGATCATAATAGAGGGTTTTCCTTTATGATATTAAAATTTCATTTAAAATTTCATTTACATACTCAAGAAAATAGTTTCAATACCCAATATTTATCATAAAAATCATTATAATTAGAAATAAAGGCTAATCCTAATTTTTATGGGTTTTTTATAAAGCATTATAATCATTGAATAATATATTTCTATACAAATACCTTTTTAATATATCCGAGCCAAATCATTCTATTAAAAATTTCATTAACTAATCTATTTAAATCAATTAATTTCCATTAAAAACACTATAAATAATAGAAAAGTCATGTAGGATGCTTGGTACATCATCTTTTTAGAGCTCATATAAGAACCCTTACAAGTGGGATAATCAATACAACCAATATCCAGTATAATTCTCTAAAACATATTCATTATCTGATGCAATATAGATTTATATCAGTCTCACTTAGCATGATATCCTATATCATGCTTAACCAAAATCATGAGATATATTGGGTTCAACCTCCATAATTAACAATATTCAAGGACTATAACATGGGTGAAACACAATAACATATCATTTTAATCATCAAAATTATAATAATTTACTTTTAAATGCAATAGAAAATAATTTTCATATATTGACAAACCCCATTCCTTTGAAATCCAATTTTAAAAATTTATATTACAGAATAAAGGGAAGGATGATTATTAATTAACATAAAAAGGTAATATTAATGTTCAATAAAAATATTAAATAACAACTATGGTGATGGGAAAACCCATTGATGTCATATATGTTAAAATAGAACATTCATTTTTTCATTTATAAAGAAATTCAATACATCCATTATAAAATACATAAAAAAGTTACTTTTGAAAATATGTGAATGAAAGTAAAAAAATAAAAGGAAAATTCTATTTATATTTCATTTATATCCATATAAATAAATCCATATAATAGTTTTATGAAAATGTGAATTGAATATAAGTATTTTCATATTAAATATTTAGAACATTTAAGATGAGTTTTTTATGAATGGTTTCAGTCACATAAAGTACAAATCATCTTTTTTATTATTTATCAACATGAATAATGAACAAATAATAGTTATTTACATTATATGGATAATTTTATTATTTTATTATTCCTTTTATTTCTTATCATTTAATAAACTATTAGATAAGAAATTTTTTTCACATCAACTTTTTTGACGATATTTGGCTTGTAAGTCCCAAATGATCAAGGTAGACTCACTAAGGTCAAGTAAATCATTATTTAATCATATATATAAAAATATTAATCATAAAATAATTTTTTTATACATCATATATAATATTAAAACAATCCATTAATGGTGGTTATGAATAATGAACTATGTTAAAAACATTTATATGGTTATTATTACCTATACATAAGTAATGTTTACTTTATTCAATGATCATGATGAAAGGAATATAAGTATTATATAAACATTATATAATTATTATTATATCCTTAATATAGTATTAATTATTTTAATTTAGTTATATATCTCATCCCTGTGATGTAGTGATGAAAAAAATCATGTCGCTTCATGGAGGAGGTAATCCTCACTTACGCATGAATATCGTTATAAATTTTCATTGGATTAAAATATAATAAAATAGAAAATGGATAATATTTAAATATAAATAAATATTTCCTAAATACCATTTTAATATTTTAAATCTGTAGTTATAAATATTTGTGATATGAAGTTAGAGAAAACAAATTACATTAGTTCATGAGGTTGTATTCTATCATATATGAGTGCGATGGATCCATTTCTCATTTGATTTATGAAATATATAAATATAGGATATGCCAATAATATAAAAAACTATGATATACGAGAGATAATTTTATTATTATTTCATAATTTTTGAGGTATATTTGAAAAGATAATAGAAAAACATATGAGGAATAAGTGAATTAGGACTAATACAATTTTCTCAAATAATCATGATTTCTTACTTCTTATGTCATATAGATTTGGTATTTTTGGTAGAGAAATAAATTTTGGATTTTGGGAGTAATATTTTTGAGATACTTGGTAGGAATATTATAAAATAGTGTTAATAAAATGTGTGATGAATAGAGGATATGAGGTTCACATTTATAAGTGATGTTTGGGGAAATCATTCAATTACATAATATATTAAATTAATATAAATTTACATTCTTGTTAAAGTGTATACAAATGTATATAGTTATTATATTTGATTTATATGATAGTAAATACAATCATATAATAAAATTGTAATTCATTTAAATTATTTTTCAACTATTATCACGTTATTTTAACCCTCATAAACCCTTTTGACAATTACCATGATATCAATGTTTATTACTCTTTTGGGGTTATGAATGTTACTATAAAAATAAAAATTACCCATAAAATGTCCATGATATATATTTCAAACCATATCCCATTTAATTGGTAGTGTATTTTATTTTTATTATTTTTAAAAATTTTAATAAAACCTTATTTGTTATGAAATATCGTTAATGTTATTTTTGAAACAATTATAGTAATTTTACATTACATAAATCTTTTTAGTAATGGAATTTGAATATAAAAATTAAAAATAACTTTAATATTATATATTAATATTTAAAATTCATTGGAGACTATAAATCTCCCCAAAAATATTACCTTTTGGGTTTATAAAATCACTTACATTTTTTATACATCTTACACAAACACAATGTCGGTGTTGCACAATCTATTAAACTAAATACGTTAATAATAAAAATTAATAATAAATCATGATGATAAAATAAATCTTTTATATTTGAAATTAAGATTTATAACAAAAAAATAATCTCTATTTATACCTATAAAACATTTCAAATATATTAAAAATAAAGAGAATGAAATTTGGTATATTTTATTTAATTATAAAATTATAAATGTAAAAAAAAAAATTAAAAAAAGAAGTTATAATTTTGACATTTGGATAATTATGGAAAAAATATACTTGTATTATGAAATATATAAAAGAATTTTCATTAATCATATTTCTTATAAAATTATTTATAACCCTGATTAACCAATTTTACATTTAATGTGGTAAGATAGTTTATTATGGTCATTATTTATATAGAACAAAAACTAAAATTTACCCTATTACAAAATATAAATTATAATTATTCCAAATGTGGAATATATTTTTATCAAATTCAGTTTACATAAGTTGTATAATTAAATAAAATTATTCATGAAAATGATGTCACAACCCAACCCACAGGGTCCGACGTAGGATTACCCTAAGCCCACCTCCAACATGTCAGGGAATAAAAGCCAATAATGAGTAGTAATATCCCAAAAATGAGGGTAATTTTACTAATGTACATGTATGAACACACATATATGCAAGACCTTAAAATGCTGAAACATAAAATAAATTAATCCAATGCATGCATATTTTTAATATCCTGTCAATAGAGTAAACTAGTAAAGTACTAAAAACCAAAAAGGGTCAAAATAAAATCCCGTAAAAAAAATAAAAACTATAAAAAATAATCCAAGCAAAAGGAATAATATAGAATACCATAAACCATAAAACACCTTATTCTGTCAAGATTACGCTATGCTCTATCCACTCCATGTCTTCCCAAGACACTGTGGAAAGGGTGATCATTATCATAAGAAATGTCACGTGTGGGCAGTGCTCGTGTAGGGGTAAGTATAACAATACCCATTAGAAAACCCCAAAATAGTAAACATGAATAATCTTGAATATTAAGCTAATAAAAATGATATATTAATCAATTCATAGTTGAAAACAACACAATGTACTAAGGAAGGACGCCACACCATAATGTTTCCAAAACCAACTGCCTTCCACAGAATTATGCTCGAATCAATGATTGTTCTAGGATTATCCACCCCATGAGTAATTCTATCACTATATACACTCAACCAAGTGGTTAATATCATTGTGACTCACCCATGAAGGATTACTATTCATTTATCTCCCTACTACTCAGAAAGAGGGTCACGCCCCAGACTGTTGGGGGACAGTACGAACCCAATCCAGATCGACCTGCTACATAGGGGTTCATATTAAAATGATACCACAAACCCTACAGACTAAACCTGGTACATGGAGTATCAAATCCCCATTCATGGAGGTAACTATGACGCCAAAAAACTCCACCTAATCTATAAAAATGATAATGTATCAAACTCTAGTCTCATGGTGGGACACAAAAAATTCTATTTGAGACTCATACTGTAGAGGTGTTCCCAATCTTGAGATGTATTTGTAATATCAAACTGTACCATTGAGGGTGATCACAAAGTGAAAACCCACTCATCTGACACTAATATGAACGGAATTAATGAAGAAATCGATGATCTCTCTAAGGGACTATGCAATGTATAAGTGGACTATGCCACATGCATCACTCAACCTGTATCATCATACATAACAATTCATCACATAGAATGTAATATTTATATACAAAGTGCATAGAAAATCTACACAATGTGTAGGGATCCCTTGAAACACTGCATGTGTTTCCTGGTCATGTCTGCGTACCATTGGACATGCTCATGTACACCTGACCATGTCCGTGTAGGAGTATACAATGTTTCTATTCCCATGAACTCTAGGTCATGTCTATTTACCCTTCACGTTACACAATAATGTTCACATGACCTGTTATTGGGTTACATGACATGTTATTTTTTAACCCATCATGGAAACACTAGCCAAGCAGCTAGGGGGTCCCACATAGAATGTAACACTGGATTATGTGTCGTGTAACATGAGATTTCCCATATAAACAATAATATATTCCATGTCATTTTCTAGGACTTTGTCACCTCGAATATATCTATAAAACACATACATCGACTTGTTCAGCCTTACCATCCCTAGATATGATAAATCCCAACAACAAATATAGTCAAGAAATACCCACTCATTCCATCATTATCAACACCATCGAAATCATACTGAACAGATACTTCAATTCTATTCTGATCCACCTTCAATATTCTTTTTTGTCATCACAACTCTATCATAGACTTGATCACAAACCACACTAATGGTATAGATATATTTTTTGGATGAGATATCACACATTGATTGAATACGTAGAACTCCTCGACTAGAGGGCCAATGAAATTGATTATGATTAACAGGAAAAGAATAGGGGTAGATTCCACATGACATAAAATTTGATGATTAAACATGAGACTTGTTTTTAAATACTTGAGGAATTATCATATATATAGATGAAGAAAAAGGAATACATCCAATAAACAAAAACATAAAAAAATAAATGTTATTTATCTTCAATGTGGGAATCAATTATTTTTTTGTGTAATTGATCCTAATTTGATCATGATAAAATAATAGGAGGTAATTTGACAAAAAAACTTATACCTTGAGTTTAGATCAATTTTTGATGAAGAACGATCATGTATTTTCATTATTGTGAGATCCACTAACTCCAACTATGAAACTATCCTCAATCATTCCCAGATCCAATATTGTCAACCCAAAACTATCTCCTACAATGGTACTCTGGAACATCATGTATTATAGGTCAACCATGGTATTCCATAATTTTTATGTATTTAAATGAGTATGTCATTCCTCAAATAAAATACAATAAATTTTTTAATTTATTTATTTTATTAATTTTGTGCATGTATCATAATTTTCACAATTACCCCACACAAAATAAGGTTATATATCTCTAAGAACAAAAAACATGTCCAGAACTCAATTGATCCCTTGGATATCTGATCTGGGCCCCCATTTAAGAGTTATTACCTTTTTTTAGAAAAATTCATGCATGTGATATTTATATATTTAATTTAATTAAAACATTTAATCTTGGATAATCTAGAGATGGAATCATATTTCATCTCAATGTTTAGTCTCGCGAATATTAAATGTAATATCAAAAAATAATACATTGAAAATATGATTCATTAAATTCTCCCCAACTTATGGATTTTCTTCCCAAATAGATAAAAAAACTAAAAAATTTATGTAATTAGGCTTTTATTTGGATTTCCCACCCCTAATTGCTCCCCCGAATATTCATGTGCTACAAATAGACACAGTGTAGGGGAAGCGATCATCAATGAAGGATCCACTCATGCTGATCCTAGATCTCCACTGCATACTCATAAAATTCTTCTAAATCATCAATGTCCATCTTGCCCCATCTGAAAGCATTTGATGGGTAATTCATGTACCACCATAGTAGTGACACGTGGAAGACCTTGTGTACATAGTCAAATTACAGAGGTAAAAAAAGTGGTACTCCACCGCACAAACTCTATACAGTGTCTGAGAAGTGATAATGAATCTTAGAGAATGTTTTCCATTTTGTAAAAATATCCATAATCCGTGTCAATGGGAGACAGTCTAGAACATGTTTTCTCTTTTTAGAAAATCCAGAGGTTTCCATATTCTCTCTACATTAGAATTAAAATGGATATGTGTAGTCCTCATCCAATTGTGGATGATCAGAACCTTTTATGAAGTAGCTCACACTAACTCAAGGCCAATGATTAATGACACACCATAAGTAGTCCAATAATGTGGTGACTTGTAGAGTTTATCGTAAAAATAGCTCCATACAAATGGTGGAATAGTCACTATTGTTTTTTTAAAATCCACCGAGGGTATATGATCCTCCCAATTATGGAACAAATCTAAAATTAAATCCCACAATATGTACTCCATTATGTAAATGGTTCACATAGTATTGTCATCAGTCTGGGAGTGAAACACATTGATCAAGTGAAAAAGGTTTCCAAAGGCCTCATGTAATACTTTATATAATATTGACATAATGTGAGTTTCATGTTCTAAATGATCATTGATGGAACTCCATGGATTCATAATATCTCTTACACAACGAGGTAACCCAAAATCTATACATAAAACTTATATCAAATGGATATGAAGTGGTACCACTTGGTGAGTCGGTATAGGATCTCTTATATGGAATCATGACCCATAGATGTATAAGATAAACCCATCCCAAAGTCTATGGATATTCTATCCCACATGTACTTTTTCACTCATGGGTTGAATCTAAGAGCAATGGAACCTTGTTCCTAGAAATCAATTGCTGACATGTGACGCAATAAGAGACAAACTCTACAACACAAATCATTATGTCTGGCCACCAAAACTAAAATCGGAGGTCCTCGATCATATTGTTCCCAAATGAATTTTCCACCAAATGGGAGGTATGATGGTCCAAAATCACCTCATCTCATAATATATATTTTTCAATCATCATTCCTCTAAAAATTATAGTTGGTTTCCGACCTTGAAATATCTTCAAAAGCATGTACAATGTATATCTATGTACATATAATTTCACAGTAGGAATCTCCAAACTGAACATACCTAGAATAATGTTAAATCGAGGGGTAACAACCATCAACTGTATATATAAAGAACCATCCATATCTACTATGGAAAACATCAACGAGATAAACATTTATAAAACCTCTACCAACTACTGGGAACAAGATCACATGTTAAGAGCATCTGCATCCATGTTCTATTTCCCAAGAGTATAGAAAATATCAAAGTCATAGTCCAAGAGAATCTTTATCCATCACCTCACTCTGAAGATGAGATACATCGAATATAAAATATTATTGATACTATTACAGTGAGATTATAAGAAACCCCACTATCCCATTAGGTTGTGATGAAACATATTCATTGTAAAGACTAACACTCCTAACTCAGGATTGTGGTGTTCATAGTTCTTCTCATATGGTCTCAAGTGATATGAACTATATGAAATCACATCCTTTCCTGGCATCAAAACACAACCAATACTTTTCAATCATGAATTGAATAACACTACATATTGACATCCTCATCCAGAAATATGATGTTAGTAGTGCACACAACCTCCTCTTGAGCCCCTCAAATCATTTATAAAACCCTTAAATCCATAATAATGGTTTTCCATTTTAGGTCAATGCTTTCAAGGGTGATTCTACTATATATAAATTTGGTAAACCCTATGATATCAACATACCAACCGTAGGAATGTCTTAATGTTGGTATCACTCTTGGGTGTCTCCCAAGAGAGTACTACTGCAACCTTTACTAGTTCCACCTCCACTCTTGTCCTGAAGATGACATGTTCTAAGAAAGAGGACCTTGCAAATTCAAAAATTACACATTGATATATTACCATAAATCAGGTGATCTTTGAGTGTGTCTACGACTATCATCAAGTTTCGTGAATTCTCTTCATAGAATGTTGAGTACACTAGGATATCATCAATGTAGACAGCTATGAACAAGTCTAGGAAATGATGAATGATCCAATTCACAACTCCAATGAATATTTAGGTGGAATTTATCATTTTAATGAAAATAACCAAGTACTAATTATGACCATAGACAAATATGATTACCATATTCGGTGTACCATCATCACATACTCTCATATCATGTTGGCTTGATCTGAGTTCAATCGTTGAGAACCATGGCACCCCTCTCAACTGATTGAAGAGGACATTGATTCAAGGAATTGGATTATTATACTTCCTGATCAACTGGTTCAAGAAAAAGTTGCCAAAATTTAACCTCAAACTCCCATATTACATCTTGGTGAACAATATTGGGTTGTCTAGGGGTGATAATCAGACATTCAAAGCCCCAGTTTTTTAGAATCCCCTAACCACACCTCTAACTCTCATAGATTTATAGGGTAATACAGTATTATAGAATATATTTAAGACATCCCTAATGAATATTCATTTATAAATAATTCTCTGGATGGTGAGGTATTCTCGACAGATCCTCATGAAGGATTCCTTCAAACTCTGTGAAGACTCAGATTTTTACATGCATTTTTTTAATTATATAAAAATATTATGAGTCTGTGAAAATTGATGGTGTGTGATTACAAGGACCATTGTTCTCAGAATGAATTTATGATCATTTTTAGGTACATTCAGTAAAGGCACAAGCAGAGTTTTGTAAGTTTTGAACAGGTGCTCTGAATGGAAAACTGAGGACACCGTTGAACTTGAAACGCCGATATTCACTTAAAAAGACCTTCACATCGACCGCATTTGGTCAATGATAGAAGAAATTTTTTCAGATTTTCATGGGAGTGTTAAAAAAATAATAAAATAAAATATTTAACTTCTATTTTATTTATTTCAAACCTCCCATTTGAATTCATGGTGGTGGGGACCACCCCAGATTGAAACATATTTTTTAATGTGACTTTTCCCTTGGAATTCCCCCAGTTAATGTTCAAACATTAATTTAATTAATGTGAAAACATTAATTGAATTAATAGTCTTAAATCAATTAAAGTTTGTTCATCACCATTTTGGATGCAGATGGTTGGAAACGGGGAAGGATTTGGAGAACTCAGAAGTACATCCTTTAAAGAAGAATGAACCTCTGACGTGGACGGTGCTCGAGCCTGGATCAGATGTGTCTTATAGGAGTAAGAAGATCCGACGTCACCATAATCATATTTCTCCTGATGATACATCCAACATACGATCGAGGTAGGGGTGTTTTTATGATTGTTCTTCATAGTTTATCATTGATTCCATCATCTTTAACCACATACTATTGGTCTAATGCGTAGGGTGAAGGCCAAAGAAACATAGCATGATCCCTCCGAAGTTCTTCTTGGTTTGACATGTTCTTCACCAGGAGAGTGAGAAGTTGAGCGGAACCTGAATGTGACTCCAGCGACCAATGCTGATAGGGAACATGGCGGGGGCCAACACTCCGGATGGCCGCGATGGTGGGGGAAACACAACTGCACCACCAGAGGAGACCGTGGCCCGTCAGCCGTTGTAGAAGAGGACGGTGGCTGGAACTCTGACCGACCGCATGATGGTGTGGTGGTGCACATCCGTGTTACTGGTAGAGTAGGAGGTTGGGCCCGTAGGTCACGATGTTCCACCAAGGTGGCCAGAAATCGTCAAGTTGCAGAAGGCCTGCAACACTGTCACGCCGCTGGGTGGAGGACCGGCAGGGAATCCGGCCGGCCGTGTCATGCTGAGAGGGACTACTCCAGTGGGTCCCACGTTCTAGTAGGCTCCAGTCAAATGGTCCACGGACCATTCAAGATACCAGGTTGCACCTCCCCCAGCAGGCGGCTAGGGTATACCCTGCCATCGTTGACCACCGGGCCGAGCGGTCCGAACTGCAGTGGGACACACCCTACGGGCCGTGTCGTAGCATGCCACTCCCAACGGGCTGCACACAGCATTCCGGGGCACCCCTTTCATGGGTCAATACAAAACATGGCCCCATGGGTAGGGCCCGCTGTGGCCCATCCCATCTGGGCTGGTCCCGGATTGGGTCAGGTCAGGTTAGACCTGACCCAGACTAGGTCGGGACGGGTCGGACCGGACTCGGGCCCATCTAGACCCATATACGCCTTTGTGGCCATACGTTGAGAACTGGGTATACATTTGAAAAACCATCTATGGAAACATAATCCTTGGATTGAGACAGTCTATTTTGATATAGTACACTTTATTTTTGGATAAATTTGGATTACGGACGGGTTGGAATGAAACCGAATCCAACAAGTCCCTAGGAACAGAAACGCTAATAACTCATAAACCAGGCATCTAATTGATGTATTTTCTATCACGTAATAAACATTACAACATGGTGGTACTTTGTTTTACTACATTTTTTATCTTAGTGGTGGTTGACGTATGGCCGAAATCTCATGAGGAAGATTCTAAGGATCTTGAGCGCACCAGGTGTGAGGAATCCTATGACATGCTTTAACGTGAAGGAAGAACATTGATACTGTGTGGGTCAGCACTCAGCGATCCTTTGTGGGTCAGTGTATGATGAACCATTTGTGGGTCAGATACTATGTGGATACGTGCTCAATGATTTTGTGTGGGTCAACGCATAACGATTTTGTGTGGGTCAGATCCTGTTTGGGTCAGCGGGGGTTAGTTACCTATCGATCTTGTGTGGGTCAGTGAGGGGTAGTTACCTATCCATCCTCTGCGAGTCATAAAAAGTTCTATATATCCACATAAGTTTATCTATACTTAAGAAAAATCATTTATACTTTTGTTCTTTTGTTATACCTGCTGTGAGGTGAGTCTTTTACCTTATTAGTGTTACCTGTGTGTTACTTCTACCATCGTGGTGGTACCTGTGCAGTACTTATACCTTCTTGGTGTTACTTGTGTGGTAATTCTACCTTCCTTGTGTTAACTATGTGGTAATTCTACCTTCGTAGTGTTACCTATGTGGTACTTATATCATCTTGGTGTTACCTTTGTGGTATTAATTCCTCTTGTGTGAGATTAATATATCTTGAAAACTTAGATATATGTATGGGAATATAACTATGTAGAGTATATGTTTACTGCTTCTTACATTGAGGTTTTTCCATTAGGGAACTCTAGGAGACCTACAAAAATCTCATGGTCACTATTGAGTATCATTATACTCACCCATGCACGGGCATCGCCTGCACCTTGCTATGTCTTGTGTAGACGATGTAAGCACTGATCGAGGTCGAGGGTACTAGACTGGAGGCTTTATGGAGGTGGAAATTAAACGAGACGATCTTCATGGACGGCTATTCAATAGTTGTACCTAACCATCAAGTGGGGTCTTTGGTGGGTATTCACAAGTGCACTTCTTTTTTTCAATTTTACTTGTACATTCTAGTTGGGTTTGTATAATGGCACCTTTACTTACTGTACACACCCAATTTACTATATAGATTACATTTTGATTGTATCTTGTTGTGTACATGGTTTGTGTGAGTTTACAAGTTTAAAGTAAATTCCTTCCCAGTTTTAGGGATATTCCTTTTAGGTGCTAGTCGTCAGTCCCTGGACTATAGAAGACGGGCTTGGGGTAGTCACAATAAGGTCCCTAGGGGACGAGTCATGACAAATTGGTATCAGAGGAGTTGGTTCTACCAAAGAACTCGGATTCTGAACTATTCTATGTGGAAATATTTTTAAGTGTGATATGTGTGGTTTTCAGTTTGGGGAATCCATTATTGGTATGGCGGCAAACGCATCCATAGACCAAGAATCTGACTTTTGATTTCTCGCTTAGTAAACAAAAACATTGATTATGTGTGTGCTTTTGAAATGTTTTCTTTGTGGTATCTTTGAGTCTGCTCACTAGGTATAACTTATTGACCTAGACACACTTGTTTTTTTCAGGATGCCACCACGAAGATAGCCAACTAGGGTTACTGGAAGTGTACATGATGACATCCCACCGAGCGATGAGGCATCGATTTAGGGCATCCTTATGAATGATGTACCACCTGGTGGTGTACCAGTAGAACTACTACCAGTTGATTAGCAGATGCCACCAACCCCAGCAGTAGAGGTTACACGCCACTTGATCATGTTTCACATGTTTTAGCGCTAGATACCCTCAAGGTTCCAAGGTGAGACAGATCCACAGGTGGCTGTCGTCTGGTTGGTGGCCATGGTTAGAGTTTTTCGACAGGTAGGGACAACAGCTGATCTCATAGTGATCCTTACCGTTGGACTTCTTCAGGTAGCAGTGTGGAGCTAGTGGATCTTTATTCTCCAGATTCATCACAAGTTCACTCTCATCTGGGTGGACATCGATATCCCTTTCAGAGCATAGTTCATCCTAGTGACCTTACGCTCAGTGCGTATACATGATCTCCTCCACTTGCAGCATGGTAGCATGAATATGTCTCAGTATTCAGTGTGGTTCACCGACCTCTCATGCTACTCTACTGACATGGTGGTAGACCCTTTCTTTAGGGCCCGATCCTATGAGCATGGGTTCAAAAGAGATATTAGTTCCTCAATGATTTCTCTCGGCATCCCAACATTGACATGGGTATTAGAGTGAGTACTGTTAGTGGAGAGCTTCCTTGCTGAGCAGTCACCAGAAAAGAGACCCAACACAAGAAACATTGTAGCATAGACATCTGCAACTACCAGTAGAGAAATGATGTAGAGGTACAAGAGGACCAAACATACAGGTGGATGATCGCGGGATACATGTTCAGTGGTGGAAAGGGTCACATGGCTCGCGACTACCCATCCTGCCGTACGGATGACTAGAAGATGGTCTAAGGACAACCTGGGCATAGGAGAATATTTGATCAAGGAGGTACGCATAAAGGAGGTGACCATGGAAGAGTGGAGGGTCAGGCAGCAGGCGGTGAACGACGATTCGAGGTTCTACCGCCCCCACCACTAGGTGGTCCACCCCGACCACTAGGAGTTGCTGGACAGGGACGAGCTCAGCTTCAGGCGACTGAGGCCTATGACCATGATGCTCTAGAGATAATATGAGGTTTTATCTATGTCCAATCCACCATAACTACAGGACTTATAGACACAGGTTTCAGTTATTCATTTATTTCGACGACCCTCGTTTGGAGCTCGTAGATTCTGGCGGTGTCGTTGGATCGATCAATTCAGCTAGAGACTCCTATGAGAGAAAATTCAGAAATTACACACTAGTGATGATAGTGTGAGATTACTATAGGAGGTGAGAGCTTAAGCTGCAATCTTCTAGTACCATCATCGAGGCCTTACGATGTCATCTTGTGTAGGGACTGGTTATTCACAGTCCATGCTCAGATTGACTGTATTAGGTGCAAAGTGTGGTTTGTCCACATGGATGGGACTTGTTTTCCCTAACCAGAGAGAAGCGAACCTTTGTATAATATGATGACATTACCTGAAGGGGGGTGCAGCCAATCACACATCAGTTGGATTGCCTTACCCTTGGAGTGGTTGATTTTGGGAGTCTGAGCTATCCTATAGCGGTGAACCAGTACACTGATGTTTTCCCTGATGATGTTTTGGGTCTACCACCTCACAGAAAGGTGGACATCTACAATGAATTTTACCCCATGACATAATATATATCTACTATATAATATCATATGGTCTCGTGGATCTTCGTGTGATTCGAGTACAGTTACGGGACTTGGAGAGAAAGGGGTTGATTAGACCCAATGTTTTTCCTTGGGTAGCCCCGATTTTTTTCGCCAAGAATGTGGATGACAGTTTGAGACTCTATGTGAACTATCAGTGCCTGAACCAGGTGACCATGAATAACAAGTACCACTACCAAGTATTAATGACCACTTTGAACATATGAAGGGAGAATTATGGTTTTCAAAGATAGACCTCTGATCAGGCTATCACAAGCTCAGGGTACGAGACGAGTACATGTAGAAAATATCCTTTAGATTTCGGTATGGCCGTTATGAGTTCTTGGTTATTCCATTAGGTGTGACCAATGCCTGAACAGTGTTCATGGGACTCATGAACATGATCTAATAGCCATACCTCGGCCTCTTTATGGTATTCTTCATCGAAGACATTTTCATAGGCTCAGATATAGAGGAGAAGCACGCCTATAATTTTCATATAGTTTCAGACACCCTCAAAGAGCACCAGCTTTAGAACAAGCTCTTGAACTGCTAGTTCTAGATCCGACAGGTTCACTTCCTCTGACACATCATGTCAAAGGATGGAGTTGTGGTAGATATAGAAAATATTGATGCTATACTTACTTGGGATCCACCAAAGAGTGTGACGGAAGTGTGATGTTTTTTGGGATTGGTCGGATACAACCAGAGGTTTGTGCCTAACCTTTATAGGGTTTTGTCACCCTTATCAACATTGAATGAGAAGGGGGAACCCTTTGTGTGGTCAGAGAGATGCCAACCTAGTTTTCATGAGCTGAGGCAGAGACTGATAGGTGCCCCCATCTTGAGGATAACAGAGGAGGGTGTTCGGTACATCATTTGCTGTGACACATCAAGGACCAGACTTGGATGTTTCCTAATGAAGGAGAAAGTGGTGATCACATATGGTTCTCGAAAGTAGAGAAAAAATGAGTAGAACTACATACCCAAGACTTGGAGTTAGCAACAATGGTCTTCTCCATGAAGATGTGGTGACATTACTAGACGGGATAACGTTTTACAGTCTATTATGATCACAATAGTATAAGGTATATATTCTCTCTGAAGAACCTAAACCTGAGAAAATGGAAATGGCAGGAGATCCTACAAGACAATAACTTCGATATATTCTACACATCTTGAAAGGGGAATGTAGTAGCAGACGAACCTAACATGAAATTTGGTATACAATTGCTGAGTGAGGCAACAGAGCAACTAGACGCTTTGAGGATATTTTATGTGGATAGAGATGGAGTAGCTTATCTTCAGTCTCTGACAGTCACTCCCCCACACCTTTAGCGAGTCTGGGAGGTGCTGTTTGGGGACACTAACTGCAAGGCTAAATGTGCTCAGATATCTACAATATAGGAACCTGATAGATTTTCTGAAGTGGGGAAGCACATCATCATCTTCCGAGGTCGTACTGTGATACCAGTGACGCTACATGAGGAAATGATGAGGGGATTCCATATGTCCCATCTAGATGTACATCAAAGAGGGGAAATGATGTACCTGGACCTTTATCGTCAGCACTTGTGTCCATGAATGAAGAAAATATTGGTAGAGATTGTCTCACGGTGCCTCACATGTGAGCAAGTGAAGGCAGAGCTTCAGGTTCCAACAGGATTTGTTCAGCAACATGGGGTTACAGAGTGGAAGTGGGATTTAATTTCCATGGACTTCATGACAGGAAATCCACACACGTCCAATAAACATGATTCTATCTGGGTGATCATTGACCGACTCACCAAGTCATCCCACATACTACCTATCAGAGATCATGGACTAGTAGAGTGTTTGGGATGCCTCTTCATACTAAATATTTTGTGGATTCTTGTTGTTCCATATATGATTGTCTCATATCATGATGCACGTTTTACTTCCTATCTAGGGAAGGTATTGTAGGAGGTGTTCGAGACATAGATTTAGTTGAGCACCTGCTTCCATCCTTAGATGGATGCTCAGACAGAGCAGACCATTCAGAACATTTAGGACATGCTTAATGCTTGTATCCTAGATTCTGACTGTTGTTGGAAGGACCACTTTCCTTTGGTGGATTTCACATACAACAAAATCTATCACTCCACTATAGGTATAGCACCATTCAAGGTGTTGTATGGTCAACCTTGCAGATCACCTCTATACTGGACTGACCTAGGGGAGTCAGCACTCGTGGGACTGACGATGGTACGAGCTACCACAGATATGGTTGAAATCATCCTTGAGAATATGAAGACTACACGGAGTTGGAAGAAGTCTTATGCTGATAGGATACAGAGACCTCTGTAGTCTAAGGATAGTGGAAATTTATTTCGATGGGTTTAACCTTGATAAGGTTTATGGAAATTTGGACGGGGTGAAAAGTAATCTTCGAGGCTCACCGGACCCTTTCAGGTCCTCGGTAGAGTAGCTGAGGTGGCTTACCGCTTAGATCTTCCACCTCACTTGCATCAGGTGCATGACGTTTTCCACGTACCCTAGCAGAGGAGTTACATACATGATCCTTCTCAAATCATTGACTGGGGTGAGTTGGACATCGACGATGGGGAAATGTTTTCAAATGTTCTAGTGGAAATTGAGGATCGCAAAAGCGAGTCCTTCGTGGGTGGTCGATAACTATAGTGTGCGTTTTTTGGAAGCATGGGAACCCCTAGGAGAGCACATGGGATAGGCATGCTCATATTTTTGCACAATACCCCGACTTTTTCCCCTAGTTTATGTTGGGGATTTTGGGGATGTAAAGCTCTGAGGTGGGGAGAATTTAATGATCTGGATTTTTACATGCAAAATTATTAATTATATGGAAATATTAAAATTCCGTGAAAATTAATGGCATGTGATTCCATGGCTCAGTGTGCCCAGAATTAATTTATCAACTTTTTTTAGGTACGTTCAATAAATGAGGGTGTGAAATTTTGTAACATTTGAACTGGTGCTCATAATGGAAAACCAAAGATATCATTTAACTCGTTGCACCGATAATCTCTTAAGGATACCTTCACCTCGACCACAGCAGGTCAATGGTAGAAGTATGTTTTTCGGATGTTTGTGGGAGGGATAAAAAAATAATAAAACAATAATTTAGCTTTTATTTTATATATATTGAAGCCTCCCATTATAATTCATGGAGGTAAGGACCACCATATCTTAAAAACAGTTCTTCTAATGTGAGTTAAC
Organism: Viscum album; assembly: GCA_963277665.1. NCBI lineage: Eukaryota > Viridiplantae > Streptophyta > Magnoliopsida > Santalales > Viscaceae > Viscum > Viscum album. Next base: position 1,282,543,293 of record OY728142.1, on the reverse strand, counting down.
CCATTGAATTCCCCTAGTTAATGTGCCGGTTTTAATTTAGTTAATGTACAAACAATAATTGAATAAATAAACATAACTCAATTAATGTTGGATCCTCTCCCTTTTGGTTGGGGATCATTGGAAAAGGGGAAAGCATTGGAGAACATGGAATTACATACTCAAAAGAAGAAACAAAATACAATGCAGATGATGCTCGGTCCCATAGCAGAAATGTCTTGCAAGAGCAACAAAGGTCGACATCACCACCATCGCCTTCCTCATCATGACACCTCCAACAAAAAATCGAGGTACATGTGTGTTTATTATTGTTATTTTTATTTTCACGTTGATTCCATCATCTTGAACCGCCTGATATCGGTCCAACACAGAGGGTGTGGGGAAATGAAACATGGCCTGATACCTACACAATTCATCATGGTTTGACGTGTTCTTTGTAAGAGGACAGTTAGGTCGAGTGGATCCCAACCACGATGCCGACGACCAACGCCGGAAAGGCACACGGCGGGGCGCAACCCTGCCACCGAAAAAGGCCGATCCCTGTCTGCCGTGGAAAAGGAGGTTGGCGGCCAGCATGCCGGACGACTGATTGAAGGCGGGGAGACATTTGTCTGCGCTGCCAGTACATGAGGAGATTGAGGCATTTAAGCCACAATGGCGCACCAAGGTGAACAGTAACTGGCTGTCCATGGGAGGCCAGCGGCACCGTTGTGCTAGTAGAAGGAAGACCAGTTGGGAATCCGGTCGGCAATGTCATGTCGAGCAGGACTGCTCGAGAGGGTCCCGCGCACCAGTAGGTTCCAGCCAAACGGTCCACAAACCGCTTGGAATACCAGGGGCACCTCTCCCCATGGGTGTCGGCTAGGCAGGACCCCACCACAGTGGACCACCCAGTCGAGTGGGTCATGCCAAAGTGGGACACACCTAGCGTGTTGCGCCCATTGCGGCCCTGGCCAGCCCCTTTGTAGGACGGTCCAGACCGTAGCCCAGTGGGTAGGGCCCAATGCAGCCCAGCCCTTCTTGGTCAAACTCATACCAGACCCAGGCACATCTGGACCCATATTTCCCTTTGTGGACATATATTGAGAATCGAGCATCCGTTTTACAAACCGTCTACAGAACCAAAATCCGTGGATCGAGACGCTCCCTATTGGTATACTCCACTTCTGTTTTGGATAAATTTGGAGTATGGATAGGTTGGATCGAACCTGAATCCAACCGGGCCATCACAACAGAAATGCTAATAACTCACAAATTGGGCATCCAATTGATGAACCATCTATCGCATAGGAACCATTACGACATAGTGGCCCTTTTTGTTACTCCTTTGTGGAGCTTAGTAGCAGCCGAGGTACAAACAATATCTTCAGTGGTAGATTCTATGGAACTCGAGTGCATCATGTGCGAGGAATCTTGTGGAATGAAGTAACCTTAAGGAAGAACATCGATCCTATGTGGGTCAGTGTTCAACGATCCTATGTGGGTCAGCACATACCAATACACTGTGGGTCAGCGCTTAGCGATACTATGTGTGTAAATGCATACTGATCATGTGTGGGACAACTCATAGTAATCTTGTGTGGGTTAGTGCATACCGATCCTGTGTGGGTCAGATCCTATATGGGTTAGTGGGGGTTAGTTACCTATCAATCCTGTGTGGGTTAGTGGGGGATTAGTAACCTATCAATCCGGTTTGGGTCATAAGCAGTGCTACTTAACAGAATAAGATGACCTAGCCTTAAGACTAATCATTTGTACTTCTGTACTAAAGTTATACCTTGTGTGAGTTTACAGTATAGGAAATTCAGGATATAGCCACTGTTTTAAACCATGGCTATAGGTCCTCAAACTGTGGCTATGTTTGGCGTGGCTATAGGCCTAGAATTATAGCCACAGTTCCAAATCGTGGCTTTAGGGATACAACAACGGTTCAATCCATGGCTCTAGGTATACAGCCATGGTTCAAACCTTGGTAATATCTCTATATCCACAGTTTAGAACCGTGGCTATACTAGAGGAGGGATACAGTTTATTGCCACGGTTAGAAACGGTGGCATTAGTCCTTTGTCTATGGTTTGTAACCGTGGCTATAGACATATATAGACAGTTAAAAACTGTGGCTATAGGTTAAGGAAAACAATAAAAAAATATCCCCCTACCCACCTGCACACCCCCTGTAGTAGCCCACCCCCTACAGACCCCCCCCCCTCGTCCTGGGCACTGGACACCCCCCCAAACAGACCCTGGACAACAACTTGAAAGACCCTAGAAACCCTCCAGACATACACTAGACACCACCCGGACACACCTTGGACACCCCCAGACACACCCTAGACACCGCCCAGACATACCCTAGACACCGTCCCAGACAGACCCAGGACATACCTAGACCCTGGACACCCCCCAGACAGACCCATGACACCCCCTGGACAAACCCATGACACCCCCCAAACAGACCCTGGACACCCTCCAGATAGACATAGGACACCCCCCACACCCAGGACACCCCCAAACCCAGGACAGATCCCCTGGACAGCACATACCTCTACTCCCCTGGACAATCACCCCACCCTCCTGGATAGACCCTGGAACCCCCCAGAACCTGGACACCCCCTGGAACCCCCCTCCCCTAGGAAGGTCCCCTCCCACCCTCCTGGATAGACCCTGAACCCCCCCCCCCCCCCACCCCAAACCTAGACACCCCCAAGACCCTTGACATCCCCCAGAACCTGGACACCCCACCCCTTGCACCCCCCTTCCATTTACCCCCTCCCCCGCCTGTCCCCCCTACCAGTCCCCTCCCCCTGCTAATCCCCCCTCCCACTGCCAGCTCCCCCTCCCCCTGCCATTCCTTCCCCCCTAACCTGGACACCCCACCCCTTGCACCCCCTTTCCAGTTACCCCTCCCCCTACCATTCTCATCCCCCTGGTAGTTTCCCCCTCCCCCTAATAGTTCCCCCAGCCACTCTCCCCCCCCCCCAAACCTAGAAACCCCCCAGATCCCCTGGAACCCCCCATATTGACCTTTGAAAGACCCCCCAGGAAAACCCCCCCAGACCCTAGACACCCCCCTGGACACCCCCCCAGAACCTCGACACCCCCCAGACCCTAGACAGATCCCCCTGGACCCCCCAGAACCTCGACACGCCACCCCTTGCACCCCTTCCAGTTAACCCCCTCCCCATGCCAGTCCTTCGAGAGACCAACCCAACAGAAAAGCAAATTTATGCATTGAAAAACTTACATCAGCCCTTGATGACATCAAAGAAAATAGAATCTCTATTAATAATACAATGGTCATATTTGAGTAAATCGATTGATAAATTTAAACAGATGCAGGGGGAAATTGAGGATTAGAGAGAATCATTGCATGATGACCATGAAAATATTATTTCTCAGTTTGAGTGTTTGGAAAAACTGGAGAATGTGAAACTAGTTTCAGACAGTTTAGTTGCAGTCGAGAGGGAGAAATTTGGTTTGGGTGGCAGCCGACCAAGAATATATTCAAAAACATCAGTGAAGAAGAAGCCTAAGGTGGATTAAATAGCATGTGTAACTTCTTATCATAAAATCGATGGTGAGTCTCCAACTAGTGCAACTCGTTTTGGATGGTTCAAGTGGTGTACTGATCTGATATTCAAGAATTCTCATGAGAAGCTTGCATAGAGAAATGATGGAATGCCTTTAATATCTGAATTTAAAGATGAATGATGTGACATAGTGGAACATTTGAATCAATCTAATGGATTTCAAGAACAAAAGTTGGATTTAAATGGGGTCGAAAGAAATGGTGAAGTGAAGGAGTGGGTGAATGAGCCGAAAGTAATACTTGATGTTCCTTCTACTGTAAAGAAGTTTTGAATTTGAACTCGAGAATTAAGGCTGATGCATGTGAAGGTTCTGCCCATTCACATTCTGAGATAAGGTTTTATGTAGACAAGGGAAAGAGAGATAAGGGAACCTTTTCCAATAAAGGTGTTGATTCTACTTCCAGGCATTTGGCGAATAAGAAGAAGAGAAACAAGGTGAAGATGCAAGACATAATCTATTTGAAGACATAGTTGCTGACATGTAATAGTCCTCATGTGGTGAGATGTATAGTTGTTTAACAGGCTGGGCGCAACCTGACATGGAATGGTCCTGGATAAAAAAATATTGTCTGGTCTGGTTTGCATGTGGACCTGCCTAGCCGACTGGTTCACTTAGCAAGCAAGAATTTTTGGGTTTCTCTATTCTTTCTCATATGGATATCATATTTTCTCTAATCCATACCCATTATGTTAATGTGGTCCCACACTATTTCCAATTATTGTCTCCACGTGTATTCTTACGTGGGCTTTTACTGGTCCACTGAACTGTTCATATCCTGATAGTGTTGAGAGAAATGGTGATTCCATGGGCCTGTTGCCGATTAGAAATACAGCCTTATCATGACTGATTGGGAGAAATATAATTGGTGTTGGTGACAGTATTCTTCATTGAAAAAAATCATTTACAAAATGAATCGATTTTCATTGGTAAGTTTTCCTAGATTTATGGGGCCTATTTTAGTGATATGGTGGTGATTTTGGTTCTTGTTTTGTTCTTGGGTTGCTATTATGGTGTATATGGTTTCTCTGATCTGTTCATTTTTTGGATGTTTGTACTTCTGATATAAATTCATCATTATGTGCCAGGTTCTGTAAACATTGAATATTTTTTAGTGCACCTAAAAAACCATTGAAAAAGAATACGACATGGAATTCATATAATAGATTCTGGGTGTGGGAAATTTTGTACTTTCATATTTACTTGTCCATCCAAGTAGGTGACCAACACTAACCTCACGAAAAATGCTGAACCCACACTGGGTAGGAGGGAAATAATATCTCCACCTGTTCACATAAAAGGCAATGATTAAAGCTTAAGCACTGCAACTAAGCACAATGTTGATCATTTTCTACAAGCTGTGGTTGAACCCAGCTGCTCAGATATGATTTCTAGACAGAACCAAAAACCCTCCCTACTGACTTCTACTACTACTAAAGAGATAATAAATGGGACCAGCAATCAGACAAATGCCTTAAGTTCCCTTCCCTATGTTCATACAATGACACAATAAAATATTGGAAAGGTTAATTCTGGTAATAAAGCCTTACAATATTTTAAATATGTAAATGATTACACACTTACGGTGCATGGTCCTCTACAAATCCAGGATAACAGGGACTCTAGTGATCAGAAACATTGTCCCATAGATGCTTTGGACAATGTCCAGGCATGCTATGTAACAACTGCTTCTGCTATAGAAGTGATTCCTGGTATGATGCTTCCCAGTTTTCCTCATTCAGCTACTCAAGATGTAGGAAAAGAAGGTACTGATCCATTGATTCAATGAAATTTAACCGCTATGAAATTAAATCTAAATAATTCTCACCCTAATCACATTAAATCTGTCAATAGTCCTAATGAGATGGAGACCACTGGTTTTCCTATAAATTCTGGGAGTCCTAATATTAGTACAAAGTCTATTCAGGCTAAGACACAAACCAAACATACTAACACTGATTGAAAAGATTCCATAACACTAGAACATGTAAAACATACAAAAGCAGTCCCTCGGTATAGGGACCCTTGCTTATGTAGGCACTTCCTGAATCCACTGAGAAGAGGCACCTTACATCTGTTCTGGAAGATGTCAAATAGTAGGATATAGATGCTTCAAAGGACCGAGGTACTCCAAATCCTCATTCAATTAATTTAAATATTTATGGTGTTCAATATGTTGAAAATAAGAACTATTCTGAACTGCGTGGTATTCTATTAAATAAACAAAACACCACTACTTTGATGCTATGTAAAAGAAACAGAACAGAATAAATTATGAATGCTTCAATAAATTAAACTACAAAGAAGAACCCTGTCACTACAAACAACGAATAGGAATAGACCACTAAAAATAACATTTCTCTAACCTTTAGAATGTATTATAGAAATAAAGTCTCTGGAAAGAACAAAAAAGGGAGTTCTAACTCCAAAAACATGTTTAAATGAAGATTATTTTTTTGGAATTTTCAGGGTATTGCCGACTCTGACATGTTAAATGTTCTAAAATGAATTGTTTACACTCACCATCCCATGTTATTTTCTATTGATGAACCAAAAATTTCTTATTCTCATAAATACTCTCACTTGTGTCAACACAATTATATCTTTACTGGTGCAATCTCAAATACCTACAATGCTGAATCTCTAAGGATTTTTTCCCACTCTTACAAAATGTTAACACCTTTAATGTCTCTGATCAAATCATTACATTCTATTTTAAAACTGATTTCATACACCTATTCTACTCTTTTGTCTATGAAAAAAATAGATACCAAGAAAGGAGAACTCTTTGGAATGGCCTTTCTTACCTAAGCACTAATATTAAAGACCCTTGGTTTATTATTGGAGACTTTAATGACATTCTTAACTCAAGTGAGAAAATTTGACCTTCTCATGCCTCTATTTTCACAATAGAATTTAAATCATCAATTAAAGACAACAATCTCATTGAAATTAATATAACTACTGCGAAATATACTTGGTACATAAAATAGTACAATAGAGTGGTCACTTCAAAATAAGATAGATTCTTCATGAATGTACATGTTTTAGAAAGAGGGTAAGTGTTCCATTTATTCTTTAAATCTTGAGAGTGTGGCTAGTCCTGTTGGGTTCACAAATTAATTCATTATGTTCTACTGGGACATAGTTCGTGATGATCTCATTAAAACTATGAGGGAGTTATTTAACCATGCCTCAATTCCCTATGGAATCAACTCCAATTTTATTTCCCTGATCCCAATGAAGGAAAATTTTGTGGATGTAAAGGATTTCAGAACTATTTCTATTGGGAATACCATTCGAAAAATCATTAGCAAAATTATTGCAGGTGGGGCTTTTTTGAAGGTGGAAGAGAGATGGAAGTAGTGGTTGGGGCTGTTTTGTAGGTGGTAGAGGGCTGACCAGAGTGTTTTGTAGGGGGATGGGGTGGTGGATGGTGTGGTGGCCGCTGCAGGCTGGATTGCAGGTGGTTGGGGGCTGGTGTGGGATCGAATTCAGGTGGAAGGGGGCTAGAGAAAGGCCAAATCACGGCGTGACCATGGTGTGACCGCGGCGTGACCGCAGCATGACCATAGCGTGACCATGGTGTGACCGCGGCGTGACCGCAACGTGTGGTCCAGTCCAGCGACATCCGCGGAGCATTATCTTCCGGCCAGGAGAAAATGGAGCGAGAGGACATGGAGAAACATTCCGGTTGTCCCCCCACTGGTAGAAATTGTGATTAGTCAGTCTCATCATTGATCAGTAGGCTCATGGAATACTATTGATGCGAACAGCCACAAGGTGTCGTTCGGGAGCAGGGCCAAATCACGGCATGACCGCGGCGTGACCGCGACATGTTGTCCCAGTCCAGAGACATCCGCGGGGTATAATATTCCGGCCAAGAGCGAAGGGAGCAGGATGAGATGGGGAAAAATTCTGGTCGTCGCCCCGTCGACAGAAATTGTGATTAGTCTGTCTCAACATTGATCACAAAACTAATGGAATATTATCACGGAGGACTATTGCGGGGTGTCGTCCTAGAGAAGGTAAAAATCATGACATGACTGCGACGTGACCACGGCGTGTCTATGGCGTGACTGCGGCGTGACCGCGGCATGACCACAGCGTGACCGCGGCGTGACCGCAGTGTGTTGGCCCGGTCCAGCGACATATGTAGGGCAGCATCTTCCACTTAGTTTCAAATAGGATGATATGGATGGCATGAGAGGATGTTTTCTCAGAATATTTAAAGAAATGAATGATAATATGTGATGACTAGAGGAGTGGATGACCCCTGATATACCTAATTTGGTGAGGTTTGGAGATCTTGCAATGTGTTTGAATACCTAGAGGAATACCCCATGGGATCAGGAAAATCAAAGGTTACATAACATGTAATATGATATTATTGGTACTGTGGGACCCCTGGGCTGTGGAACTGTGCTATTGGATGGACTTAAATGTCAAATGCCATGTGACATAGTCAAACAACATGGGACCCATCTTAAAAGTCTAACGACACTTAAAGAGTGTCTTGGTTCAAACAACCATTTTAATAGAAAGATAGAAACCCCCTACAGGGATATAAAAAGCGTCAAGTATGATGTGTGCTTCTTGACTAACAACAACATCAAGTATAAGGGAAACAAAAATGCAATAATGTTATGAAAGGTATACTAATGTGAGTTTTCTCAGATAGCGCACATCCGTTGGAGGGGTTTTTTTTACAATACCATGACTTATTTATCAAACAAAACAATTATCATGCAATTTAATATAAACATGAAGAATTAAGAAGGAAACGAAATTCAATTTAAAACGTTCTTGAATTAAAGAGGCCAAGAGAGGGACCCTACCTCAACCTCAAGGCGTGTTTTCTTTTGACGACGAAAACTCGAATCTTTTTTTTTTCTGCTTTCATGCATATACAAATTCACATATATACAAGGACACCTATCCCCTATGTACATATTTTCATGGCCAAATACACACGAGGGGGTCCTTAGATATATATTTATACTTCCATATATCCCTTTACACTTACACATGTTTGCATTTTCATATCCATATATAAGCACACCTAGCCCGAATATATAGATTCATACTACCATGCGTTAATATATATTAAGGGGGAACTTATATATGTATCTTCCTACCAATGCATACACATGTAAGACTTCGTCAATGGCAACTCGAATCTACCTCAACGAAATCCAAAACGCACTGCAAAAATATAAGGAACCCAAAAATCACAAATTCCATAATTAAAATTGGGCCAAATAATAAAAACAGAATAAACCATACCCAAATCCGCGGTTGAAATCATTGTCATCGATGGTGGTTGATAGAACTGACCTCATCTTATGAAACCACCTATTAGAAAATAATGGGAGAAAATTTAGATATTACGACTTCTTATATATATGTGATCAGTGTGTCAACTATACATGGTAAAAGATACATGAATCCATAACCAACAATGAAAAAATAATATTCAGATTGATATGTACATCCCAATACTAAATAACATGATCATTAATAAACCTCTTTATTTTTAAAACATAACCTTCAATTGCCTATTCCAAAATCAAAAATCACCAAATTATGGGAATAAAATAAACATCCATCAACACTTGAATGTGAAAAATAGAGATTAGACAATGTTCTTAACATAGAAAATACATTCCTTGAACAAGAGTTCGTTGTTTTTCTTTTCAAAAATAATACAATAAACCTATTTTATATTTCTTTCACAATATCATTGTTAAAAAAGAACGTTCAATAAAAATGTATTTTAAAATAATTGTATAATTTTATTACACAATTAAAAATACAATTACTCACCCAATTCTCAAGGGTGCATCCCACCCCAGAAATGCTTCTCCATTGCCAGTACACATGCATGAGATGTTCCCCACAAACTGCATTAAATTAACAAAAATCACAACATGCATGTTAGTGAGACATTTTAATAATTTTTTTTTTCCAAAATTCATATCATAATTAATTATGTAAACATTTATCAAACAAAATTTTCAAGTCCATTAACTTTACCATTTCGAACACAGTCTCCCCTATTCCTATTTTGGAAAGCTCACACACAATTTCCATCAACAATATTCTACCAAATTGGCAGCAGTTTTTAACTAACTACATTAAAATCAAAACGACCGACAACAATTGGGAAAACATATAACGAACCATTATTATAAAATAATTTGAAAACAAAGTAGAAACACGAACCTGGATGTTTGTTTATGCTTTCAACAACAGTATTTTTCGATCTTCAATAGGTCCATGAGGTGTTGTTCATCTTTTTTTGTGCCCGGAAAACACCAGAAAAATTCTATTAAATAGTAATATAACTTAAGGAAATAAAAGAAAATAAATGTGAAAATAATTTTTAGGTTTCAAACACCGAATAAGGGATGTTGTTAACATGTCCATAGCTGCACCCATCCACCCTCACCCCTCCCCCATTCCCCTACCCCCCTCCACCGTGCCCCCTACCTCATCCATCCTACACCCTGCCCCTAGCCTACATAGCCCCCCCTACAACCCCCCTGCACCCATGCCCCATGCCCCTATTCCCTAGCCTGCATAGCCCCCCGACACCCCCTGCACCCTGCAACCGGCCCCTGCCCCCTGCCCCCTACCCCCCTCCACCCTGCCCCCTCCACCTAGCCCCCTAGCCCCTAGCCTGCATATCCCCCTGTACCCCCCGCCATCCATTACCAATTACTAACTAATGTTTTTGTATTATATACAAGTGTTTTATGAACCTTATTTTCATATGATACTAAAAATTTAGATCCTTTAATGTATTATTATGTTATTTATCATAAAAATTCTGTAATAGACATGTAAAAATAGGTTAGTTTTCCATATAATGACATCCCAGTGTCCATTTACATTCATTTACATGAATATGATAACAAATACCACTATAATCACAATAAATTCTTGATTAAATATAATTTAATACATTAAAATTTAAACACTTGTGGAATATGGAACATTCTCCATGTATTGGCACTCTTCTTCCATTGTGATTTCTTATGCCTTGGTCAAGTTGAAGTGGCATGAAAGATGGGTAGTCACTATTTCTCATCTATTCATGCCCAACCTTTTGATGATCCTATTGATATTCTCCTTCTAGGTTATTACAAAATCTATATTATTATTATCTATTTCTATACATATCCACAACGCGCTGCTGGTTCTCTTCATCAGACGATCGTGCTACCGAGGTTTATTTCCATCAGACGCCTCATGTTCAGCAATGGCACACTCTACCACAACTTTTTAGATGGGGTGCGCACCCCCAGGTGGCTACCCAAATTTTTTTTCGGGACAAAAAACAAAGAGTTAGTGTGGAGCTCGATATTTCTATTCAAAAAACAAGGGGCGATAAACAGGGTATGCTGATTTTTTGTTTTGGAGGAGAGTATTGCTCTCACAGGATTATGATGATATAGAGAGATGAGGTGCTCCAGCAACTCAAGTAGCTTCAAGAGACTCTTATCTTGATTAAAAAATTCCATCTTGACCATGAACTGGTGTTGTCTTATGGAACGACAGTTTGAGAATTATTCGAATCTTTAGGACGTCGCCGAGAGATGATGCCACAGGTCGAGAAAAATGTCTGGGAAATGTTTTTAGACCATCAATTTTCTTTTGGGACACATGTGCAACCCGAAGATCACCTACAGCCAAATCCACTGCCTCACTCCTTCACACTACATTCAGTACATCCTGATATGTCTAGTGATTTACAGGTGTAAAATCATGTTTCACTGACACTATCTTATTTTGTGACAAAGGTGGATTCAATTAAGCTGGATACAAAATTTTAGTCCTGGGTTGACGACTGAGATATACTACTCCAGAATTTTGGAATTTTCTGATGGAGGAGGGATATGGGTTATAACTGTGTAGAGAAGGACCACATCATATTTTTGAGCATGATAGATGACGAATATGGGAGATTTCTTGGCACCAAGTGTGTGCAAGATTTTTTTTCAAGGACTTCAACAACAGAATCCTCCATTAGATGTGTTGGGAATCTAGCTGATGTTTGGTACTGGTCAACACATATGCATACAAAGAAGAATTTGGACGACCTCCTGACTCGTTTTTATATAAGACACCTTTCCCCAGTCTTGACTACAAGACTACTTTTCAAGGTGGTGCGAGTGATAAACACCTGACTATAAGAGAGGAAGGGTAAAAACGTCATTATAGTCGAGGAATATTATTTGTTAAAATTTGGTTAGTATTTTGCTAGGGCGGGACCATGTGAATGTAGGGGGATCTATTATAAATAAGTAGCAAGTGGGTGATAGGAGGTAGGGAGAATTAACATGGAATCAGCTTCGGCTTGGATCGACTTTCTGGATGGGGCGAGGAGCACTTGCCCTCTCGAAGTGTCCTCTTCATTCTTCTTCTACTACACTGTAGTTATCTGATTCTATTTGCAGATATATATACAAGCATTCTTCTGCTCTTATCACACTCTTTCACTTTTCCTTCGGTATTTTAATTCCTTGTTTTAGTAGTTTAGGTTTTAAATAATCCCTTAGACTCTTATCAATCTTCCCTGTGGTTTAACCCTAGTTTCCACTATCTAGTAAGAGCATGTGATATAAATTATATTTGATAGTAAAAATGACAAGCTATCAAAAATCTGGCATCATTTTCGGGTATGGTTTGGTGCTGAGTGTCTAGGGTAAAAAAACAAATTAAAAAATTGCTGCTGTTTTTGGGCCTGAAATTCGTAAAACTGCCTTTAGAAATTGTTTCTATCTACTGTAGTTGCATTTACATTTGTTTTTCTATATGAATTTTCAATTATAGAATCTATTTTCCTTCTAATAATAGCTTTGAAATTTTTCAAACATGCATAGAATAACTAGTCAGATACATAGTCACCATAGGATCTTGATCACCAATATCATTAAAGGGTAGGAATGAGAGCCTTAATGATGCATGAGATAGATTTAATGAATTTCTTATTCAATTTCCAAACCACAGTTTTTTTGAGAGTCTTGTTACATTCCATTATGATGGATTAAATGATTACTAGAAACACGATATGAAAAAATTCAATCAAGGGATTCATGCATATCACAGTGATGAGAAGTTAGGGAAATTTTATGTTGATCTAGCTAGAAAAGATAGGAATAACTCCCATCTTTTTTATGATAAAATCTCATTTTGGATTCTTTGAATGAAAAATTGTTAGAGCTGGTGATTAGTGAATGACATAAATTCTCTGAACTTGTCAAAGCTGAAATCTATGAATTTGAGTAAAGAACTATGAAATTGAAGTAGATTTGTGTAAAAATGATCAAATGTACAACACTTTTAAGAGTTTAAGAGATAAAATATTTCAAGAAACTCAAACTAAAATTTAAGAATTACAAAATCAAGGAGTCAAAATTGATCAAAATCTAGAATTTGAAGTAGTTCAGATATGTTATCATACATTGGAAGACAAATGCACCTCTAAAATTTGAAAATGATGTAGATAATAAAGTGTTTGTGGAGTTTGTCTTAATGGAAGATTAAATGGAACTCTTAAATCATTTCTCAATAAAAAATTATATTTTCCATTGATTTGGGAACCAGGTTAGATGAATTTGTTTTTGAAGATGAGATAAAAGTGGAAACAGATTTTAAATTCATTTTAAATGCACATAAATCTTTTCAAACTGAAATTGAAAACTGTCTTCCTGGATTATTTTTTCAAAACTCATCAAATTTCAAATTTTTTATTGAAAACTCAATGGTGAAAAATGATTAAGCTTTAAGAGGGTATGGAAATCATCAGTTATTGAATAATTCCAGAACTGGACATCATGCTTTCCAGCATTGTTAAAGTGTATATTCAGGGGTATTTTGCAGCTTTTAAGGGATTTAGTTTTATCCCTAAATAACATGAAGTAGAAATAAAAAACTCTCACCTAAAAATAAATGGACCAAACATATATGGTGGTTTATAGATAAAAAACTACACCCCCAAGTGACAATGGATAGCTTTTTAGGGGTGTTCAGTTTGGGGCTTTAAACCAATCATTGCATGAGATGAATCTCATAGTTTAATATTATTATTTTGTTTGTTTCTTTTATTTCAAGTAAAATTCCATCCCTATTTTATTGATCTTCTCTCCATGCTCTCCCATTTCTGTCATCAATGACTTGGATTCATTATTATATCATCTCAACTTTTAACATGGATTTATTTTTTTCACTTTCATTGGTTGGATTAAATTTTTCTATTTTTCACCCTTGTTAATGGATAGGCCATGCATAGAATTTATCACGATTGTTTCTAACTTGGATGTTTTAATGAAAAAAACCAACTAGAAATGGAGTCTTCTTGATCATTTATATTGAATTTTAACTATTTAAATTAATGCACAATGCCTTGAATATGATTACTTGAATTCCCAATAACGTTTTCACATGTAGGAAAATCCATCTATTCAAACACATGTCTATAAACCCCTCCAGTGGAATGCTTGGGGATACCTCTAGTCTCAGTCATTGTCCTCATGTGGTATACTCCCAAGCTTCAAGGATGGCCCAAAAAAATACTGTTCTATCGTGAACCTATTAGGAAGAGCATCGATGAGGGTGCATAGAAGTTGGTCGATACCTATTGTGGTAGATAAATATATTAATCCAATATTTAAAAGAAAAAAGTGACTGTAGGTTCAAATACTTCCTTCACATGTCCTTAACAATGGTGAAAACATCCCTTTCCAATATCAAATCTCATGAGGTGTCATCCCAAACATCATTAACTGGAAGATTTTCTTCATACATCTCCCAAAGAGGACGTATTCCACCCAATCAATAAAAATTCCAAACATCAATCCCTACATTTCCATGGGATACAAGGAAGGAATTAGTTCTAGGAAACAAATGGATAATTAGTTCATTATGGTTTTATTGATGATACATGATGAAATTAGAAGTTCATACTACCTAAAAAAGATAGATAACAAGTAATTGGTCAAATAATTATGATCATCTCTACCTAAACTAAAAAGATCATGCACATTCATTAGAGAAGTTACATCTAGTTCATAAGTCCCACTTAGAGATCCAACCACTTGTTTGAGAATTCAAGGATGAGATGAGTGTGCTCAAATAAATTTGATCAATTGGTTGGTGGAAAATATTTAAACCTTCTAGATATAGAGAAGAGTTAACCAACATGTAATATAACCCATAGAAGAGTGGTACAAAAAATTGAGTGTCTATAGAAATCATTTTTTGAATAAAATCAAGGGGATATGATAGTCAGTAAGATGAAAGATTATAACCATGTGAAGGAGTGTAAACCTCATCCAGTATATTGAATCCATTCAAATAAATTCAGTGTAATAGTGGATATCTCTTACGTTAATGAGGTATAATCCCTTTAACATACTTGTTTCCAGATAACACATCATAATTAGGGTTGAAATTTGACTCCCAGTAATCATATTACTATGTATGGTTACGTTGGATGATTTCTATGAACTGGAATCCATCTATATGAACACAAGAAACACATATATTTTATAATCAATAATTATTATATCACCATCACTATGTATGGTTCCCTTATATATTCAACATCATCACACCAATATGCCTTCAATTTCAACTCATACTCTATCCATGTCTTATATAAATACAAGAGTAAGGGAGATCTAAATAACCATCACATGAAATTCATATCACAGTATAACTGTAAAATCAGAACATTGATGAAATAGTATGGTATAAAATACTTGTGTGGATTGGAAACCAGTAGGAGGGTGCCGTGGTGAGAGAGGTCTCCAGGGAGGAGGGTGCTGCTGCAAGAGAGGTCATCGAGAGGAGGGCGCCGTAGTGAGAGTGTTCTTCAAGAGAGGAGGGCCAAATCACGATGTGATCGCGGTATGACCGCGGCGTGACTACGGTGTGACTGCGGCGTGACTGCAGTGTGACCGAGGCATGGCTGCGACGTGATCACGGCCTGTTGACCCAGTCCAGTGACATCTACGGGGCAGCATCTTCCGGCCATGAGAGAATGGAGCAAGAGGAGGTGGGGAAAAATTTCGTTCGTCGCCCCACCGGAAGAAATTGTGATTAGTCAGTCTCAACATTGATCACAAGACACATGGAATACTATCACTATGAATCACCACAGGGTGTCATCCTGGAGCAGGGCCAAGTCATGGTGTGACCACGGCGTGACCCCAGTATGACCATGGCATGACTGCGGCGTGACCGTTGCATGACCGTGGCCTGACTGAGGCATGACCGCGGCGTGAGTGCGGCATGAGCATGGTGTGACCGCGGCGTGACTGCAGCGTGTTGGCCCGGTCCAGTGGCATCCGTGGGGCATCATCTTCCACTTAGTTTCAAATAGGATGATATGGATGGCATGATAGGATGTTTTCTCAGATGACTTAAAGAAACGAATGCTAATCTATGATGACTAGAGGATTTTATGACCCCTGATATACCTAATTCGTTGAGGTTTGGAGATCTAGAAATGTGTAGGAATACATAGTGGAATACCCCATGGGATCAGGAAAATCACAGGTTACATAACATGTACTCTGAAATTACAGGTACTGTGGGACCCATGGGATGTGGAACTGGGATTTTGGTTGGATTTAAATATCACATGCCATGTGACATCGTCACACAACATGGGACCCATCATAAAAGTCTAATGGCACTTAATGATTGACTTGGTTGCAACAATTATTTAAATAAAAAGATGGAAACCCCTTACAAAGTTATAAAAAGGGTCAAGTACGATGTGTGATTTATGACTAACAATGAAATTATGTAAAAGGAAAACATCAATGCAATACTATTATGCAAGGTATAGCACTGTGTGTTTTCGTAGACAGTGCACCTCCGTTGGAGTGGTTTTATTACAAAACCACAACTTATTTATCAAACGAAATAATTATCATAACTAACACTTATTCAAGAATTGAAATTTAATATAAAAATGAAATATTAAGAAGGCAACTAAATGCAATTTAAAACATACTTGAATTAAATAGGCTAGGAGAGGGACCCTACCTCAACATCAAGGCACGTTTGCTTTTGATGACGACAACTTGAATTTTAATTTTTTATGCTTGCATGCATATGCAGCGTAACATATATATAAGGACACCTAGCCCCTATGTACATTTTTTCATGGCCAAATATTCATAAGGGGGTCCTTAGATATATGTTTATACTTGCATATACCCCTTTACACTTACACGCGTATGCATTTTTCATATCTATTTATAAGCACACCTAGCCTCAATATATATTCATATTCCCATGAGTGAATATATATAAAGGGGGAAGTTATATATGCATATTCCTAACTATGAATACACATGTATGCCTTCGTCAACGACGAATCGAATTTACCTCAATGAAATCGAAAACACAAAACAAAAATATAAGGATCCCAAAAATCAAAAAATCCCTAATAAAAATTGGGACAAAGAATAAAAATAGAAAAAACCTTACCCAAATCATGAACTCATTGTCTTCGATGGTGGTGGATAGACCCGGTCTTATCATAAGAAACCACCTATAAGAAAATAGTGGCAAAAGAAATGAGATATAACAACTTCTTATATATATGTGATTAATGTGTCATCTATACATGATAAATGATAAATGGATCCATAACCAACAGTGAACAAATAATATTCAAATTGATATGTACATCCCAATACTAAATAACATGATCATTAATAAATCTTTTTATTTTTCAAACACAACCTTCAATTTCCTACTCAGAAATCCAAAATCACAAAAATATGTGAATAATGTAAATTACCATCAATAATTAAAAGCAAGAAATAGGGATTATACATTGTTCTTAAGCAAGAAAATCCAGTCCTTGAATGTATAAAATACCTAAAACTCTTCATGCCTATATACATATTAATTTTTTAGATTGAAACCTCATTTTTAGCATGTTATTTATCTGGAATTCACCTTTATTTTTGGTTTTTATAGGTTTGTCAATTTTATAAGGTAGATAATTTTCCTTCTTTTATTCTTACTCAATCCGATTGGATTTTTCAAATCAGTTTGATAATATGATTAGACAATCTTTTGGTGGATGATCTTCCTTCTTCTTGATTGTATATACCTTCTTTGTAGAAACTATTTCCAAACATGTGACAATTGGTTCTTTACTTTTATCATTCAACAATTATTATTTTTATGGAATCTATGTCATAAATTCTTAACAATTTGGACTACTTGGTTTCTCTTCCACACACACTTTCAAAAGCCTTTACAGTACCCTTTTTAGGATCCCTTTCAAACTCCACACTAGAATTGTCAAGCACTATCCCACTATAATATAAAATATTGATACATAACCCAACACATTGATCTGAATGACATCTTAGAAATACAGAATCTCTGAATAGAATATTTACTAATATAAAATCCTCATAATTAACTGAACACGCTGTCTATA
Organism: Viscum album; assembly: GCA_963277665.1. Taxonomy (NCBI): domain Eukaryota; kingdom Viridiplantae; phylum Streptophyta; class Magnoliopsida; order Santalales; family Viscaceae; genus Viscum; species Viscum album. The sequence continues at coordinate 1,282,525,229 of OY728142.1, read as the reverse complement.
CCAACCACTATAGGTAAATCATTAATTTTGGTGTGGTCTTGGAATGAAATATTGTTCATCCAATATCCATCTCCAGACACAAAATTCATCCATTTACTGTCTAAGTTAATACATTTCACAACATTGATAATGATCACCATCCCTTGATATGTAATTCACTCAAAATGGACAAGTATGAATAACCCAACTATAGAATTATTTATACCATCATCAATCCTATATACACATGTCCAGTGGCTCATATAAAATTACGATCACTATAGCAGATCCTAGCTCGATAATCTCAACAAAATTTCTTCATTTAAAAACTATCATATTTCAAACACACATTATATACAACAAAAATAATACATTAAAAGATATTAAATAGAGAAATCCAAATTTTAGAAAAAATAATAACTTTAGTAATACCTCATTATGTTTGGTACTAAAAGTTCCTTCACCTAGGATGGATTATACCAAAAAAATTATATAGAAACCCACATATTAAAACATATATGAAACCTATTTTTACCATCCCAATACTATGGGAATGCATGAAGATTCATGATACATGTGAAATAGTCCACAATTCATTTATTTTTGTAATATTGAGATGAGATATTAGTCATTCAATTTACTCTTTCACCCTCATACTAAGACTCACAAAACAACATTCTTTCCTACCTGGTTTCCATCCTTCTCATTGCACCTTCCTATGCAATGGATAAATCTTCATAGATAGCTCAGCCTTCTTGAATATATCCTATTAGGTCTCTAAATAAAAGGAAGCTACTTATGCTCATAATGAGTACATTGGACCATTTAAAAACTAGAATTTTTTTATGAATAAATTTCATTTGAAGGATGGCATGAAAGGAATAATCCTTTCAAATTTAGTGGCATACTTCATTATTGATTCCCATAATGATATACCTCCATGAATCCCTAAAGCATGCTCTTATTCTGTAAATCTACCATAGCCTCTCATAGAAGTGGGAATTAAACTCGATCCATAAAACCTCCTCATTCCTTCATTTATGATAAAATGTATTCATCCATTCGGATTCATGTCCTTTGAATTTAGAAACTTCTAGTTGCACCCATATATCCTCTAGAGTTCCAATACTTTTAAATAGGAACTAATATTTCATAAAAATATTCTCAAAATCCTATGATCCCATGTCACTATTGAAAATTACATACCGCTACTCCTAAAACTCATGGATGACATAGAAAACCATTGCCTTTCCTTTTCAAAGGCCTTGGACAATGGATCATAGTTCTTGTAACATAATACGAGGGAAACAACAACTTGATCATATTTCCCATGATAACACAATTTCATCCTAATTAGATTCCTTGTTGATGAATTTTGACTCAACATTATCTCATAATAACAACATTACTAATTAGAAACCCATCACGCCACAATCCTAAGCATGCATTATTACCACAAAATCATGAAACTACCATTAATCCTTACTTAACAAAATAGCATTTCCACAACACCAAACCCTAAGGTTTATTATAATAATCTATGGGTTACTCTCCTACGCACCATGAATAACAACCAAACCCCACACATTCGCCGTTGATAATAAGAAACCCTCCAACCCATGAACTAATCTAACACGCAACTTCCTAATAAAAATACACAATCAAATCACCCAGAAATCACCAAAACTCCCTATATCAAGTGTTTTACATCAAAACATCGAGAAAAACCCCAACAAGAGCCCCCAAATTGAGGGATTACCACCAACCCAAACCACCAAAGACAAATCCAAACCATACCTAATACATAGCCACCATAATCAAAATGCCACCCTAACACCTGAACTCAATTTCCTGAAGAGCGGTATGCTTCTACATACAAATGATGAGACCGCTGAGCAAAGGTCGTCGTGGAGGAGGGAGCTGCAATGGGAGAATTCGTTGGGGAGGAGGGTGCCGCAGTGAGAGAGGGATACACGGTGAGATCATCGGGGAGATTTTTGGGAGGAGGATACGTCATCGGGGAGGAGGGCTGCGTGGTGATAGGGCTGCGAACCAAGGGGGGAGGAGGAGGGCTGCGGGGAGGAGGAGACGTCATCGGGGAGGAGGGTTGGATGGTTATAGGGCTGTGAATTGGGGGAGGAGAGGAGTGATGTGGTGAGGAGGAGACTTCGTCAGGAGGAGAGTTGCGCGGTAATATGGTTGTGAATCGACGAAGGAGGAGGAGGGCTGCGGATTAGGGGAGGAGGAGGAGCCCGATACAGCTTGGAAAAAGAAAGACGCTTGTGGTGTATTATTTATTTATCCATGGAGATGGAATTTAATCGTGTAAATAAAAAATCTATATCCATAGAACTATAAAACTGAGGCTATAGGCCCGTGGCTATAGCCCAAATTTTTAGAAGTGTGGGTATTTTACCTTTGTGGTGTTAACTGTGTGGTACTTATACTTTCTTGGTGTTACATGTGTGGTACTTCTACCTTCATGGTGTTACTTGTGTGGTACTTCTACCTTCGTGGTGTTACCTATGTGATAATTCTACCTTCATGGTGTTACCTCTGTGGTACTTCTACCTTAGTGGTGTTACCATTGTGGTATTCTTTCCTCTTTTGTGAGATAAGTATATATTGATATCTTAGGTATATGTATGGGCATATACCTAAGTATAATTGATGCCTATTTCTTTGTACATTGTGTATTTTTATTTTTGTACTCTAGGAGACCTATGAGGGTCTCGGGGTCCCTAATGTGTATCATTATACTCACCCCTACATGGGCTATGCCCGCACCTAGTTGTGTCTTATGCAGACGACGAACAACGCTGATCAAGGTCGAGGGAATTAGACTGGAGGCTTCTCAGAGGTGAACATTAGACCAGAAAATCCACATGGAGGACCTTTGGAGAGCTATACCTACCCTTCAGGTGGGGTCTTTTGTGGGTGTTCACAAGAGATGTTCTTTTATTCATCTTTACTTTTACTTTCCAGTTGGGCTTGTATTCTGGCCCCTTTACATACTGTACACACCTGATTTACACTATAGTTTACTTTTTTCTGGTATCATTCTAGGTGATTTATTTGTTTGAGTTTACAGGTTTAAATGAAATTTCTACCCGGTTTTAAGGATATTCCTTTTTGGTGCTAGTCTCCAGACTCTGGCCTATGGAAGGTGGGATTGGGGTAGTCAGAACACGGGCCCCGGGGGATGGGTCGTGACATACTCCTCCACCATTGTTGTAACTGAAAACTCAAATAATATTATATTCTAATTGTTTTAATGGACTACTCATAGTATGTTAGTGGTAAAATCCAACAAATGATATCATTATTCTCTTCATGGGATCCCTTCTTATCAAAGGATGAAAAATTCATCCAAAATAATAGGAATTACTTCTACTCTCACTGGTAGGAACAACTTAGCATAAATGGTAGGAAACCAATCCATACAGAGGAAAACATTATAGGGGCTCAGTACTATTATGAAGATATTTCACAAGAGGATATTGATATCTTCAATTATTCTGGTCAAAATATTGAATGAGGCATGCAATCACTGATCTTCACTATAGGAGCCTATAATATAAGGGTAGAGAGGAATGGTCCAAAATTGTATTTCTAGGTATCGAACAGGGGATAAACATAGCAAAAACTGGCTCATAACACTATGTGAAGACATTAAAAGGGGAACTAATGAAACACTTCATACCTCAACACTATGTAAAAGATATTGGGTTATCCATCCTCTTGTAATCATTCATTCCATGTGACACCTATTTACCAAAACCTTCGATTTCATAGAAAAATTAGTGAATAAAAATAATTAACTACACAAACCCTGGAAACTCAACACTAACACAAGGCTCTACTAAATCCTCATGTCACCTTGGATATGTATTATCTAATGGACCATAATTAGAGAGGGGTATCACCTAAGAAGGACATTCACACAACATGTTCACTATAGTCCTCCTCCACCTGATAAGGGGTCTGGACCACCGGGTTAATAAACAGCCAACTCTGGAAATAATGATGCACATTCAACATAAGTGCGTCATTTACCTATACCACTAGAGAAAAATGATACACCATTGAAAAAATAGGTTGCAAGTGAACCCATCAGATGGTTTTTTGATTTTCACATGCAGAAAACCTTAACCACAACCTTGAGTAAAACATCTACCACATGAGGGTATTCATCGTCGCAGAAGATCAACTATCCCTATCAATTGAACCCCTGAAACATTTTAATCTTGTGCATGGCCTCATAATATCCTAACGGAGTTACCAAATTTTCAAAACATGGATTATCATATACTTGACCAACAAAATAATCCCGGTGCTTCTCAATAGGGGTATAAATGTTTGGTTCTCACATTGAAAAAAATATTTCATAAGTGAATACCTAAATTAAAATATCATCCCTCATTTGGCCACCATCATGGAACTATATAAAAATCCTTTCTTTCTATCATTGTAGAGGCATCATGATTATTATAAACACATTCCATAGTCAATTATTATATTTGGGGAGATAACATAAGAAGTATATAGAATCAAAAACACAATACTATATGATTAATGTAACAATGTTTTCCATAAACAAAGTCTATAAATGTATTGATTTTAAATATAGGTGATCAGAGTCCTAGTTTCTAGATATGTTATGCACCATATAAACAATAGAGTATCTAGACCAAAATCAAAACTTAAACACATAACACTATTTCCCCAATCCAATCTCCTAGACTCTTCTCCTAAGGTATAACTGACTATTCAGAAACCACTTTTTCATGACCCAACCCACCAGGGTCTGACCCGTGACTACCCAATTCCTTACTCTAATAGGATAGGGTATAGAATCCAATGCATAGTGTACATATCCAACAAATGTAAGGAATTATCATAATATACCTGCACACACACACACACATCTCTAATCCCGTAAAATCTTCATGAAATTTTTTTGAAACAAAAAAATGGGTAGAATGTTTAATTGGGGTGAAATGATCTTGTGTCTATATCAAATCTAGAGGAAATTTAAGCAAATTATATCAGCGTTAAGAAGATATAAAATATCAGTTTGGAGAAGAAGTCCAACTCTTCACTAAAAACATCCCTTTTACAAAAGGTGAAGGAGAACATTGCACCATATATTTTTATTCATTATTGTTTTGTAATTTGTCAAAAAAAATGAAAACCAAGAATCCCAATACAAAACATAATTCAAATAAACATTCCTAAAAAATTGTTTACAGTAATTGACTTCCATCAAATTATATAAGTAACCAGAGGACTGGAAGTGGAACAAAAGAACATCAGATCCACCCTCTAATAGACTATATTGTCACTTCATCTTTAACTATCACACATAAAAGGTTTCAAGTCCCAGTATTATTATCATCTATGTTCTACAACAACAGTTCATCCATGTTCCATTATTCATTCCTTTTAATAGGGATCCATATACAAGGTGAAAAACTAGAAAAGAATAATTGAAATACCCTATTCCTTTGGGTGGAAAAAATAAACACCTGAAAATAATAATCTTCAATATATGTGGAACTAAGAACTAAAAAACTAGTTACAACCCAAAAATATACCATCTGATTCAAATAAAAAAAATTAGAATAAAAAACTCAATGTTTTAACATTTTCATGATAAAAACTAGAGAAAAGAGTTCTAGTTATTCAATTTTTAAGAAAGGTAAATCCATATCATATAAATAAATTATCCTTCCTACAATTATGGGATTGATAACATCACATAAATAGAACACTATAATAATTAGGAACCAGGAAAATAGTAAGGATGTATTATCATCCAAAAAGGTTCCATCCATCAAAATGAAATTAAGAATAGAAGATCAGCTAGCTCAAATTTTATAAGAGTCGATAAACAAAATATGCAACTTAAAAATCCATTAAATTGGAGGATTTAAAAAAAATATGTAGTACAATCAATGCAAACAATCCAATCAACCTTCCAAAATATGAATACTTAAAAAAACCTTAATTAATGGGTTATAAATCATGGTGTCACAAGATAATAAGATAACCAATATAGGATTCAGCAGAATTATTTCCATGGAATTACAATATACTTGAAATCAATATTATGTTTAAGTTTTTATTCTTTTTTAGAAAGCATACATTTCATGATTTAGAGGTATGTTGGCACATTAATTTCACTATATTCCTACCTTTTTAAGAAAATTACATAATTACACTCCATACAATTTTCTATTTCCACCCCCAAGACATCCTATATTTTATATTCACCTTTAATATTGGGATCAACAGCATAAAAAAACTATCCATTTTGAACCACCTTACAATAGCATGTGAAAGGATGGTCAACATGAGTAAGATATGGTCGAGTATCCTCTTTTCATTCTTTGGTGTACTTGAGAGATCTAGAGACAATAGATCATTCATGAATAGAATAATTTATAAACTATTTAGTTTTCATGGGATTTGGTGAGATGAATTTTTATATATAAATCATTGGTTTTAAATTTATTAGATTTAGATTTCAAAAATGCATCCTTAATATGTCATGATTTTTCATCATTTTATGATAACGATTCACGCTATTCAGACTAAAAATTATCATATTCCTCATTCAAGGGTTAGTCAACATTTGGAAACCTGCACAATAGAAGCACAAATTTTTTTATATTTGTTTTGATATCATTGATTGTTTTAGTTTGGAAAACCATATACATAGATATTTATGGACCAAATGACTATGGAATAGATTTATAAGGATTATAAAAATTCTGCTTATCTTCCATGTCAACATTAGTTTTAATATATTCTTATAATGTATTTTCCATTTATATCAACTCAGTTTTTTAAAATAGATTGACATAAGATGTGAAATGGGATGAGAAACATTATAACTGATTCCAAATTATTTTATAGTGTTAACCAATGTAAGGTATTGACTATAATGAGATGGATGATTTTTTTAAAAAAAATCTCGATGAAGTGTAGAATAAAAATTTTGTATCTAAATGTGCGGTTTCATAAGCAATGAAATATAAATCTCTATGCATACTCTAGAAACTGAATGTTTTGAGAGATGTTTTTTTGATGTATATATTTTAATAGGCTTCCTAATTAAACTGGAAATCGAGTACAGAGCATCGTACATAAAAAAATGGATTAGAAGCAATGGAAAACCTAAACAAATAGGTGCAATGGGAGGATAAATGTCCATGTATAAATTAGAGGACCACTTCAAAACCATCGTGGAACACCCCACAAGGACCCAGTTCATCTCATCCAAAGCAGATAATATTTTTTAAAAAATTTAAAATGAAAACCTAGGCTCCATGAAATCAAAATTCCCATGTGAAAATTTAAAATCCAATCAATCTAATATTTTTATTATAAAATTAACCAAGCGTCTACACCAGGTAAATTAACCAACAAGAACATAACATAGATCTGAGAAGAGAAACTTATCCTCTTCTTTTGAGAAAGAAATTATAGTGAGTCCTCTATGATAGTTCTTTATCAAAAAAATGCACGACGCCACATACTTTCCATTAGTATGAGACCAAATATTTCTCTTGGAAGGAATGTTAATGAATGATCTAGAATTGGAGAAATTGGTTTTTCATTTCCCATTCAAGGGCACAGTCTCCACCGGGTCAATCCATAATTGATTATATCCAAACCCAAATAATACTAAAATGTAAAAAAATAGAAACTAATGTATGCATACATCTATGATCCCATAAACAGAGTATGAAAATAATGTATTAAAAGAGAAATTGGTCCAAATAAGATATTAACAAAAAAAATTCCCTAGTCTAGGGGAAACAAACTGAGATCAAATTAATGCTCCTTAAAAAACCACAATTTTCATGCTCAAGATATGCTCCACCTTCTCCTTGTCCTCCAAGGGCACCGTCAAAATGACATTCATCTTCATAACTCATGGCACATGTGGGAATATTAAATTTATTATAGAGTATAATAATACCAAATAGGACACACACAAAACACTAAATATGGAGAATCAAGAATTGACACCTCATAAAAATGACATCGGAATAAATTTATCATAGAAAAAATATATATATACTCTAGAAATACATTATGAAACTAGGAGGTAAAAAAATTCCATCCATGTGATTATTATTTAAGAAAAGATCATTCTACGAGAGTACGGTATATGATCAATGTTATCACAATATACAATCATCTAAGAAGTCAAGATCATTGGGCCCTACCCAAGAAAAATTACTGGTCTTAGAAAACCTAATACTGAGATAGTGGGTCACACCTAGGACTATTGTGGGATACCAAAAGCCCAATCTAGATTAGAATACTATATAGGGGATCATATTCCAATGATTCCACAAAATCAACTGATATGAATAGCTTGATGGACGATCAACGCCATAATCAAGGAGGACACACAAATTCAACTAACCACACATAAGGTATAATAATGATTGAGGTTCACACTTCAGAATCATGGTGGGACACCAAGAAATCTATCTATGAATCATCCTCTAGAAAGGATAAAAACCCGATATTTTCTTGTAATGATGTACTATAACCTTGAGGGTAAAGACCATATAGAAAATCATTTAATAAATTCATTTCTAAACTAAAGATACTTAGACCACTAAGATTTATCTAATGGATTAATTGTTGTGTACATAGTGTAAATGAGTGAATAACTCAACTTTGATATTTCCTTATGATGTTTCTTAAAACCAAAAGTAATATCTTTATAAATGGAATGTGGATAAAGTACATGGTGTGTATTGATCTCTTGAAACTCCACCCCTATCTCCTGGATATCCCTGTATACAATTGGTTGAGATCATGTACACATAGTCATGTCCGTGTTGGAGTACACGATTTGTGTGAGCCCGTATACACCTAGGTATGTTCTTTTACCCACAATGGTACATTCCAATACTCTCGGGAAGAGTCAAATGGAATGTGATCGCCAAACACACAATGTGACATTCAACCCATAGTAGAGAACCATACGGTACAACTAAGGGGTCCCACATGGTGTGTAATGTTGTATTACATGCTGTGAAACATAAGATTTTCTTGAACCATAAGAATATCATTGACACCATTCTCCTGGTCTCTTTCACCACCAATGTAACCCCAAAATTTAGATCTAGGGTCAGATTTTATTCCTATAACTAGAGAATATAGATCCTGATTTTGAATTCTCTAGAGAAATTGTAACGCCCCGACCCCAGCTACCCAGAGTCGGTGCATTAGTTCGTAACATTGGCATGATCACAAAAGATCAAGTCTCGAAAGACCGATTAGTTTAGTAGCCTTGGAAACACTAGATACATTCATAAGTCTTACATGACATCATAAAGTGAAAAACTACAATAACAAAGTCTCCATAGTCCACACTCATATCCTCTTCTCACAATCGCTGCAGGTCATTCATAAAATACTTCTTCACATCCTGGAAAATATTAAAACATTGAAAGGGGTGAGCTCAGATGCTCAGTAAGGATAACAATATTGCGGAAGCTTTCATAAATAAACATAAAAATTTAAGGCAATTTATAACTAAAACAAAAGCCTTTTATACTTGAACATCAACATAATATGGCAAAAGTAAAATGAGATAATTCCATTCACTTGTTCACATGGATATTCTACTGGTCGAATAATCACATGAAATATCAATAACCACTTTAATAATGAGGGAATGTATAATGCCAGACATTCTGAAACACTTTTCAAGGCCTTGGCCAAGACGTCTAAAATTATTAAGGCCTCGGCCAAAACCATAAATCAAATTGGGAAAGGGCCTCGGCCAATTCCACGTCTAGTTGTCTCATGAGACCTACCGATGCAATTTTTTAGAAGATAATTATGTTTAAAATTGCTTAAATATACTCTAGTGTTTTATTGAAAACATTATGCAAGCTTTTGAAAACAAAATAACTAATTCTGAGACTGCTCGACTAATTATAGGCCATGATGGGTCCACGGCCAATCCCTTCCTGTCTACCACACTCGAGAGTCAGGTTTTCTGAAAACATTTTTAAGCTTGCGTTAAATAAGTATACATTTGCACTGGATTTTCATATATTTGATAGAAATATCTTTTTTTTAAAATCATTTATAAATCACCCAATCATAAAATAAAACCTTTTGAATAAACGTAAAATACAAAGGGGTTTATACACCGTATAAAAGAAATTTGTGTATAAAACAAAATATGCCTCAATGAAAGGAGATTGAGACGAAGTCCTTAAAAATATTATTTTTAAAATAAAATAGATCTATTATGTGTATTCACTATAGGTACACATGAAGAAAGTAAATAATACAAAATAGGACATAATAATATCATGACATAATTTGAAAGTAGGAGATTAACCCAAAGAATGCAAATTGGGTTAAGAAGTTCCCTTACAAAGATCATTTTTTAAATAAAATAGATCTATTATGTTTATTCACTATATGTACACATAAAGTAAGTAACAATACATTATATGAAATAATAATATCATGACATAATTTGAAAGTAGGAGATTAACCCAAAGAATGGAAGTTGGGTTAAGAAGTTCCCTTACCTTGCGTCTTGACCTGACTCGACCGTTCTTTAACCTACTGAATAATAAACTAGAGTTAATTTATATTTACTTAAGAACATTTTTCGTGTTAATTATTCCATTTATATCACTTATTACCATGTTATGAACATTATTTAATTATTTATGTTAATAACGGTCGTTTTGTCGATCTTTGGTACTTGAGTCAACAATAAACTTCTTATAATTTCAAGTTGTTCATGTGGTGAAATATCCATTATATCCAGAATTATATTCATGATGTAGATATCATATATATTATATATATCCAGTATATACATTCATTCATATTATTACGTAACATTTAGAGGTAAGAAATGAAATGCACCATTCATGGAGACGGTAAGCTGTACGTACGCATGAACTCTACTTTCATTTCAATTTCATATTTAATGGAACTAAATCATAATGATATAAATGTATAATATAATTCCAGTATAACATAGTGTATAATAACATTTACTCCATCCTTTATACATCCCACATATGGCATTAACGATTCAAATCACTTTGAGGGGGCGGTAGTCCGCACTTCCTAAAATGAAATTATCGCGTTTTACCCATAATGGAAATCATAAAGTATGCCACAAATGAGAAATATAGAAGCATAAGTAAAAAATAAACATATTATATATCATATATAAAAATAGTGACATCTTAATGGCCACCTTTGAAGGTGTTATATGAGTGTTGATCAATCATCGTTTCGTGAGGCAGAAATTCGCCATCCACAGAAACCGTATGTTCTTTAACCATTAGATGTAGGTGTGTGTAAGTGAAGCTCGAATACTTCTTATAACAACATCCTAGTATATTTAGGATACTGGTTTTGTTACAAAAGAAATGAATAAAAAGAGTTTAGGGGGTTGGAGAAGAAAAATAAAACAAAACAACATTAGAAAAGACATTACCTCAAAATCGGGTAACTCTTTTTGATTTGAGCCAAAGGCTTCGTTGGGAAGAGTTCTGCCCAAAGTAAGGCTTCTTGGAGTAAGAGGGGGAAGATGGGAGAGTATTTGGGAAGAGGTTGGCCGAGCCAAATGGCTTGAAAGTGTAAATGAGGTGGGAGAGGTGGGGGCCTTTTATAAGTGGAGAGGAGGGGCACTTTTGGAAAGATAGAAATGTTACATTATTTCACAATGCTTTTCGGATTCTAAAGGTCCCACACTTATATAATTCGAGGATAAGGTGATAAGGTTTCGAAATATCCTCATCCAATAGGCTTTGGACAAGTGTAAGCTTTGGATTTTACATTATCTTTCCATTTTATTTAAATCGTTAAATAATGAGGTCATCGCTGCATTATAATGATGTCATAAATAATTTAATTTATTTAATGTCTAAAAATTATAAAAAAAACTATGATGTATCAAATCATTTTAGCTTTCTAATGAATATTTATAATTAAAATTAGGACTTGTGTAACCCCACTTAAAAACTGTTTTAGTAAAACAACTCATGTTTGTGTCAATTAAATTTTAACATTAAATAAATATATATTAATGTCATTTTCCAACTAAAGTGGCTCCATGGGGTCCCCAAGTTGACCCATGGGTTGTCTTGGTAGGCCATGAATCATCCAATAGGAGTAGGACAAGTTTTAATCTCATCTAATATTATTAAAACATTATTTTTACCTTAAACTACACTAATTACCTCTAATCGCGATTAAGAACTTAAAAGTTACTATTCACCAAAAATTATTTTAATCTCATTGAACCACATTTTACTTCTTAATGAAAACCATGTATGTCGGATTTTTGAAAATCAAATCACAGAAGTAGTAATATTTCATTTCAACAAAAAATCAGTTATTTAACTTCCACTTAGTGGTTTCACTATTAATCAAAAATTGAAGTTTTTCAGAACAATGCCAAAATTTCACCCTAAGCTATAATTGATATTCCGAATTCAAAAATGATGTCTATTTTACAAAATTCCAAACATATAAGTTGCATTAATTAATTTTATAATCAATTCCCGCTGTCACAACAAATAGCGTGCTTTTAAGGAACAATTTATATCAAAATATTGGCAATTGTTTATGTCCAATTTCAATATTAAATTAATTCTAATGACCACCATTGAATAAAATGGTAAAAATATATTCTTATTATACTTTAAAACCACTAAATAGTATAATTTATCACAATAAATTATTTTGATTAAAAAAGTTGCTTTAAGTATTTATCACTAGTCATATAAAATTGGAAGTTCTCAGAAAGTTACAAAAAATTAAACTTAGGATAATTTCGATATTAGGAATACAAAAATGAAGTCCATTTTGAAATATAAAATTTCTATAATTTTAAAAAGTGGTTATTACTATTCATAACGACTACTTTGATTAGTCGCGGTGTGTTGGAACTTGAACTTGCGTACCATGCAAGCTATTGCATTATTAAATGAGAAGCGTATCATGGAAGCTCAGGGTGTTACATTCTCCCCTCCTTCAATAAATTGCATCCTCGCAATTTGAAATTTTTCTTTGAAAATAAAAGTTTGAAAATAGAAAATACCTTTGTGGAAAACCCACATCGGAAATAAGGTTAATAAAATTTAGCCTTAATAATAGGGAAATGGAAATAAGAAAGTCACCACCAAATTATGATCTCGATAAGGGGAACATTGGTGGCTATTAGAGACATATAATTAGAGGAAAAATGTAAATATTTGTAGGGAGTGATTGAGGTCATCAATCACAATCAACTGCCAAATTGAGGGCCTCAAATCCTTCAATCTATGTTGATTTAAAATATCATTAGTTCAACAAGACATAAGGTATTAGGGTAACACATTTTTTTGTTTTAATATCCCTTTACTAAAGTTTAAGAATTAATTTATTCATTGAATAACAGATAGGTATATATATATATATTTATGCTTGACAATTAGAGTTTCAACCTTCAACTCACCTTTCACTCAAAAAGATAATAGAACCCAAAAATATTATACTTATCCTAATTGTATAAGGTTCCAAATGTTAACACATACCATTTAGATTAGTAAAATTATTTTGTAATAACCAGGGACTTCCTATAGGCTAGTGGTAGGAAATAAAGGCCTGTCGCACTATGGTTGTGGGTTCGATTCCTGCAGCTTTGTCCGACGCGTCAGGTTATGCCCCACCCTGCAGGTTGTCCTTTTCCTAAAACTATAGTATTATAATATTCCAAAAATAATCATCATAAGTTTTTTTTAACCTTAAAAAATACTGTCCAAAGATCAACTTAATCCATTCCAACCTTTATAGTTATCCAAAATACTTCTGTCCAACTCACAGTCCAAATTTTATAAGGAAGGTAAACATAATGAAGATCCTTTTTTCCATGTGACAACATGTGAACACCTTCATCATGTATTCTTTTTAAACATACTGAATTACCATGATCCCTTATTCCTTATAGAATACTAGATATACTCCTTCTATCAAAAAATGTATACAAATCATCAATCAGTTTCAAGGAAGTTATGAATATCCAATATAATTTATCCAAATCAATCACGTCTTATTCCAAAATCACTATCTCGGTATCAGAACCATATTATGGTTTATCTTTCTCTCAGCCATATAATTTCCAAAAATTTAACCTACTATGGAGTCACTTTTCTTGGTTTCACACAATCTCAAGTCCTTGATGAAATAGTACTGCAGTAAAATCCTTATATACTCCATAATTATTATAACCAGTACATCATTGATACAACACTCAAATTACAAAATTCGTTAATAACAACATAAGAACTCTAATCATTACTCCTCATCTGTGGTAGTATCATAACTTGATTATTATCCAATAACATCATTTGGGGCATACTCTGATGATTTGAACATTGGTTTGCGTAGTGTCCCCAATCCTTGCAGAAGAAGCATTGTACATTTGAAACCATTTTCTTACCCGTGCAGTCACGCACTTTGTGTCCTTTTTCTCTACACTTATAACAAACTCCCATTCCCTTTAGGCAAGTTCCATGATGTTTCTTCCCACAATTACCACATATTGGAAAATTCTTCTTTCCCCTCATCCCTTTATCCATCATTCTCTCTTCCAACCCTTTCGTCTCTTGCTTCGCTTCAAAGCCATAGGACTCAGAGATTTCTTTACTTATCTTATTAACACATGATACTATTTCTTCATATGTTGAGAACACATGGGAGACTATTTCCCTTAGAAATGTTGGCTTAATACAGTGAAAGATACGATCCTTCTTACTCTTTGGATCATACGTATTCCTGGAGTTCACATTCCTTCTACTGGGCGCCATTTCTATACAATGACATAAACTAGGTTAGTTTATGAATTATAATGAATAATTCCAAACTTTTAAAATAATTAATGTAAATTGAACGATTTATGGATATAATCCATAATCATAAGAATGTTTTCTTTGAAGAAGTATATACTCATAAACCCTACATAATGGTTTGTAAAGAAAATGAGAATTATCCTAAGCAAATCCCCCGGGAGTGTCGTAACCAAGAGTGCAGCAAGGCCCATTGTCGTGCACCAGTTCCCGTTTGAGTCTTGCACAAAGCGGTGTTTTCGGGTTTTACCCCTAGGTACATCTGTGCCCAAGCCGCCTCTACCTGCTCGTATCCAGACACAGATGTATTGCTCGGAAAACTCACAACATATCTACAATACCAAAATTCCAGGAAGTTCTTCTATACTAATCCTCAAAGTCTATCTTCGGGCTATGTTCTCTAATCCGAGTTTATCTAAATCTAGCTTTCAAGGATAGTACTAAACTGCCTCTGATACCAACTGTAACGCCCCGACCCCAGCTACCCAGAGTCGGTGCATTAGTTCGTAACATTGGCATGATCACAAAAGATCAAGTCTCGAAAGACCGATTAGTTTAGTAGCCTTGGAAACACTAGATACATTCATAAGTCTTACATTACATCATAAAGTGAAAAACTACAATAACAATGTCTCCATAGTCCACACTCATATCCTCTTCTCACAATCCCTGCAGTTCATTCATAAAATAATTCTTCACATTCTGGAAAATATTAAAACATTGAAAGGGGTGAGCTCAGATGCTCAGTAAGGATAACAATATTGCGGAAGCTTTCATAAATAAACATAAAAATTTAAGGCAATGTATAACTAAAACAAAAGCCTTTTAAACTTGAACATCAACATAATATGGAAAAAGTAAAAAGAGATAATTCCATTTACTTGTTCAAATGGATAATCTACTGGTCGAATAATCACATGAAATATCAATAACCACTTTCATAATGAGGGAATATATAATGCCAGACATTCAGAAACACTTTTTCAAGGCCTCGGCCAAGACGTCTAAAATGATTAAGGCATCGGCCAAAACCATAAATCAAATTGGGAAAGGGCCTCGTCCAATTCCACGTCTAGTTGTCTCATGAGACCTACCGATGCAATTTTTAGAAGATAATTATGTTTAAAATTGCTTAAATATACTCCAATGTTTTTTTGAAAACATTATGCAAGCTTTTGAAAACAAAATAACTAATTCCGAGACTGCTCGACTAATTACAGGCCATGATGGGTCCACGGCCAATCCCTTCCTGTCTACCACACTCGAGAGTCAGGTTTTCTGAAAACATTTTTAAGCTTGCGTTAAATAAGTATACATTTGCACTGGATTTTCATATATTTGATAGAAATATCTATTTTTTGAAATCATTTATAAATCACCCAATCATAAAATAATACCTTTTTAATAAACGTAAAATACAAAGGGGTTTATACACCGTATAAAAGAAATTTGTGTATAAAACAAAATATGCCTCAATGAAAGGAGATTGAGACGAAGTCCTTAAAAATATCATTTTTAAAATAAAATAGATCTATTATGTGTATTCACTATAGGTACACATGAAGAAAGTAAATAATACAAAATAGGACATAATAATATCATGACATAATTTGAAAGTAGGAGATTAACCCAAAAAATGGAAATTGGGTTAAGAAGTTCCCTTACAAAGATCATTTTTTAAATAAAATAGATCTATTATGTGTATTCACTATAAGTACACATAAAGTAAGTAACAATACATTATATGAAATAATAATATCATGACATAATTTGAAAGTAGAAGATTAACCCAAAGAATGGAAGTTGGGTTAAGAAGTTCCCTTACCTTGCGTCTTGTCCTGACTCAACCGTTCTTTAACCTCCTGAATAATAAACTAGAGTTAACTTATATTTACTTAAGAACCTTTTTCATGTTCATTGTTCCATTTATATCACTTATTACCATGTTATGAACATTATTTAATTATTTATGTTAATAACGGTCGTTTTGTCGATCTTTGGTACTTGAGTCAACAATAAACTTCTTATAATTTCAAGTTGTTCATGTGGTGAAATATCCATTATATCCAGAATTATATTCATGATGTAGATATCATATATATGATATATATCCAGTATATACATTCATTCATATTATTACGTAACATTTAGAGGTAAGAAATGAAATGCACCGTTCATGGAGACGGTAAGCCGTACGTACGCATGAAAGCTACTTTCATTTCAATTTCATATTTAATGGAACTAAATCATAATGATATAAATGTATAGTATAATTCCAGTATAATATATTGTATAATACCATTTACTCCATCCTTTATACATCCCACATATGGCATTAACGATTCAAATCACTTTGAGGGGGCGGTAGTCCGCACTTCCTAAAATGAAATTATCGCGTTTTACCCATAATGGAAATCATAATGTATGACAAAAATGAGAAATACAGAAGCATAAGTAAAACATAAACATATTATATATCATATATAAAAATAGTGACATCTTAATGGCCACCTTTGAAGGTGTTATATGAGTGTTGAACAATCATCGTTTCGTGAGGGAGAAATTCTCCATCCACAGAAACCGTGTGTTCTTTAACCATTAGATGTAGGTGTGTGTAAGTGAAGCTCGAATACTTCTTATAAAAACATCCTATTATATTGAGGATACTGGTGTTGTTAAAAAAGAAATGAATAAAAAGAGTTTAGGGGGTTGTAGAAGAAAAATAAAACAAAACAACATTAGAAAAGACATTACCTCAAAATCGGGTAACTCTTTTTGATTTGAGCCAAAGGCTTCCTTGGGAAGAGTTATTCCCAAAGTAAGGCTTCTAGGAGTAAGAGGGGAAAGATGGGAGAGTATTTGGGCAGATTTTGGCCGAGCCAAATGGCTTGAAAGTGTAAATGATGTGGGAGAGGTGGGGGCCTTTTATAAGTGGAGTGGATGGGCACTTTTGGAAAGATTAAAATGTTACATTATTTCACAATGATTTTCGGATTCTAAAGGTCCCACACTTATATTATTCGAGGCTAAGGTGATAAGGTTTCGAAATATCCTCATACAATAGGCTTTGGACAAGTGTAAGCTTTGGATTTTACATTATCTTTCCATTTTATTTAAATCGTTAAATAATGAGGTCATCGCTGCATCATAATGATGTCATAAATAATTTAATTTATTTAATGTCTAAAAATTATAAAAAAAAACTATGATGTAGAAAATCTTTTTAGCTTTCTAATTAATATTTATAATTAAAATTAGGACTTGTTTAACCCCACTTAAAAACTGTTTTAGTAAAACAACTCATGTTTGTGTCAATTTAATTTTAACATTAAATAAATAAATATTAATGTCATTTTCCAACTAAAGTGGCTCCATGGGGTCCCCAAGTTGACCCATGGGTTGTCTTGGTCGGCCATGAATCATCCAATAGGAGTAGGACAAGTGTCAATCTCATCTCATATTATTAAAACATTATTTTTACCTTAAACTACACGAATTACCTCTAATCGCGATTAAGAACTTAAAAGTTACTATTCACCAAAAATTATTTTAATCTCATTGAACCACATTTTACTTCTTAATGAAAACCATGTATGTCAGATTTTTGAAAATAAAATCAGAGAAGTGGTAATATTTCATTTAAACAAAAAATCAGTTATTTAACTTCCACTTAGTGGTTTCACTATTCATCAAAAATTGAAGTTTTTCAGAACAATGCCAAAATATCACCCTAAGCTATAACTGATATTCTGAATTCAAAAATGATGTCTATTTTAAAAAATTCCAAACATATAAGTTGCATTCATTAATTTTATAATCAATTCCCGCTGTCACAACAAATAGCGTGTTTTTAAGAAACAATTTATATCAAAAGATTGGCAATTGTTTATGTCCAATTTCAATGTTAAATTAATTCTAATGACCACCATTGGATAAAATGGTAAAAATATATTCTAATTATACTTTAAAACCAATAAATTGTATAATTTATCACAATAAATTATTTTGATTAAAAAAGTTGTTTTAAGTATTTATCACTATTCATATAAAATTGGAAGTTCTCAGAAAGTTACAAAAAATTAAACTTAGGATTATTACGATATTACGAATACAAAAATGAAGTCCATTTTGAAATATAAAATTTCTATAATTTTAAAAAGTGGTTATTACTATTCATAACGACTACTTTGATTAGTCGCGGTGTGTTAGAACTTGAACTTGCGTACCATGCAAGCTGTTGCATTATTAAATGAGAAGCATATCATGGAAGCTCGGGGTGTTACAGAAATTCCCACTCATAGATTTCATAGCCACACCATCTAAATCGAGATGAATGGATTCCGAAAATCAATTCTAATCTTTCTATGGTCTTCCTCTATCATCATCACACCTCAATTGTAGCCTCAATCATAAAATGCACCTACAATATTTCTCTTTTATTTACAATGGATTTTCCACTATCAAATACCCAATACTCGTTGAACCACATGACAATAAAACTACCCATGATGAATGTGTGAAGAATGGGTGGTGAAATCCATAAGACATCAAATGTGAAGAAAAAACATTGATCATTGTTAGTTCAACCTCAATCCATTTTCGTAGATATAGAATAATTTGGCAGAATAAAATCAACAAACAATAAAAAAAATCCATTAATTTAATCTATCGACGATGTGGGAATCAATTATTGTTCATGGAATTGATCCTCAGTTGGAAAATAAATAATAATTTGATTTAATTTCAAAATAAAAACATCCAAATAGATGTTTCGACCAGTCATTAATGAAGAAGTTTCCTTCATTATTTTCATTTGCGATATCCAAGAACTCTAATTATGTAATGATCCTCAATCTGATTTCAATATACTATTGTCCACAAAGAATTCCCTCTTCTAAGGGATCTCTATATTTTTATTGTTTATTGACCAACCCTGATATACAACTATAAAATTGTATTTAAAGAGAAACTCTGTCACTACATCAAATAAAACTAATTAAATCAAATTATTGAACTTTTATTAATTACATACCTATGAAATTGTTTTCATACACAACCCATGGTGAAAAAGTGAATTTCATTCCTAGACTAAATCTCACATTCTCAACACAACGGTTCCCTCAGATTTTTTATTTGGGACCCTGTTTAGGATTTATTATACATTTTTTGTAATACTTCACAAACTTTATATTTATATAAGTAATAACTCACCCGGCCTTGGAATCATAAACTATATTAGAACTTGGTCTAAAAAATATTCCATATAATAACAAAAAATAATACACAAAGAATCAATGTCCTTATTAATATAATGAAAAGTGATTTTCATGAAAAAATATTAAATATAAAAATTTATTTATGTTGAATTCAAGTATAATTTTGATTAACAAAAAATTTATAAGATTATTTTCAACCAAATTTAAAAAACAGACTCATAACTATTCAAAAATATAATATTACTCTTTATATACATGGGAAATAAATATCATTCTCAATAAAAATATTTTTTTTCACAATACATTAAAAAATCTAAATTTTTAGAATATTATTGAAAAATAATTCTCAATTAATTATGAAATTATAAATTAAATAAATATATCCTATTTTTCAAATTAAATTTATAATATTTTAATTAGTTAATTAAAATTTTATGTTCCTAATAAAAAATAAAAACCATTTTGAAGAAAATGTATTTTTGAATAATAAAATGACTTTACTAAAAATTATAATTCTTATTTCATAACAAATATTCAATAAACATATATTGAGATGGAAATATATATATATATATATCATAATGATTTTAATCCTATTCATACCATCCAATTTAATGGTTATGTTATAATTAAAACACTTATTTAATAATATTTAAAGGTTCGCTTATGCTCGGCATTACAAAATTTTATTTCTATAAAACATAGTATTATTTTAAAATATTTGGTTATTAGAAAATATTCAATGAAATCTTGTTGTAATGATTAATTAATATAACACATTACCTTTTTTCCTTCCATATAATTGGGTGATATTGGTTAACACACATTAATGTGAACCAACTCATTAAATCATATCAATTTCTTGTCCTTTGAGTCCGAAAATGATGTTTAGTTTTTTAATAATATAAAACATGTTAGTTTGATCATGTGATATTTTAGGGACATAACATGAAACATTTATTCTTCATATAATCATATAAGATATTCTGGATAATGTTTTTATGAAATTTATACAAAAACATGGTTTCTTATAACATAGAATGATAACATATGTCTTATTCTCCACCACTAATAATGAGATCTCTCTTTATGTACTTCTCGTAAATCACTATTTTACACTCTAAACATTTATGATAATGTATTTTTTGTTCAAACTAATTACATTCTATTAGTCGCATAATAGTCTTACACATGAAAAATTGTTTCCATGTCCTTCAACTACCAATACAGCTATGCACCATACATCATTGCTGCCAATTTTTTTTACATTATGGAGCCAATGATCTTAAAATATTCATTAATATGTTGAATCCAAACATTAATTTTCACATATGATTCTAGTGAAATTATATTTGTTTCATTGTATATTTGATGTAAATATGTCATCATAGACCCACCTTGGGGCCTGAAATATTTATTTTAAAGAAAACTCAATGAAATAATAAATCTATTATACTTTGTTCAAGATATTTTTTTACTCCATTTATTTGATAGGTGAATAATTATTTTTAACATTTTACCAAAATATAATTATCTTCATCTTATAGGGATGAAATTTTATTATGAGTTAATATCATTTTGGATGATGTTTCGAATTGTTGAGATCTTCTTTTGAGGATATCCTTTGTCACATATTTTTTTACCCTTGATTATTAATTTATTTATTTATTTTGATATCATTAACACAAAAAAAAATAATTGTTTCAATAATATCGAATATAAAAATTTCTAATCAATTATTTGTACTTTTTTGTGCCTTCAAATTCCTTTTAGCTATGGTACACAAATTAAATAATATAAGCCACCTATATATAAAAGTATCATTATAATTATCATGTGTTATTTATGGACATTTATAATAAGCCTATATCCTTATAGAACATAGTTATGTAATCCATATCCGCATTTTAACAACCCAAGATTTTAGTATATATATTATGTTATATAAGTATGTTTTTATATTATTTTAGGTGTGTAATGACACCCCAAAAAGAAAAAAAAATATCACGAAAATAAAATAAATAATTAAATATATCCAGATTTGATGAAATGAACTATATTTATTTAAATTACCATTGGAATTATATTTAATGTAAAAAAATAAAACACGTTTGAAATTTAGATCATCTTGATTTTCCATTATTTTTATACCAATAATTTTATCTATAAAAATAATAAAAGAATTATTAATATGATAAACATATTGATAGAAAAATTAATGAATATGATAAATTATTTTATAGATTTATGTAAGGATACATATAGTATTGTAATGTTACCATTATATGTATAATGAATTAAAGTATAGTTGTGGGGAATATGGTAACTGAGTATGAACCATTCTACATATGGTTATTGGATTCACTTGAATCTAATAAGTATATTATGTTTATTTATTTTTTGTAAATTAATGAGAAATATAAAAATTTATCAATAATAAATAATAAATGAAAGAAATAACATTATAATAATTAATTACAGTATTTTATTATAGAAAAATTATTTTTATTCGATATATTTTATTATTATTTTAATTAAATATATGATGTGTTTTATGAATTAAATAAATGACTGTAATGTTGATATATTGATAAAATTGAATGTTTATTAGACAAATAATTGAATATAATTAAATTTATTTAAAAAGAATTACTTTTTTAAATAAATTTCTACCATTATTTTGGAATTTTTTTAAATAATAAATTTAATTGATCACTATAGAGGATGTGATGTCCTAGACCCAGTTCACTTAAGAGTAGAAAAACCTAGGTGGCTCCATAGCCTCAATCACAACACCCAGTCTGATAGTGGATGTTGACTAACAAAAAAGGCCAATGGTGAGTCCATGGGGAGACTATTCCCTTAAGTCTGAGTAGAGAATAACATAGGTAATAGATGAATAATAGTTAATTCATAACAATAAGGAATAAGACATCAAAAACAGTATTTGAATCAATGCAATTTATATTCAACTTAAGAGACATAAACTATATAATATACAAAAGATGATGGTATTACTCTACAAAAGGGAAATATATAATACATGGGGGAAGAGAAATAGTACAATAAATGTTATAAAAATTAATAAAAAATAAAATCTTTTTTTGAATCCCATGAACTGTCCCGATTATCTACTACCATGCTCCCTGTGTAATGAAATAAGTCAATTGTCTCATGATTTATTGTTCTCTTTTTCCAAATCTATGATCATATAATCTTCCCATGTACTAACTAAAACCTATATAGGGTGTGAGATAAATCATAGTAGGACAAAACCAAGGTGTTTTATATATATTGTAACTTAATATAAACATAATAGTTTATAGGTATATAAAAATAGTCTATAAAAAATAAACAACCCATACATGATTCAGTATCAACTAGTTTCTAAACTGGAGATCATTTAATTAATTAATCAAGGGATTTTCATTATAAAATACTTGTAATAATGGATTAATAACAATGATAATAATAATGGAGAATCCAAGGTGAAACCAAGTCATCCATGACCTCATGGGTCATTCAACTCACAGTGGTAACTCATGAAGACTGGATATAAGTGTATGAGTGTAATAATAGGGTTACACAAAATATATTCCACTATAAAATATTCCAAATGAATCTTTGGGGATCATCAATAGTATTCTCCTGATAATCATGACTTTTTCTAATGAGTTTAATCCATGATGCCACATGTCTGACGACTTTAATATGAATCAAAGGAGTTTATTTTAGGAATTCAGAAATATATGAAATTGTCAATTGAATCATCGATACATTTATAAGGGATTCACATAATAAGAAAAAGATTATATTTCATTGTGGGTATATCCCATGGCAATCAACTCTACTAACTAGGGCGGTTTACTCTAAGTGCTAAAGGAATTCTTTCCAGAATCCAAGTCATTCTAAAGTCCAACAACTCTTATAATGATTCAATGTGTCTATCTACAATAGGAACCTTATATATTAAATAAATATATATATATATATCATTTTAAGCCCTGTAATTCTCATTCCAATTAAATTTTCATTTGGTTCAATCATTTTCCTTCCATAAAACATGAAAAGGTTAAATAAGAACATGGAACCAATTATCAATTTAATTATAAAAGAGAATATAATTTAATATCAATTCATATACTTTACATATAATTAATATAATATTTATTTATTATAATAAAACATGGACCCTATCAAAAGTCATGTAAAAAACACCCAAATAGTGTCTTAGGAAAACTAAACAAGGGTCACTAATGGAATGAAGAGGAACAGACAATACATGGGGTGGTAAAAATTATGTCCATAATATCCAATGGTGTTAAGATGTGTCAATATGGTAATAGAATAAAACCTCGATCTCTGAAAATAAATTAGACGAATTATAATGTGCAACGCCCACTATAATTGGAAATTCCACAATAGAAATGTGTTATAAAAAAGAGATACCTTGTTGGAAAATCCAATACCATAAATATTATTTCTTTAATATATAAATATTTGAAAATATTCATTGGGTTTCCCAAGATTAGAAAAAACTAGATGAATAGATGAATTCTATAAAAATAGAGTGTAATATGTCACAACAAAATATAATCATTGAGGGTAAGAAATATAATAAATTATAATTTTTTAGAGATATTACCATTATATTTCCAAAATGAAATATAGTGGATCAATAAAAGTTTTAATGGACGAGATATAGAATAACTTAGGAGGATTCCATGCATGTAGATTTCAATATGAAATAGAGGAGGTTTGGTAAACTATATAGAGAAAAAAGTGGATGATGTGTGAGTTATAATGAGATACTGGGAAAAATAATAAAATTGACCAAAATAAATGTGTTCACATGGTTTTTTTTAAAATTTATCCCAACTGTACTCCAACAATGTTCCATGAACTACACCAAGATACCCCACTCATGGGATAGTTACAAGGATTGACTAACTAGGTTAATCATGTGAAAAACACCTCTTCAATCCGACCTGTCAAAGTATCACAACCATAAATCACGGTCTACATAGTTCAAAAAAATTATACATCTTTAATTATGGAACTAGACCACAAAACTTGGTTTAAAAAAACCATGTATACTGGGATAAATTGTTTCTGCTAACCATGCAACCTAGCTATTTCCTCCAAAATTTGTAGATCCAGGCTTTGAACAAGACCTAGATAATCACGAACCCTCCCATAAAACATAGTTTAATATTAAAATGATAAAATAAATGAGTACAAATGGAATAAAAATATTTCATAAATTGTTAAAATACTAGGCTCTTATATTATTCCCCATTAAAGGAAATCATCCTCTTGTTTCCCTTCCAATGGCGGTAGAACTTCATTTGAGTATAACATTAGCCACTGAGCATGTACATAAGAAATCGTCTCTCATGTATCATCATACACATGGCTGTCCTTCCATTACATCTATACTAAATGGAAAATAGGCTATTAATATCATTCATGATATGATCATCATTTTGAATAGGATACTCTTAAAAAGAATAATCAACATCCAATTCAATATCCTTGGGATCAATAGCATGAGATTGATCGAAATGGGAACTGATATGCTATGAAAAATGGAAGACATTATGAATTGAAAAATACATCTTATGTAATATAACCTAAAATGAATCTATCTAGAATATATCATAGATCCCAAACCGTCAAAAAAATGAGGTTCCACCTTCTCTTGTCTCATTATCTGCATTTTCCCTATCTGTGGTGATAATAGAAATAAAAAACTATCTCTGGTATCAATCTTTATAACATATTTGTGGTAATAGGAATACAATTTATTTACATACTGATCAGTATCCATAAATTTTCTGTTGGATTTATCTAACTCCAATGACTCTTTCATGAGATGAGGACCATGTATCACTACCTCCCCTGCCTATAGATATAATAGTGGTGAATGGAATAGATGGCCATATAAGGACGCATAAATAACCCTCTAAATTATGTCGTGAAATATTTTGTTACCATAAAAATAAAAAAAATTATGTTTTTATCTTATGAACCTCTATAATCAAGGAAACCTTCTTAGATCATGTCCTCCAACACCTGTATAGTCAATTATAACTGGACATCAGTCTAGGGGTAAAAGATGTTATCAAAATCACTTATTTACACTATTATTTCTCTTACCATTTCCAAAACCTCAATCTGAAATGAGAGTACCAATTAAAAAATACTATAAGGTACACTTGTAGGGGTATATTTTCATAGAAGTACAATATTCCCATATCAAAAACATATAAATTCTCTAGGACTAGAAGGATGTGTGATACCACCATCAGTCAATATATGAACACCCAAACCATGCCACAGCATCATGGAAGCCTTTTTAAACCAATCACCCAATCCATTACAATATCAACACATTTAAATTTTCATACGGATAATAACTATAAAAATAAAGTGGGCAATAGTGTTCCTCTTTCACCACCTAATAGGTGGGACACCTAGTGATTAAACATAAAATCACATGTTTCTTCCGCCACAACCAATATTGTAAACTCATATCATGATATCATCCATTTGGAAAAAAAGATCATGGTTCATAACTATAATATTTATCATTTAATATTAATCCATAAATAGACTAAGAGTTCAATCATACTTCGTAGTGAAATGAATGGGTGAACCCCAAGGAGTTGAATTGGTTTTGATAAGACCCTTAGATTCTGAATCCTCAATCCATCTCTTAATCTCACAAATTTCAATATTTTACTTCATGTATAGAGGAATAGTTATTAGAATTGATCATGGAATATTCTCAATTCTTATATATGCCTATATCTTAGGAGGTAGTCTAGAGAATTAATCTAGGAAAACATCAATGAAATATTACACTACTAAATGTAATTCTTTTATATGTCTTGTACAATAATCCAAGAAATGGATGGAAATATGGACTTTCACTCCTCCCATCGCATGATGTTCATTCCTAGATTGACATAAATATACATATCATTCACCCTTATGTACATATCTACAAACCTCAAGTTTTATAGAATTCACCCTTATGCAACAATAGTTAATATAAACATGTTAAGGAATGAGTCAATATATCCAAATATTGACATCAAACTATGTAATCTGAGGTATAAGAAACTTCCATAAGATTTGATATCCACCAATCTCAAGAGAACAATATTTATATTGGCATAAACCCTCTCAACATACGCTGAATGGTGTGTCCAAGGTCATCACGCCACAAGTGTAATGAATTTTTGGACAAAAATATTTAACATTTGATACATAGATAATGGGTTGAGAATGACCTATACTGAAAAAAATTATATATGATACTAGATGGTACTATAATTTAGGATTGATAGTATATGGTTTTATACACTGATCCATGGGTATCTGATGTAATGTGTGAAAATTTCATGATCGAAGAACCTGAGTTATAGTTGGACTAACAAGAGTAGTTTCACTCTTCTCACACAAAAAATCAAAGGCATGACTAGCCCAACCATGACCTATTTCATAGCCAATTTTTTTGGATCTACACCAAATTCGTGCTTGCAACAGAGTCATTAATCCTACACCATATGGAGTATCTGGATGAAGTCCTCATTCTCTATAAATAGGTTGAAATGTCAATCCGTGCCTATAAAAATAATCTATCGAGCCACAAGAATAGTACTCCAATGGGTCTCTATCACACAGAGGCTCCATATTCCCCTTCCATCCACACTGATTTAATAAAAAATATATACCAATTTAGATAATATTTTCACCACAATTTGGTTGAAGAACTTCAAGGTTAGAGTTCATTCCATTTGAAAAACTACTACACTATCACATCACTGGCCCTATATGCCCAGTTCTATCAACATACCTCATGATTATGTTAGTGTTAAGATTTTGGATCATGATATCCAAAAAGCTAGATAGGTGAAAGAAACTCTCCAGAGTAAGGATGTAATACTTGATCCCATCCTCAATGAATATCACTTTCCATATCTCATCACTTAAAAGTGGTGGTGGAAGGTACTTAAGATCAGTGAAACATGATGAATTTTCCATGAAGGACACAATACCGTAATCGTTGTGCATGATATAACTAGATTGGTCATATCTCATTATCTATGAAAAATATTAATCATAAAAGGTATTTTCAATGTATTTCCAGACCATTCCCTAGTAATGACCAACATAGGTAATCCCATTCATCCAACATTTTATAGAATCACACAACATGTAGGTTGTCAGCTTGACCCTACTCTATATAGGTGTATCCAAATTCTTGATGATATATAAAATAGATTCTTTCCATGAATTGGTGTCTAGGTTGACTGCCATCCCCTTAGATGATGGGAGGATTTTGTAGATGTTACTCATGAGTAAGAGTAGAAATCATTGTTTAAATTCATGGATCACCCTTCATGTACTACATGAAGTGTATGAAACCATATGAAATCTAATAATTAGTTACCAATTCAGTAGTATGGCATGCTTCGTGAGGCACTACTAGAGGTAAAACTAGTGGCTAAGGTCCCACCACCATTGGAGCATAGTCATTTTCATCCTCCAAGAATGACTCGAAGACATCGTGGTGACACAACTCTAAAAATTACATCCACAATCATAAGAATAGGATTCCAAATAAAATAGTTTCTCTAACATAAGAGGGATGAAAATGTATCACATTACAAAATTCAACCACAAATACCCCAACAATCATCTAGTTATTGGTAACCATTCAGGTTTTTTAATTTGTAGGGATTCTGGTATATAGACATTCAATTTAATGTTACAGAGAGTGACACTCTTTATGATGCATTTGGACTCATCATTTACTCAAACCCATTTCATTTATATTTCATAATCTATATATAATGTTTGTAAGTGAATCTATAAAAAATAATATGTTTACTTAAATTCATTCGCATCGCTGGTTTATAATGGCCCATGCTATTTATAAATTGATATTCTATCCAATTTAATTTCAGCCACCTCACATTAATTTCGATCATAGGTTATAAAGTGAAAAATATGATTGCTCAATTCAATGAATAACCTTTTCCAATTTATAAATTCCCATACTACTTATAAATTTATATTGAATGTCACATGATCATAACCAATTTCTAGATCATGTAACAGGGGTTATAAATATTATATGGAATTAAATAGGATATTTATGATGCCACCATAAATCTATATTGGAAAAACCATTTAGGTTTATGATGATATGTCAAAAAATTAATTTCCCTTCCCTATTGATGATGATAATGGAAATACAATATTGCACAAGCAAGGTACCCTCAACAATAATAGGAAACATTAGTAATGAAAGCTATAAAATGCGCCAAATGAAATTCTATATACAGAGACTATGATTACATAGATTCATATATTAATGAATGTAACAATTCACATTACTATACAAGGCTCACTAGTGCAGAAAACGTTTTTTACGTCGGTTATTTTTAATTTTTTACCTCAGTTTCTAGCAGACGTTAATACATGCGACATTATAAATAAGGTTTTTGACGCCGGTTATTTAAAAACCGATGTCAAAAACATAAAATCGCGATGTTTATCACATCGGTTATTTTAGAACCGACGTGATAAAGGGCCTGGAGAATGGTTTATCATGTCGGTTATTTTAGAACCGACGTGATAAAGGGCCTGGAGAATGGTTTATCACGTCGGTTATCGAAGAACCGACGTGATAAACGGCCTGGACAATGGTTTATCACGTCCGTTCTTAAACAACCGACGTGATAAACAGGGGCGAGGGGGTTTATCACGTCGGTTCATATAGAACCGATGTGATAAACCGGGGTGAGGGTGGTTTATCATGTCCGTTCTATAAGAACCGACGTGATAATCTGGGCTGAGCGTGGTTTATCACGTCGGTTCATATAAAACTGACGTGAATAACCGGGGGAGGGGGGTTTATCACGTCGGTTATTCAATAACCGACGTGATAAACATGAGGGAGGGGGTTTATCACGTCGGTTATTCAATAACCGACGTGATAAACCATTTTCCAGGTCATTTAGCAGGTCAGTTATTCAATAACCGACGTGATAAACCATTCTCCAGGCCCTTTATCACGTCTTTTATTAAATAACCAACGTGATAAACCATTCTCCAGGCCTTTTATCACGTCGGTTATTAAAAAACCGACGTGATAAACCATTTTCCAGGCCTTTTATCAAGTCGGTTATTAAATAACCGACGTGATAAACCCAATTTTTTTAAACAGAATGCAGTGATCTTCTCTCCACCAGAATCAACCAGAAAATAAATCAAGAAATCATACCACAAAAATAGAAGTACATCAAAAATATGTATGTACACAGATAACATATAAAACTTACCCACTAGACAGCATCCACCCTCAATTATACCCCATGGACAGCCCTCCCCCACCCCGTTGGAGCCATCACCCTCATGTATACCCCCTGGACATCCCTCCCCCACCCCATTGGAGCTCCCACCCTCATGTATACCCCTTGGACAACCCTCCCCCACCCCATTGGAGCCCCCACCACACTGCTGGATTGCCCCCCGACCCCCAGACACACCCCAAACACCCCTCGACAACCCCCCACCCGCCTGAACAGCACCTCCTCACCCCCTCACCCCACTTGACAGCCCCCACCACACCCCTGGACAACCCCCCCACCCCTAGACAGCACTCCCACACCCCTGGACCGGCTTCCCACACCCCTGGACATCCCTGCCACCCCCAAGACTGTCCCCCACCCCACCGGATAGCCCTCCCAGACCGCTGGACACCCCCAACCCCACTGAACACACCCCCACACCCTTGGAACCCCTCCCCCACAGACCCAAATCCATACCAGAAGAACCATCAAAAGTAGACCAAAACAATAAGTAGAGCAAAATTAAACATTCACTTATATAACATTCAAAACTTACACTGTCAAGTTCAAAAACAAAACTAAATCAAACCTAAACAACTACAAAATACACAATTAAAACAACAATATTCAAAATTACATTTTACATTACAAACAACTAAAATTCAATCAAACCTGTAAAATAATTTGAACACTCCACTTGTACATGTTTAATGACTTCAGTAGTATAGGGTTGAGGGTCATAAAAAAGCTACAAATGAAAAAGAAGAAACTTAACGTGTATAATGAATAAATCAAATTGAAATATGATGGGAATGTTTAAGAGGAAATCTTACCAGGTCAAAATTCACAACTGTCCCAGTTGTTATTATTTCATACATAAATCATAAAATATAATATCCTCATTCGATGATGCCTTGTTTTTCCTGAAAATTCTGTTTTGAATGAGTGTAAATTCAATATATTATTTTTATGTAATAAATCAAAAAGTACAAATTATAAATGGAAATTTACCTTCGCATTTACATATTTGATCTTTGCATTTCTTATCTTTGTGTTTTTTCGAAAGTAGACCCATGCACTGTTAGAAAATAATACGTATAGGGTAAATTTAAAATTCATTATAATATATAAAACTATTGAGAAATTGAAACTTAATTTTCCAAAATATTCTTAAAACATGCCCGCACATCACCATGAACAGAGAATATCCAATAAAGATCTTTCTCCCTTGGGCAAAAAATCCCTAACATCCAATGATTACTAATAAAAGGAAATTTAATGTTAGTGGGTTTTTATTTTAAAAGATAATTAACTCTTTGAGAGAAATGTGTTTCATACCTCTCACAAAAAGGCATCATCCAACATTGTTGGATTATATTCTTTTCAAATCTTTCAGCAATATAAACCATTCTTTGTTCCTCAGTCAATGCACATGCTTCAGGGGAAACCAATTGCGGGTCTATGAATCCATATACTTTTGTCAGTTCATTCCTCTCACAAATTTTATAAAGATACCTAATACAAAACATATATAAGTATACATTTTTAATAAATATAAAGCAGGGAAAAGGTGTTAAGACTTACATGGAAAAAAATTTCACCACGTTGATGCCCAACTTATCTCCAATAACAAGCTCCATGATATTAGATTTTGTAATCCCCACACTTATTTCACGTCCACAAACATGAGATTCCATTGGAAACGCATAAAAACCCAACAAAAAATGTGAATATCTTGACAATCTGTCAAGACCACTGGAATCTGTATCTGATGTCATAGCCTGTTGTCTTTGATGTTGTCTATACAATATTTCTTTACCTTTGAAGTATTCTTGTGAAAAAAATTGAGAATTATAGTAGTTTTCAAATGATAAAACAACTTTAATAAAAAAAATAAAATAAAAGATATAAAATTCATACCTCTATGGTAATGAGTCGAAGATGTCTGGATGGCCAAACTAAAAAATGGCCGATACTCTGTCCAACTGTCGCCACCTCACTTATAGGTATTGGTACCCTAGCTGATCTATCTATAATATCATGTACAGTGACCCTTTGATTCTCTACCTCTAATTGTTGATGATTAACTGTATCTCCTATACAATATACCAACCCGTATGCTACTATATGATGTTGAGAATCATCAACATACAACTCGCAATATGTAGGAAGCTGCGGCGGAGGCGTATGATAAAAAATGGGGTCCGCAGGCTGAGGTGGGGGAGTGGGAGCTACTGGCGGAGGTGGAGGATAAATAACAAGGTCTTCAGGGGGAGGTGGAGGAGTGGGAGCTGTATTCTGAAATTGTCTTTGCATTTCTGCAAACATAGACTACACCGAATATCTAATCTTGTCTTCCATCGTCGCATTAATATTTTGAACATCAGCCTCCAAGGATTATATTTTTTTTATAAACCCTCTCAATGTTTGAAGTTGAAGAACGTGGAAACACTTTTCTTACCGATACACCTGCCAGATATCCTCTTACATGACCAGGATGTTCGGGCCTTCCCAATGCTGCAAATAAAATATCTTCCCTCCCAGTAGCTGTAAATGTCCCCTCTGAACTCTGCTCCTCAAGAGTGTCATGTATTAATCAATTGAACATTTCTTTAATGATTGAAACTTATATGAAGAATAAAGTTAACTTAAATAAATTAAATATATATCTTATAATCCTCTCAGCTACGATTCTCGATTCTTCCGAAAGATATTGCCCTTTTTTCCCTTCCGATCTCTCTTCCATTTTTCATGTCTAGATGGATGCGATGGAGGGGCCACCTCTCTAGAGCTTGAAGACTCAGCTCTTAGTTGTTGAAATTTTTCCGCTATCATTTTTTCTTCCAATAATGGATACCCTCCCAGAGATAAACTATGAGGGTATACATTTTTAGATTTAATCTCCTGATGAGCATTCCTTGATTGCTATAATTTAATAATAAGAAATCATTAACAAAACATTAATAAAATCATTTATATAAGAAAGTTTATAAAATTTTACATTGCCCGTACCATAAATGACTCTTTTTTCTACTTTCAAAAAACTGTCTCCATGTTTCTTCATCTATAAAAGGATATATACGACACGGATTGTCATGAATCCTATGACCATAAATGAAATCAGATGAGAGGGTTGATTTTAAATCCCTCCATCTCCTGGCAGCCAACGATAAGCATTTATTCATGACTCCTCCAGTGTCAGGAATATCAAATGTCATTTGATAAAGAAGAGGTTAAACATATTATATATACTAGAAACATTAAAAGAATGGTCAAACAGTGACAAAAGATCTTACCAAAATCGTCTCCCACAACTGAGAGATAATCTCTTTATCCACACCTCTCCAATCATCATACAAAATGCTTACTTTGGTCTTAGCCTGAGTTGCAACAAAACTCTTAAAATCTTTGGCATTCGGACCTCTAGGAATATCATCATAATCAAACTCAACTATTATCCTCTGATCCTGCATACGGGAAAGTGATAATTTTGGTAAACGTGTGCACCCACGTTTACCAACCTTTGAACTCTTTGTCATAATAGGAGAATGTGAATGTTCATCCCCAGAGGTATGACCAGCAATATGCTCCTCTCCAGAATCATGTGGTTGATCATCTGAATGATCTTTCATTATCCTTCTAATCAAAAAAACAAACGTCAGTTCACAAATATACAAATTCAAATATTTTATTACTACTGTAATCAGAAAATAGAAAAGTGTACTAGGTTACATAATAGTAAACATTGGTAATATGGTAAGCATGTTAAACAATGGTAAAGATGGCAAAGATGGTCAAGATGGTCAAGATGGTCAAGATGGTAAAAAATGGAAAAATGGTAAACCTGGTAAACATTGTAAACATGGTAAATTAATTGTCAGTGATGAAATATACAAATTCAAATATTTTAATACTACTGTAATCAGAAAATAGAAAAGTGTACTAAGTTACATAATAGTAAACATTGGTAATATGGTAAGCATGTTAAAAAATAGTAAAGATGGAAAAGATGGTCAAGATGGTCAATATGGTAAATGGTAAAAATGGTAAACCTGGTAAACATTGTAAACATGGTAAACTAATTGTCAGTGAAAAAAATAAGCATTTTAAAATTCATGTAATGGTTATAAACATGATAAAGTAAACTAAACAAACTTAAAACAAACAAAAACATATAATTATTTTATTTTAAAACATGTTTTAATAAATAAAAAACTTACAATATCTAATATTTATGGAAAAAATAAATGTAAACATGAAATAAAAATATGTTACCTGTAATTTTAGGAATGTACAGATGGATTGTTTTCCCAAATTCCTTCGTCGTGATCATTCCTTATGGCACAAACTATGTCTTCAACATGATCGTCATTATGTTCTGTTAATATTTCCATTGAAGTAAGGATCTCACATAAATCAGCATATTCATCAAGTTCATCCTCACCAACATATTGTTTTTCCCTTGTAAAACAATAGACCACTGCATATCTGATTGATCTACTATATAAAAAATTTGTTTTGCATGTGTTGCCATTATAAAAGAATCACCTGTGTCTTCCAATCTATTCAGATTAACAAGGGTAATTCCAAATTCATCGTTTCTGACATTGTTGTTAACGTTAAACCATTTACAGTTAAAAACAAGAACTTTCATTTTAAAGTAATCAACCTCCCATATGTCTTCAATCACTCCATAATATGCATTTGATGCAGAAATTGGGTTTTTGTCCTTAGCACTCGAAAAATGCATTGCTTTTGCAAACACCAAAACACCACTATTCTAAACTGCACTTCTGTTGTCCTGAGCTTTTGTATGAAATGTATAACCATTAATGTCATAACCAGACCATGTTATCACATTTAAACATGGACTACCCACTATCCATTTTAATGTCTCTGATACATCTGATCTACCAAGAAAAGTCTTTTTAATCCATGACAAAAATGTTTTGCTGTGCTCATTCAAAATCCACATTTCTTTCTTCTTTGGATGACATTGTTTCAACTCATTAATATGCAATGTGATATATGGTTGAGCATCAGCTATGTTATTCAAGATGTATGATTCTAACTTCTTCATCTGTTCAGCTGAAAATGATTTGACTTTCAAGCCGCGAATCCCCTTTCCCTCATTATTAACTCATTCATGGCGAGATGGAGGCAAACCTATGTGTTGCGCCACAGCCAAGTAGCACGTACAAAACTCTGATACCTCCTCAGAAATATAATTTTCAATAATGGAGGCTTCAGGTCGATATAGATTTTTAACATAACCCTTTAATATTTTTATATACCTTTCAAAATGATACATCCAACGAAGATATATAGGTCCACAATGCTTTATTTCTCGAACCAGATGAATCATTAAATGCACCATTATATCAAAAAAAGTTGGAGGAAAATAAATTTCCAATTGACAAAGTATAAAAATTGCATCCTTTTCCAAAATGTTCAAATCATTCACATCAAACGCCTTGTTACAAATTGAATTGATAAAATAACACAACTTCATTATAGTCTTTCTGACACGAATGGGCAATATTCCACGCAATGCAACTGGTAGAATTTGTTGCATCATGACGTGACAATCATGTGATTTCATACCTATCAACTTCAAGTCCTTCAATGAGACAAAATGTTTTACATTAGAAGAATAACCTTGAGGCACTTTGGTATCATGAAGACACTGACAGATGCTAATTTTCTCCCTATTCGATAATGTATGACAAGTCGGGGGAAGAAATGTTCGTCTTCCTTTAGGAGTGGGAGATAACTCCAAACGTATTCCCATTGATAGTAAGTATAGTCTTGCATTCAACCCATAGTTAGTCTTTCCTTTAATATCTAACAATGTTCCAATCAAAGAATCACAGATATTCTTCTCCACGCGCATGAAATCAATATTATGTTTAACTTCATGATACCTCCAATATGGTAACTCAAAAGAAATTGACCTTTTCTTCCAAATATGTCTATCATTACTAGATTTCTGTTTCTTTCCCAATGTCACGTCAAGTTTTTTGACCCTCTCAAAATACAGATCAGGGGATAAAGGTTTTGGAGCAGTATCAAATTCTTGTGAGCCATTAAATGCCTTTTTTAGTCTTCTGTAAGGGTGTTCCATAGGCAAAAACTTTTGATGACCCATGTACACTGTTTTCCTCCCATGATGCAATTGACAATAGGACGTCTATTTTTCACAAATTGGACATTCTTTATGCCCTTTAACACTGTATCCAGAAAAATTTCCATACGCTGGGAAGTCATTTATAGTGAACAGAAGCACTGCATGTAGTTGAAAATATTCCATTTTATAAGAATCATACACCCTAATACCACCAGCCCATAACAGTTTCAAATCATCAATCAACGGTGACAAGTAAACATCAATATCATTACCGGGTTGCTTTGGACCAGAGATCAGTGTACTCAACATGACATATTTTCGCTTCATACATTCTTCAAGAGAGAGGTTGTAAATTACCAATAAAACAGGCCATAAACTATTTGTGCTAATGAGTGTTCCTTATGGATTCATTCCATCTGTGCACAACCCTAGTCTGAGATTTCTTATTTCATTTCCAAATATAGAATACTGCGCATCAATTTTCTTCCATTGTGGGCAATCAGATGGATGACGTATTTATCCATCACATACCCGCTCTTCAGCATGCCATATTAACCTTTTTGCATCATGTGAATTAGGAAATAAACGTTTGAAATGATTAATTATAGGAAGATACCAAAATACCTTTGAAGGGAGCTTTGTAATCTCTACACCACCCTGTGATTTTTCATTCACCTTATATCATGATGTCCCACATTTTGGAAACTCTGACAGAAATTCATATTCCGTCTTATATATAATGCAGTCATTCAGACAGGCATGTATTTTCTTGTATCCCAATCCCATCGGGCATAATATTTTCTTGGATTTGTAATGTGAATCTGGAAGATCGTTATCTTTTGGAAGAATGTCTTTCATCAATTGTAGCAGCTCTGGAAAACTTCTGTCACTCCATCCATGCTTCGCCTTCAGGTTAATAAATCTTAACACCACCGACAGAACCGTAAAATCTATACAACCGGGATATAATGGTTTTTCAGCATCACCATATAGACGTGCAACTGTCGGTTCTATCTCAATTTGTTCTGCTACAATATCGCGAATCATTTCTTCAATTCCATTGGAGTTACCATCTTTCGAATCATCATCATCAGTGACATTCCATCCAGTTTCACCATGCCAAATCCAAGGGCTGTAACTCGGATTAAAACCATGACATATCAGATGATCTTTTATCTCTCTACTTTTCAACTTCTTCATATTCAAACATTTCAGGCATGGACAGAAAAAAATGTCACTACTTGGAACATTTCGTTTTGCAAATTCCAAAAAGGCATCAACACCTTCCTCAAATTCATTGCTCATTCGATGTGCCGTAATCCAACATCGACTCATTATTACCTATAACAAATATCAACAAAAAATATATATTTTTAAGATAAGACAAATACATGTTTATATGAAAAAATCATAATTTGAATGTAAAACAATTAAAAATATAAAACAAATCTATAGGTATTTAAAAAAATATGCTTGAATATTTTTTTAAAACAAAATATAGTTAGATGTAACAGTTTTAAATTACATTGAATCAAAGAAAACCATGACGCCTAATGATTCTCCAAATAAAATATACATCAATAAAACATAAACAAAATGATTTTTATCTGGAATAAGTGAATATGATCAGAGGATACACATTTATAATAATCTCATGCCAATAGACTAATAAACATGTTAAAATATAGGAATACCTAATGGAGCATATAACATGTGTTATTCATGCTTGTTGTTCAATCATTATGATCTAAAGTACTCAACACTTTCAAGTGCCAAAATCTTGAAAGTAGTAGTAGTTTTCATAAGTACCCAACACCAAATAGCTCTACAACGTAAGTGTCATGTTAGAAATATGAATATAGACCATTTGTTTTATGTTTAATAATATTGTCATATTATCTGATCATTCTGATTATATATTAGAATTACTATATCCTTTTGATCCGATATATAATCTAAGGACATTAAAATTTCTTTAGAAAATGTAATGTTAATATCATGGTAATGTAAAAAAAAGTATACGTCGAACTATATATATGTAATACCAATAAAAAAATACATATGTGTTTGGCCTGGGTTTCACACATAAAACAACTCACAGATTAAATTTTTGAATCATCCTACATAATACTTATTTTTATAACTTAGGGAATGAAAATAATAAAAGTTTTGATTTACGATACTCATTATGGGTAAACATGATATATATAAATATAATATCTAATCTCATAAAAAGATATCCATGGGGTTATAAGAGCATACACAAAGCACATGATCAAAAAGATAAGTGAAACAGTTCTATATAATCATAGATCATAAAACCTGAGTCCATGTATAACAGTTTTAGCATAACATAAGACATGATTTATATGATAGTGGGAACATGATTTAAAAAACCTTATTCACAAGATCACAACATTGGTATGTGGAATAACATAAGAGTGTGGCACAAACATAATCATATAAGTCATAACATATGTCAAGGGAAAACATAGTTTCATTCACCTCATATTGGGATATGTTAATTACCATTCCTATAATTTATTATAATATTTCTTACGAGACACATCACATAACACATTGGACATGGTATAACCATCTGTATCCCATATTGATCTATGATATATAATGCATTTTCGAATGCATTGGAAGGATATTATGGACCCAAATGTCACATAATGACTAACCATATATATGGGTGAATCGTGATCATCAAATCATTTATAACACTTTCGTAGATCAATTAACTAACAAAAATGAAATGGGGGTCATAATTTTTTTTACAAAACATAATAATTATTAATACATAAAAATGTGTTTGGATGGAAATATAAGATAATATACTTAATTCAATATAATTATCAATAAATTATTTCTACCTAGATAGAAAAGACCTTTATAAAAAATATAATTTAACTTGAGAATGAAAAGAAAGTACCCTTTACCTTTTTTATAATGAAAAATCTGGAAAGGATGATAATAATATTTAGGTATTATAATTTTTTATGAATTATTAATAATAAAAGAAATCACCTCACTTGGTTTTGTTGAAAATCGGACATACCATCGTATTCAAGAAATCAGATACACTTTGCATGAAAAGGTCCATCATTTTTAGGAGATGACTGAAAGAAGAAATGTATTATTAGACTCACCATGAGTCCAGAATGAAATATTTGATTGTAATAGGTATGAATTGATATTTTTATGAATGCAGATGAAAACAGATGATGGTTTTCTGATCTAGGAGTTCTAAAAATCATAATTTTTTGAAAAAATATTATGATGTAAAGCGTATATCAGAATGAAAATCTAGAATAAGAGTTAAAAATAGTCTTATCCAAAATACACCTGCTTGAATGTTGTGAGTTGAATGTTGCGAGTTGAATGGACATAATAACCATTTGCAATAACAAAAAATTCCATGAGATTCAAAAACGAACGAAAAGCACATCAAGAATCGAAATAAAAACGAACGAAATAAACTCATGGAAGGATTACTTTAATGTCGCGAGTTGAGATGATAGATCCGAGAGGTGTGAAGAAGATAAACAATGAAGCGAAAATGATTTTAATTCAGGCGATTGATGAGCCGATTAGGGTTTACCGCGCGAGAGAGAGATGAGCCGGCGACTGTCAATCGAAAAATCGTAAATGAAAGAACACGGGCTTTAATTTTTTTAAATGTTTTATAATGTAGGTTATTATATAACCGACGTTATAAACTATTTTTTAACTTTATAACGTCGGTTATCTTAAAACCGACGTAAAAAATCTGTCGCGCTTTTGTTTTTTACGTCGATTATTTTATAACCGACGTAAAAAACGAGATATCTACGGGTTTTTTACGTCGGTTATTTGATAACCGACGTAAAAAACCAGATATCGACGAGTTTTTTACGTCGGTTATAAAATAACCGATGTCAAAAACCCCGAACTTTGGTTTTTTTACTTCGGTTATTTGATAACCGACGTAAAATACGCGTCGATATCAGGTTTTTTACGTCGGTTACCAAATAACCGACGTAAAAAACCCCCCGCACAGTGGTTTTTTACGTCCGTTATAAGATAACCGACGTAAAAACCCAACAGGCGCGATTTGTAACGTCAGTTATTAAAATAACTGACGTGAAAAATCTACTCGCCGCATTTTTACGTCGGTTATATATAACTGACGTAAAATTGGTGACGTAAAAAACGATTTCTCCACTAGTGGCTATGATATAATCTCCATAAAGAATATCAAATACCACAATTAATTTTCAACACCCAATGGTGAAATATATCTATTGTACCATTCATAAGAATCATATTGTTACCCAATACATGGGTTAACAACTCCCAAGAATGAATTTTGACCAAGTTCCAACATGTTCCAAGTCTTCTATCTAAACTTCCAAAAAATTAATACAAAAATTGAAAACAATCTCTAAACCCACTTTTTGACATCCCAAACCAAGTTGACTCATATGTAACCAAACCAGATTGGCCAGATGGCCTTAATCACACATCCTCATATACTAGAGGTTTCTGACTAGTAGTGAGTGACAAGGGTGTGTCTATGGGGATACTACTCCCTCATGTTATAATAGAGAACAAAAAATATAATATATTAATAAATATGGAATCATAACGACAGTCTATCATGAAATGGAATCATGATATGAATCCATGAAATTAATTATCAACTGTAGAGTTGAAAACACTATCATATACAATATATGGGAGTATGCCTCCAAAAAAAATGAAATTTGTAATCCATGGAAGTAGTAATACATATAATAAATTATATAAAAAATAATTAAAAAGGTTAAAATCCTTCCAAGCATCCTAATCAGTAGCCCGACCGTCTTCTATCAAGCCCCCATCCAAAAGAAAGAAATATAGTGTAAAATTTCAGATGCTTCCCTTTTGTCCAGACATGTGGTCATATAATATACACAGGTATTAATAAAAACCCATATTGGGGGTGAGATAAATCATTGTGGGCTTCCACACACGTTTTTAAAAAAAGTCAAAATTTCAATATATACTGTAACTGTGTGCAAGTATATAATAGTATGTAGTTTGAAAAAAAATCCCATACCTGATTCAACCTCAAGTGGATTCTAAACATCTGGTTGGTTTCGTAATTAGTCAGGGGATTACTATTATAATATTCATGTATTAATGGAGTAATATTGATGATAAAAATAAAGTAGGATCGATGTTGAAACCACTGTGTCCTTGGCCTCATTGGTCGAGACATCTAATAGTTGTGACTCGTGCAGTCTAGATACAAGGTTTTGAGTGTTATTCAATGGGTAGAAAACAATAATTACATATTAAAATATTGTAATTGAGTCCATGGATATCATACACAGTTATCAAATTCTAACCATTACTTGGCCCAATGAGGTGAATCCATGGAACCATGTGTTCGGATACATCAAGTTTTATCAAAGGAGTGTATCCAAGGAAGTGTAATATCCAGAAAAGTGTCTAGTGAATCATATATACATTTTATAGGTATTTCTATAATATGATATATACCAAATTGTGTGGTGGGTATCTCCCATCACAATCAAATAATGTAATTATGGTGGCATTCCCTTGAGATCTAATGGAATTCCCTTGGGAATCCAAGGTGATATCAAGTCGGGCCACTTCTTATAATGACGAAAAAGGTTTATATTCAATATGAAACTTATAAATTTAATATATATATATGTATATGTATATATATCATTTCATGGAATGGGATACTCATCCAAATTACATTTTCATTTGGTTCATTCCATTACCATTCATCATATGG
The DNA here is from genome assembly GCA_963277665.1 of Viscum album. Taxonomy (NCBI): domain Eukaryota; kingdom Viridiplantae; phylum Streptophyta; class Magnoliopsida; order Santalales; family Viscaceae; genus Viscum; species Viscum album. The sequence continues at coordinate 1,282,482,837 of OY728142.1, read as the reverse complement.
GAAAAGGTGATATAAGGACACACATCCAGTTATAAAATTAATTGTAAAGGATATTCCAATACGAAATCAATAAATAAACAGTCAAGATAAGGAATTTAATATTCAATTTTTATGATTAATCAGTTACCTTATCAATTTTCATGTCATGTGCGCCAGAATAATGTCTTAGTAAAACTCATTGTTGAGCACTAAAATAATAATATATAAAACACCCTCATTTGGTTGGTTAACAGAGATTCCATAACTTCCAATGGTGTCAATAAGTCTCTATTGGGTAATAGAATAAAAAATAGACAACATAAAATAATGAATTTAAATTTTTATGTGGAACGCATGGGGATACTGTCATAGGAAAAACATAAAAATTTATAAAATTTTGAATCATTGATTGAAAAATAATAGTCTACCTTCCATATTTTTAGAGTAGATGACTCATGAAGCATTATCCCTTAGTTTTTCTTGTATCAGATTAAAGAAGAAGAATATGAGAATACCTTGAAAACAAGGCATAAGACCATGAAGAAAAATAGAATTATCAGGGGAAGGAAAAATGATGAAATGAGAAACATTATTAGAGATCCAATAGGTTGCTATCCATTGTGACAGATGGTGGCTCGATCCGAGTCGTGATGGGAAAGATATAAAATAACCTGGGAGGATGCCATCAGTGGAGATTATAATGAGAGATGGTGGTGGCTCTATCTGCTCAATAAAGTGAAAGTAGTAAGAGAGAAATTTCATAAAGAGTGTTTGAGAAAATGTTAAAATCTTCCAAAATAAAATCGGTCACATAGTTTGGGTGAATTTTTGGCCAAACCGTGCACCAACCATGCACCGTGAACATCCCTAGGAGTCCCCTCACATGGTCTTTCCACATGTTTTGACAAATTGTGTTGAAAAAATTGAAAAAACACTACAATTGGACCTATATAATTCACACAACTCTAAAACCTAGGACTTATAGTTATGAAAAACTATGTAGCCTTCGGCAGGGCACTTGACCACCCACACAGTTTATTGAAATCATATTGCATAAACCTCACAATTTATAATAAATACGTGGAAACAATTTTCCTACAAAAAAATGAACTCAAGCCTATGAAGAATCCTTATATTCTCCCAATCCTTCCCTCAAACCATAGGTTATAATTAAAAGGATGAAATCAATGACACAAACTAAAATAAAAAATTTTCATTACCTTAAAGAGAAAATATTTTCTTTCAGATGAATTATTTTATGAAGTATATTATATGTAAATTAAATTTAATAACTACAAATTTAATAATAATTTTTTATTATTGAATAATAATTCATTTATATTTGGGAAGAATTTTTTTTCCAAAAAATGGTTAATTTATTATATATTTATAATTTTAAATTTAATTTTCAACACTTTAAAAAATATAATCAATTAAAATGGAAGTAAAATTTTGAATATGTATATAAAAACATGAATATTGCCAATTTCATTTTTATGAATGAAAATATGTTACAACGGTAAATGTTATTAACCCTGGTATAGGATAATAATAGTAACTGTGCTATATAAAGGGGTTAAGTACCTATAATTTCATAAAACAATATCATTAAATTGATGGATGATGGAATTCACGGTCTCCCCATATAACTTAACCATGAATGAAACAATTTTGTTAAAGAAACATGGATTTTTCATAGATAATGTAGATCTATTTTTATTTTCAAATCCATGATTCTTACATAGGGGTGACATAGAAAAATTTTTCTATAAAATGGATATATTTTTTATAAAGTCCATATTCGTTCTGTGGTATGGAGTTTACCAAATGGGTTGATCCCGTGCTTAGATTCAAGTGTAGTATTTCCTAAATAATAATATATGGAATAAAATATATATTATTTTTAGACCACATAAGATAATTCATGGAAATAATGTTTTTACATAATAATGGATCTTCATGTGGGAAATATATGACCTCCATTGTGTTTATAATAAGGGATTTTCCATAGGGGTGATTTAATCACTACGTGAATTTTAGGCCCTTGGGATAGATGATTAGGGTGGAGTCATTTAATTAACTGAACTAATAAATAAAAAATTTATTATTATTTTTAAAATCATAACATATCATCGATTTAAACCTTATTATGATGAAAAATTAGGGTTTATATTTTTCATTGTAAAAGACCCTATACTTTGGAAGGGTAGAGAGACATGGATTTGAGAGGAAGCAATATCTGATCAAAATACATGACCAGATTTTGGGTTGATGTCAAATGAGACCTAAAGATCAACATTGGATTAATGAAAGGTGTATTATTCTATGATATAGGGATTACTAATTTATTTTTCTACATCTTTATTCATGTTATAAATTGATTGAAATTTCATTTGATTTATTCTTTAATTATATTTGATCATTTTGGGTTCCTTTTCATTATTTTATAATTCTTTTGATTAAACATCAGATGTTCATCAACAAAAATTAGATATTCCTTGGAAAAATTATATTTTATGAATAAAACATTCAATTATCATCACCTATATTCTAATTTTTGATATTTTTTCAACATTTATTATTCTATTTGTTTCGGTTGTATTATCAGTTTGTTAGTATTCACATTGAAAAATATTATCTTTCTACTCTTATTATGCGATGGATTGTTTTTTTATGTGATATTTTTGGTTATAAATAAAATCATTAGAAAATATCTCAACCACACGAGGAGATTGATGTGATGGAACTAAAAGTATTTTCAAGAGGAAATGGTAAAGCTATGGGGGGCTATGAAATATCATGTAGAAATAGTTGATGTTAAAAGACCAGGTGAGAAACAAATAAATAATAATGGTGATATGGTGGAGGAGGACATAATGGATTAATGTTTAGAGAAACAAATGATTGTGAGGCTATAAACTAATGAGGATGAACCCATAGCATAAGGCAAGGGTCGATCACATCAGAATATGATGTATCTGGTGACATCCCTGGTGGGGAGCACCACGGTAGCGACCATGATAATAAAAAAAAGGGATGGGGTTAGAGTTATAGGTTAGACCTACTATCTAGATAGATTTTTTATACATAGGATCAGATGATGTCATTCCTTCCACATGGTTGGAGGGGGTTTCTTAGGCCCATCCAACTTTAGGGATGAGCGATGTATCCTTGAAAAATATTGAATTTGGGGTCTCCAACAAATCTCATGTTATGATGAGTGGATAGCTAGAATGGGTCAGGTCCTTCCCAAGATGACCATAGAGGATGGGGGGGCATTAAACAAGTGATTATTTTTTTGTCACATCCTCCCACCCCCGATGTGTTTAGGGGCCACTATATGGCCTATGATGCATCTGCGGGGAATCCCTCTGCATATTTTCACATGTTCTCATTTTTTGGAAAATTAATAGGTTTTCTTTGTTATTATACCCCTCTGTTTTCAATGGAAAAATCTATTAATCCACACAAGGTGATTTAAATGGTGAGACTAGTATATTTTTATGTTTTTTACATAAAAATGTGGATCAGGTTTTGGTATAATGTTAATATCAATATTGGTGTTAGGTAAATACCCCTCATTTATTTGCTAATATTTAGTAAAACATGAGTCCTCCATATTTATTATGATTTTGAATTTTATTCATATCACATATTTTTTAATCTCACAATGGTTTTATTCTCTGTGTGTGATACCTTGGGTCTAGGCCTTCCACTACCATTGGATACCAATCCCCTGATTGAAAATTTTCACCAATTGTGACTCATGTTCCCTCACCATTACTCCCTATGAGGTGGTTTGGGTTTTCTCTTAACTAGGGTGGTTATGGTAGTAAATTCTAATACTAATTCGATTGAACAGAATCGTTGGCCATGTATTATTTTCCCAACAAGCATCTAAAATAATGATAAAATATTAAAGAATAGTACGTGGGATTCATACTTATTTGATGTGCATAATTCCCTAAGGGGTGGGGTTCCCCTTGATACCTTCTAGTTGTTGTATGGGATAAATGATTAACAGTTCAGATACGTCAAATATTTTTTTCACTGGTAACCCATCAATTTTTTAGAAATATTATGTGTAGCTAGCTACCAACATTAAGTGATGTGTTTTTTTTCAGTATATATGTTCACATGATGAAATAATTTTGGGGATGGATAAGTTTTGATTGGGTATTCTCTATATTCCTTATAATTATATTTATAGATTATTTAATGATTATCTTGTTTCCATTAATTATTTTTATTTATCACCCATAAATGGAGTTCTGAGCTAACTTGGTGATTTTTTTTCTATTATGTATTTGGGTAATCTTACTAGGTAAATTTATTCTCAACATTAAAACTGAATTTTCCAAACATGATTTATTTCTATATAGATGATTCATACATGAGATAATGTCTTATTGGATATGAATTTGGTGTTGATTATTTGGATTTATAACTAGATGATTCATGGAACTATATTGTTGGTCATGGTGGATTGTAATGGTGTATGTTAAAGTTATAGCTAAGAAATTTAGTAGGGTTCATAGTAAGACTGATCATTCTAGTTTAATATGTTTATCTAGTTAAATGATTGTTCATATATACTGTTCCAATATATTTTATATTATTTTAATATATTTCTTCCTATCATATCATGGGTGAATTATATTTAGAATATTTGTGTTTAATTGATGATATATATTTCCAAAAGTATTCTATGATATCTTTTATCTTTTATATTTTATTGTTTTAGGTTTTCATTTGTTAATGCCTTCTATATTGAGTGATATGGCTACTTGGTGTTATTAACAAGTACCTAGGTAATTGAAGGTGATAATAGGGCCTCAATATTACCTTAATGTTGTCCTATGTGGGGGCCTTGTGGGATGGGTTGTGTCTAAGTGGAATTAAGTAGGATTTAACATAGGTAAGGAGTTTAGAGTTATAAATAATTTATGGAATGGTTTGGGAATTTTATATGATGATTTCAATGTGGTATTATTTTTCATTATAAGAATATAATGAATAGTGTAATTATAGAAACCAACTTATCTAATTTAATGGACATTTATACCCTATTATCCCATGAAAAATATCAGTTCTTAGCTTTGAAGTATAGGTAAGTCGGTTTATGAATCATATTATTATAAGTTATGAGTTTCCTTAACATTCCTTTATTATCCAATAAAGATATTCTATAACACATACAGGTTAATCATATAATTTATAGGGAAATATATATATATATCCTTCATGCATAAATAATATGGATGTGATTATCCTATTTCAAAAGCTGGGACTCTCATTGTTTGTTAGTTTGGGATAATGGATTGTTTTCTATGACTCGTCTGAAAGATATTCACACCATAGGTTAGAGGTACTTAATCTTACATTTATTCCGAATGAAAATATTTCTTATAGAGTGGATAGTAGTTTATGCTTGATTGGATGTGTCTACATGTGGTTATAATAAGATATATGTGCCTCGATGATTGAGACATAACATGTATGGGAGGAGAAAATGAACCTCAGTTGATAGTGGATATGCTATAGTTCAAGACTCCTGTTTCCATCTGGCATGTAATTTTACTAACTAGATATTGATACTTGTTGTTAGATTCTTATAAGGAATTATAATCCATTAGTGAGGGGTGTTTTATCAAAATCTAAAAGGGGATTATCAACCATGGTGTGAGTTTGATATCTTTATTGGCATGTAGTTATATTTGAGAGTGATGCGTCATTTACATGAGATATAATCCATTATTGGGAATTTATTAGGGAATATATAACCTGAATGGGATTCACTAGATATGTCTCATGATTAAATTTGTTGGGAATAGAATTCTTATTGTAGAATATGGTGAATGATTTTGTGAGATGTGGTAGTTTTTTCATGTGACACAACCTTTGTTAGAGTTACCCAATTTGTAATTTGATAATTGATAATTCATGGCACTATATAACCTTAGTTACGGAGCATGTTAGTCTTTCTGTTATGGATACCCAGAGTGGTGTTGTGGATGAAGATTAATATATGTGATAGTGTTATGGTTGTATATTTATAACAACCCTTCTTTTTATTACGTACATAAACATGATTTATTACATAAAACCTTCACCTGATACAACATAGAACGTAGAGAGGTATAATGTATTTGGGTCTTAGGAGATTTAAATAAAAACATAAAACATAGAACAAAAATTCATAATTAAAAATTCCATTACATGACCGATACATTCCATCATACTTAGAATTTAATGGGATAACCCGAGGACCTGAATAAGAAAAGGGTGAGCTATAAAGCCCAGTAAGGGAGTAAACAAGGTATAACATAATGATTAAAATACATGTTAGGAAATAGGTATATAAATTGAGGTCAAGAGAAACATGAACATAAAGGCATGATATAACATGATTATCATAACAAGGGAATGTCTCAACAAAACTTAACATGTTATTATCATGATCCAAGGATCATTGAAAATGGAGCATGAATAAACCCTCATTTCACATGAATTTTCTTGAGTAAATGCTCATAACATTTGAATTAGCATAGTAAACCCTCATTTCACTTGAAATATCATGAGTAAACCATCATTTCACAAGAATTAGAATGATTATACCCTCATTGAACTATATGTATAATGATATTAATCATTACCCAATGCATTAGAGAGCTATTAGGTCACACCATTGTTAATCACTTTATTTCATCCATAAGTGTGCCACATGGATCATACTACATCTTATCATTAAACATCAACATTTAATCCGCGATAAAGGAATGCGGAATAAATATATGGAAATCTTTAAACAATAATTAAATTTTCATAATGTTCAATAACCTTGATAGATAAATGGACATGGTATTCACTACACAATGACTTTGATTTGGAAAATCAAGGTGCAATTGTAGCAGCATAACGATGTGACATAAGAATTCACAAAAATGGTTGATGAGAGAAAATGGTGTGTCTTATCATATGTATATGAAATGAAAAGTAAGTTGGTCATATATATATATATATATATTCCCCAACATGAATAATGAAATTTAATATTCATAATACAAAATAATGTCTTGAATGTAAATGAGGAGAGAAAATTCCTTTCAGGATTTAGGCATGGTAACATGTGAACAAGTGAGGTATTAATGAGAGAGAAAGGGGTTTCTAATCGTTAAAAAATAAATAGGGACGTATGGGTTAGGTGAAAAGTCATACCCCAAAATTTATAATTTAAAATAACAGGACATAACAATATTAAGAAAACTTGGAAAAAATGAGAAATGAAGGAATCCCTTACATGGAAGTGTGATCCCAATGGAAAGGGGCTTGGGAGAGGCTTTTTAAAATCATGGGATTACATGAGATGATTATAGAGAGATGAGGGAAGAGGTTGGACGAAATCTAAAGGATTTTAGTGAAGAAGAAGTGGGATCTTGGGAGGGTTTACATTGGAAATGAGAGGGAATTTTTTATTATTTAGGTTTGGGACACCACATATTAAACTATTGAAAACAACAAACCATACCATGGTTATTGCCAATGGTTTTTTCCTAATGGGAGTGGATAAAAATATTTTATACGGAAAATGGATTACCATTTTAAAATATTAGTCTTCCTTATGTTTAGGTGAGTCACACTCTCATGGAAAACAATTTAAAAAGATAAAATCATTTATAAGACTTGGAGGGTCTACTAAGGCTTTGTAAAATAAATAAAATAACTTGAATATCACATTATTTTAAGGATAAAACATATATTGTAAGAAAATACCATTGATTTTATGTTATTACATCCTTATTTGTTCATTATGAAGTCATAAAACCGATTATATATTTAAACGACATTTAATTTTTACACAAAAAATCAAGAATCTCAAAAAATGTTGAAAAATTAACTATTTTATAATTTTGACATCCAAAATCCAATAATAATATCAATTTTATAGAAATAATTTTATAAATATGTCAATTTTCACATTTAAAATGAAAAGTAAAATTTATTGAGAATTCATGGGTTTTGAAAAAAACATCTTTCAAACATTAATAAAAATTACAATTATATTCATAAAATTTATATGACCATTTATACATAATAAGAATAAATTTAACAATATTAATATTTTATTAATATATTATTTTACGCAAAAATATATTTATTTTCTAAAATAGATTTCTTAGTTAAATATTATGTAAAAATAGTATTTGTGCTTTAAAAAATATTTACAATCTAAAAATAATAATATGAATGCATATTATTTTTTATATACAGAAATAATTCCCATAATCCTAGCGATAAAGTATTGTTAAATAACCCCTTATAACACCCGCATAAGACATGAATGTAAGGTGTTCAATGGTGACAGACTCTTGGGGTGGCTTGAATTACATCGCTCGAGTGGTAATCATAATCAACTTCCACATTTCCTGTAGGTGTTTTCGTTTGAGATTAACATGATGAATCCCAGCTTGGGCTTGGTCAAGAGAAAAGACCAATGATTCCACAAAATTTTCAAGCACCAAAAATATGGCCTTCATATGGGGAATGTCTACTGGATAAGGCCATCACTTCCTTTGTTTTTGTAAATTGTATTTGTTAATGCCTTATATTGGTACTAATCATGTGATCACTATTCAATAGCCATATTAGAAACTGTCACAATTCTTAATAGTATATAAAAATCAAAAAACATAAAACCAATGAATTTCGCATTTTATATATCCATTTTACATAAGAACAAATTTAATTAGATAAATATGAATTTTTATTAATGACTATTTGGGTTATTACAGTTTTTATCTACTGGAGGAAGTGGCCTAGAAGGGTGAGGTGTTATTTTTGAAGTGGGCGATTTAGGTTAAATATAGATGGATTACGATTTGGTTCCAATCTATCATCACCACACTGAACTAATTTTTATTAAGAATAGTATTAGGATATGATAGGAGATTCATGAGATGCAAGGTTATGGTCATGTGCCAGTAGATGTGGTCCGTTTTTTGACTTGTATCATTTTTTTAGTGACCATTATACTTAATAAAAAAATTTATGCTATTTTATTCCATCTCCAGAGGTATTGTAGTTATGGATTCCATTATAACTCCAAGCAAGTCCATTTTTAGTTATTGAGTTTCTAATGATGGTGAATGGGTTTCACTCCCCCATTATAGTGAGGAGAGAAGAGAATAATTAGATATGGTGCTTGAAAGTCATTGTTTAGTCAGGTTTTAAATTTCAAAATAAATTTTATCATAGATTCTTATATTTTAATTGATAATAATTTATAACCATATTTTTTAGTGGGAAATTAATTCTTCTATGCATTGGAGTAAAGGAATCCCTTGTTAAATGGAAGTGAGATACACATTGGATTACATGAATGGATCAATAAAGTATGTGTGTGGTAAACATATTCACATACAATGACTGTAAAAAAGTTAATCAATTTCTCTAAAGGGTGATACATGGATCTCCCTCCTTGGGAGGATAGTTTATGAATTAAAATTCATTAATGAGATGTGTTTTGAGGGAAGTTGAGTGTTACAAAAATCACCAATTTGAAATTTTTGGGAGAATTGGCTGATTACAATCCCACATCAGTTCAAATAGATACCTATTATGTGATCATTGAATTTTCATTCACTACAATTACTGTGAGAGTTATAAATATACATTAATGGGATCTAGATTCATTTTGTTTTATTGGTATTCATTTAAATACAAATATAGTTATTTTTAAGGTCCTAGTTTTTTATTTAGTGTAATGGTAGTAAGATTATCTTATAGAGGACATTATATTTGGATTATTTGAGAGACAAAATGGAAAGGTAATTCTATAATTGTTTAATGTGAATTAAAAAGGCATATTGTTCACCATTGGATAATGTTATTGATCCTACTATCATCCACTATAAGAGAGTGGGCCATGGTGTGATGTTAACATAGTTGTTCTATTTGATTAGATCTTCTCTGGTGATGGACCAAAAGAGTTTTCCAAACATTTGGGAGTACAAAGACCGCATTCATAAATAGATAGTATTTTTATTAATGAATATGTTTTATATCAGGATATAATTATTGAGTAGAAATTTCTTTTTAATAACACTACCCTCAATTATGTATATCTAGTAATCCCTTAATGGGTGTTAACGACACATGATATTTATTTCTATGAAATATTGATGGAGGATTACATAAGAGGTTGTGGATGTCTGTCACATAAGCAGTTGTTATCTTCGGATTTTGGGCCATCAGTGTAGTTTCATCAATATGATTAGGGACATTCACATCATAATTGGAAAGAGTGGGAACCTCTAAGGGAACCTATGTGATGTTGGGTAGTTTGATTTCTTTGGATTAGTTTGCTATTTTGTTCATCTAATGATTTTGTTAATGGGAAACAATATAAAAACATATATACCATTATTAGTATATGTAAAAATAATTATAAATTGTGATACATGTGGAGGATTCTTACAGGTAGTTGGGAAGTTATTGGTAATGATGGCCTATGTAAATCTTATTACATCATATTTTGACATTGATTCATATGCCTTACTAGAATGAGATGTCATGGAAGCTAACATACCATTAGAGTATAATGATTCCATTTAATTCTTCCAGTGTTTGTGTGAATTATTAATGGAAACTTATTATTATAGTTAAACATTGATGGTTTTTCCCATATAATGAACTTTTAGAATTATCATTAAAACATGGGTAATGGAGTGCTCCTACAAAAATTATCCTTCGTTGTGAATAATTTCATGATGGATATTAGTGGTTTATAGATTTAAAATATCATATATGGTAGTGTAAAATACATATACAGGAGGTTCTTCATGGGGTTATGTGTGCAAACACACTACTCAAATATGGATTCATTGTGATAGGTTATTTTTGCAGGAACCCCTCAAAAAGTACATTTAGTTGGATAATTCATCGTAAAAGATATATATTGTGATATCCAATCATATTATTATATTAATGGTAATATATACAACAAATATTTATGATGATATCTTTTTTATCAATGGAATTAATTATTTACGATAGTTAATGAATATCGTTGCAAATAATTTAAAATAAATTTTAAAAAATAATTTATGTTAAAAAAATGGAATATTTTTAATTTTTTATAAAAATAAACACATTAAAATAATATAAAAACATTAAAATAATATATATATACCAAATATATAAAAATATACATATCTTATTTAATTACAACATTAAAAAATATTCATTTATATCTATATTATAATAAAGGTTTCAAAAAAATAAATCAATCCATGAATAGGGGTATAGTTCTATAGAGTAGGTAGTGGAGGGAATTCAATCCATATACCACAAAACAAGTGAAACATGTTATCAATCAACTTTTCATGCTAGAACTCCAATAATTTGCATTGGTCCTTATGCTAGTGTCGCTTCTCTTGATTATGCTCTTCTTTCTTCCTATAATCGGTCTCTATAACAATATCCTGAGCTAGTATATTCTCCTCATAAAATCATCTAATTATGAAGACTCTACAGGAGTAACCCTCGAACAAGAAGATGACGACACAAAAATACCATAATAACTTTGAGGAATCAATACAAAACCGATATAAAAAATCACCCATTCTCGAAATCATGTTGAGTCACCTACATTCTTACTGTGTCATCTAATACTGAAGCACTGGTGGCCTAACTCTCTATATCATCTTGACTATCATCATGTCTGTGAGAAGTCATTTCCCCTTATGACTCCATCATCTGATATTTAAAATTCATATTGGTAAATTATTATTTTTAGTTTCTTTTAATATAGAAAAATTTTTAATTACCACAATTTGATGTTGTCAACCACCAATATTGTCTACAGTGATATGATCATCGTAAATACATTTAAAAACATCTAAATCAACAATAATGGGATTTTTGTCAACCCATATGAATTATATAATATACTACTTACATTTAAATAAATATAAATTGTTAACTAAAAGTATTTACCATATGTCATTGATGAGTATTGAACGTACAACCACCATATCTATGTTTTCTTCCCCTAGTTCTATTTTCCTAATCATGATATCCTCTAAAAACTATCTTATATTTAATATGATCACAATCCATCCCATTCCTGAGAGGATTTGTAGTCTGTTCAATGGCTACACCACGACTAATGAAAAACCTTGATTCATGCTTTCTTCTGAGATCTCTTCCTCAGATTATGAAAAAAATTAAGATAATGTTCATGTATACACACCACCTAGGCCCCCAGATTAATCTCCCCGTAATATTTACTATTAAACCCCATACAACATAGAATAATTAATGAATAATAGAAAATGATTATATTAATTTCAAAAAAAATATTTTTTATTTATGTACCACTCAATGATAAATGATGTTAGGTTTAAAATCAATAAGAATATGATACCACATCTCCCATTCTCTAGAAAAATAATTCCACAAAATAAAACTCCCATATAAATCATCTATTCATTAAAAACTATGGGATAATAGAAAAATAATAAAATAATTAGTACATAAATAAATAAGTTAAAATGAATGATAATTGAATCAAATAAAATAAAATACATAACTAAACAAACATTTACATGCATTGATCAAAACCAAAATATGGATATCACATAGGAAGAGGGTTTGGAATATTCAATCTCATAACACCATGTCCCCTATGATTCAATGATGAACTACCTATATCCTCAGAGATATATGAAAAAGCATAAGGATCATCATGAAGAAGCATTTCCTCCTCGAGGTAATGGAACATGTCATCAAATGTACCATCAGCCTTTTGAAAAATTGGATTGAATATGACCATAAAATACCAAAAAAAAGTATTATATATATATATTATTTAATTGTTCCATTAATCATATTTTTTCATTTTATTCATAAGCTACATGCCAAATATTTTCATATTCCTCATCTATATCATCATCTTCCATATGATTATCTAATTTATAATATCTTTTTATTTCAAATACAATTGTTCCCCAACCAATATCATCAACATAATCCACCACAACTATGTAGTGTCATAATTGGTATTCACATATATTCATTTAAAAAATGTATTTATAGATATATCTTGAAAAATATCAATTTCTTAAACCTAAACTGAACCACATTCACATTACATAAACTAATTATAATTTCATTTCATTTTTATAATGCTCTAGTATTCTGTTAGATCTGTTAAAGGAGAAAAATAATATTAAAAATAAAATTTATGTTCTGAATGTGTTAACAATAATTTTTCATTTTTCTGTAATAATTAGTATATATTAAATATTTATGATTTCAATGCACATATAAATAAGAAAAACACTATTAGTAAGAAACAAATGGAATTTTAACATCGCTACATAATTCATTCTTCAATATCATAGGTCAATTATTCCACCCCACATTATACGAAGTACTACATCACTTTATCTATTAATATCTTTAAAAAACACCATCGTTTATTGTCTTTTTGATTCAACATTTTCACATTTATGAAAAAAAATTCACCACATAAGCATTTTAAGATTGAACCATTTCATATTTTTAGATACTAAATACCTATAATTTATTGTCAATTTTACTGATATGTTGTGATGCCTCAAAATATTGAAAAAATAACTATAACAAATAATAAATTTATTTTATATTATAAACTATTATTAATTTATTTTAAAAATATTTGAAAGTAGAAAAAATAAATTACGTTTCTATAATTATTCAGTGGAATCTAGTATAATTTTTGGGAAGTATTTTTGATATTATCAATTTAAAATCTAAAAATAAAATAATATAAAGTTACATTACAAATATTAGTGTATATGTGATTGTATAACTCACTATAAAACTCATGTAATTTCATAACATTTAGTCTAAGCAAATGAGTGATCTTAGTGATGCTCATCATCGGAAATGCATAATTTACAAAATCCCCCAAATCCATGTTTAGGATGATTAAAAATTAAAAAATTAATATTCATTTCATGGTAAAAAATTTCATCATTATAACCAATTCATTCAAGTTTTGAAGAATATTTTCGTTATAATTAGTGCAACAAGAAACATGATTTTATCTCTAATAAGGAAGATTATCTAATTGACCATTCAATTGATGATTTTTTATATACATTTTTTATCAATTTTAGAATGCAACTATCAAGTGGGTATAACCATTGAAAATATACCATCCCTTTTCTCCATGATTTACTCTTACCCCTTAGGTGATATTCTATTTCATATTAGGGTATTTTATTGATAATTGTGTTTATTAGTGGTATTTTTTGTTAATTGTGTCTAATTGTGGTTAATTGATACCATCATTAATAATTTCAATTAATTAATTATAATTTTAATAATTATCACTAATTATCAGTAACTTTTACTAATTAACACTATTTTTCCTAATTATTTCTATTTACTTCTAATTTTAACAAATTACCACTAATTTTAACTAATTACCACTGATTTAAACAATTTTCATCAAATAACAAATAATTATTCATAATTTCAAGTATTTGTTTTCTAATTTACAATATATTTTTTTCTAATTTTAGGCATGTAATTCATAATTTATAAAATTTCTACTAAATACCTCTATTTATTACTAATCACCACTAATTATTTCTATATGGTACTAAATTTTATTATTTTCAACTATTTTTTTGCTAATATCTGTTAATTTCAGCTGTTTTTTCTGATATTTATTAGTTAAGTCTATTTTATTGATAAATACCTCCAATTAATTCTAATTACTACTATTTTTCACTTATTTATATTAATAATAAATAATTATTTATATTTTCTTCAAATTAATAAAAAAATTTCTTTGACACTATTTTATGATAATTTCTACTCATTGGAAAAAAAATTACTCATTATTATTAATTAACACTTATTTACACAAATTAAAATAAAAAAACCACTAATTTGTAATACTTTCCACTAATTAAATCTAATTTATTCTCATTATAGTTAATTATAGTTAATTTATAAAAATTAAAACTATTTATATATAAGTATGAATTACTGAAAATTTCAACTAATTACCACAAATTACTTATATTTTTTACTTATTACTACTAGTAACATTTATTTTTTATTTATTACCACCAATTACCATTATATTTTACTCATTACTGCTTATTTTGTAAATAATGATTATTATAGCTTATTTTTAATAATTACAGATATTTTCTACTAGTTACCGAAATTATTACAAATTACCACTATTTTCTACAAATTACTATTTTTTCTAATTATCACTAAATTTTAAAAAATATTGATATTTTTTTCATAATTAGTTAAATAATTTTTCTAATTGTCAATATTTTTTTATAATTAACTCTAATTACCACTAATTGTTTTTAATTATTACTAATTTTTACCAATTCTTAATATATATGGATAATTTCACGTAACTACAAATAATTTCTATTAATTATAACCATTTTCTAATAATTACATAAAATTTATACTAATTAAATAAAACATTATAGATTGATCCTAATTTTTTATGAATACTACTAATATTTACTGATTACCACTAATTATTTCATTTTTTAAAATTATTAATATTTACCAAAAATTACTATATAATATTTTTAATTGCTACTAATTACTAATTACTACTAATTATTACTAATTAATGTCTATTATTACAATTTTTTACAATGATATGTTAATTATTACCATTTTTAGTTATTTATAATTATTTATTTATCAATTGTAAGTAGTTAACACTCATTACAACTATGTAGTTCTATTTAAAAAATTTACTCTTATTTAAAACAAAGTACATCTATTTGATAATAATTGCGATTAAACAAATGTTACTATTAATTAAAAATAACTACTCCTAATTAATAATAATAATATATAATATAAAATAAAATTAATAAAATAATAAATGAAAAAAATTCAAAAAAAATTCCCCAAAATGATTTTTTATTGGATGAAAATTTCAAAATGCTTGATTCTTGTAAGAATTTTGTAAAAACATTAATGGAAAAAATGAATAATAGGAGTAGAGTGGATTGGATAGGTGAGAAGAGAGAAGTGAGAGTGGAAATCCAATGGGGGAATATATATATATATATATATATATGATTAGTAGCGAAGATATTATTTACGAGTGTGCTCTATTTCAAAATTATATTATTTTTAATGGCCTATCTTGCAGGAAGTACCCTTAATAATCAATTTCTCAAGTGATACAAAAGTTATTAATGATGGAACCCATTGAAAGTATTATTTTTCATAAAAATTATTTGCGATAGGATATAAATTCCTATAAAAAGTAACCCTAAAGTCAAATTGTATTTAAGATGGGAGAAAATTTTCTTCGTAATAATGGTTCCTTGAAAAATGTGTGATTTCATCCCCAAGGTATTTGATATGAAAAACCCATACTATCAATAATAGCTTCACATTACGGACTATTTGGGATGATATAGAGGATTATCATAGTAATTTTGTAAGAGATAATAATTTTTCCCATAGGTATACTCTCATAATGAGAATAGACGATTCCACTAAGGCAATTCATTAAATAGGATGGAACTAGAAAATTTGTGTGGAAAAGTGGGTATTTCAATACTACATATTTTAGTTCCGAGTACTCTTATATATTTTTCCATCATGGGTGGAAAAGGTAGATGTGATGGTGACAGTTTACCAATCTATATTAAATTGTATACTTCATTGTTGTTGATACCATTTTATTTCATTTTTATTGAAGAAATATATGTATGGTGGGTAGGATGTATTTATCTTGGGTTTTCCCAAATGACATAGGTCAATTTTATGTTTCAATGACTCAAGGCCTCCCAATGGGTAAAATGGTGAATTTATCCAAGTAAGAAACCTAGGAAAAAAATTAAATGGTCCAATTTATTTTGGGATGTGGTGATTACCCATGAGAGGATCCAATGTTGATTTAAATACATGGAGGGACCTTGATAGTTATATAATATGATAATTATAAATTTATTGTATCACACAGTGACAGATTCATGGAAAAAATACTTTTTATATTAGAAAATCCTTAAATGTGAAATTTGATCCCAACTCTGTGTCAATAATAAGGAATTTACCCTATGGTTGATGTAATCACAAAACACATTTCATGACCATGGGATAGAAAATCATGGTTCCATAATTAGATGAAATTAATTAGAATTTAATTACATTACTTACAGTTTGAACCCCCATGAAGACTCCATATTTAAATCAATTTATATTACTTATAATGTTGTTTTTTAATTGTATTGCACCCTTGTGAGTGGGAGGGTAGATATAATTGTTTTTGGCAGTGATGAAATCAGATTGAAGGATAAGACCATTTTATAAAAATATGATGAATATAACCATCTTTTCAACATTGAATTGAATATATGTCTTGTGTTCTATTAGGAAGTAATTATTCCTTCTTTTTTTATCCTAGTTATTCATGTTATTAATTAAGATAAATCCACCTTTATTTATTCATTATTTCATTTTTTGTGTTAATTAATTCATGTTTTTTAATGTTTTTGTCATTATTGAGAGGTTTTTTACAAGTCTTATATATTCATCTTCCATCATTTGTCATTAAATTTAATCTATTTAATGTGTGTTCTCTTCTATTCATGTTTCAATTTGGTTATTAGGTGGTTAGTATGATAATGAAGTGTGAGAGGAACTAGGAATTATCCCCCCAACCAGTTTCCTAATCCCATGGGATTGGATTGTTCCATGACCACCACTAACTGGGTCAGGGTGTCTCGGAACAAATCACTATTTGGTTTAGGTTGTGTGAGTCGGCCCATTACACGATGAGCGGGGTAGATATACAAAATTGTACCGGTCCTCCTTAACCCAATATATAAGGGGGAATACAACACATAATATAATTTGTCTATGGGATATATGCGTCATTGCCTTATTCCACATGAAAGGAACACCCTCCCTCTCCCCATTATTCTACATAGATCCCTTGGGGGATTCCAAATTGACCACTTTAACCTTATGAGGAATTTTCTTCAATTATATCATAGGGTATCCATTTTAGGAAAATAAATACCATAACGTTATTATTTAGCTATATATTTATCAATTATGTTGTTTTTTCCATCCAATTCCATTTCAGAGGTGAGATATGGATATATTTATGTATCACTTCTAGACCGATGAATTGATTTGGTTGTAACAAATTATGAAATGAAGAAGATACGTCTTTATCCCTCAATCACATTCAGTTGTTTGGAGAGGCATGGTTCCTCTATATTTTTAGGGAATTTAAATTTAGTTAGAATTTCTTGTTTAGTTGAAGACAATCTAAAAAATTCTTTTTTTTATTCTACCCTAGTTTGGGCCACAATCTATGAAGATATATCCATTAAATACTTTCTGTAAGGTAATCATGGGGTGAGTATTCCGTTGTGGTTAACTACCCCCCTGAGAAATATATTTCCCTCATCATTGAATGATATCCCCCACTACTACTCTTGATGATGTTAAATGTATTTTCTCCTAACATCAGTGGTTATGGTAGAAGGATTTCATACTTCACTGACTGATATCTATCTTTTTCTAAGTGTTCTTTCCCAAAGTTTTTTAAATGATAACACTATATTTGTGACTAGTATGTAGGGTATTTTAACAAATAATCGGAATAACTCTATGAGGATAATATTTATTATTGATATATACTAATGGTTGGGTGAAAGTAGGGTTGGTTACATTTAACATGTTAGGTCTTATGGTTCATGATCAACCGTGTGGGTGCATTTTTGACAAGATGTAATATTGTGTAATCTATATCAGACTATGTAAGGTGTTTTATGTACCCTAAGAATTCTTACATTCATGTGATATTTAGATATTATGGATTGTAACTATGATTATTGGGACTTATTTTTGTTCTAATGAATTCTAAAAAAATATCAAATCAAGATTATCTTATTTTCTGTAAAAAATTTATTATCACTAGTACTGGTAGATTTAAATTATCCTATCTGGTTATCTTTCATTTGGTACATTTGGGTGTACTACTTTTTATTTATATAGTCTCCCAACATATTTGGTATTCTCACTTGTGTTCTTATAGTGTAGATCACTCATGGGTCGAAAGGGTTTTGGAGAATATTGTTCTGATGTACCATGGTCAGGGAAGATGCGTGATGATTCATGATCACACTTGGTCTATCGAGGTTTTTTATTATGGTGTTTTCAATAATTTTAAACTCTGATCGATCAAGGATTACCTATTGGATGGAGGATCTTCTAGTGTATTATATCACTCCGATTCAATGATTATTTGAATATATATATCACATTTATTTTCAATTTGTGTGATTTATTTTTACTTGATATCTCAGGTATTGATTTTATTTATTATATCAAAGTTCATTGGATTAAATCTCTATCCATCTAGTTTATTAATAAATATATTATATTTAATATGTGTTAGTCATTGGTTGGTATTTGATAATTCCATACATGTTGTACGATATTCTTACTCACTTGAAATTACGAGTCTTTTCTCATATTGTATGAGGGCCTGGGGTATCACTCTCAATATTCATATGGCTTTATTAGTGCCCTACTGGGCCATGTTGCATCATATTTACTCTTTCATTTTGAAAATTTCTATCATATACCATAAAGAGTGGGAATTTTAAAAAAAATACTCTTTATATTAAATAATTAAATGTTCATTTTATTAAATCCAAAAAAATATTCCTTTTTTTATTAAATTGTTTCTTATATACTCTATCCTAAATCCATAGTACACAATTGGTAACATCTAGTCAAAATAATAATTCAATTATCTATAATTTCTAAGAGGCTCCCAAATAGTAAATTCATGTCTTCAATGTAAGGGATATCCTCACAATAATCATTATAATTTATCTTATTCGTCAACCTCTTCATAAATATATTTTTACACTTTAATTTAGTTTTTTTAAATTATGAACATTTGGTAAATGTGATATCATTATTATGCAACAATATTATCTTTTTCTTTTAATCATTATAATACATATTTTTTAATTTAAAAAAATATATGGATGATTTTATGATATTTACCACATTAATAACATTAAAAACATAAATAATAGTTTTATGTTTTAATAATTTAGATTTTATGTCAATTTTATAATTTTTAGTGGGTATAATCGAAAGTATATGCACTAATAAATTTGATTCCTTTCATAATTCAATAATATAAGAAAATGGTATTTTATTTCATTTAATGAAAACAATTACAAGAAGTTCAATGAAATGAAAATGGGACAGTATGTCAATTGAAAACTCATATAATATATTTTATTGTATATTTTAGAGTCTAAGAACCCATAATAATGTAGAAAAATACCATAATGTCTAATCAAAATAATGTGCGGAAAAATAATAGTTAAAATAAAAAAAACAATTATAAACATTAAAATTTTAATATTTTGGTAATAAGAAATTAAAAATGAATAGTATTGAGAAATATAAATATGAATATTGTTAATATACATTAGAATAGAAAACTTTTACTTTTTATATAGTGTAATATAGTTTTTTCCGACAAAGTAGATGTCTGGGGAAATGGTTTATTCAAAATATCACAATTGAATTTATATTATATATGTTTGTGTTTTTAATTGGATAATTTTTCATTTATTAACTATAAGAATATATTTATGTGTATTACACCTATTCTTACTGTTTCAATACCCTTTGGATAAAAATTCAATAAAATGCTTTCCAATAAGTAGAGCTTACCTTATCTCATATTTTTTTCAAGAATCATTCTCCTTGATTTTAATATTCATTATTTTTTAAGAAATACACTTTTATATGTAACGATAATTTCTAGGGATTATATAATAGTATTATTTATGAAATTTATAAAATAATAAATCGATCAATTTTAAACATTTTCCAAAATATTCATTTTTATTTGCATTGACCGTCATTATAAAAGAATGGAATGAATCAAATTTTTTTCATTTCCCATTTGTTCCCATTTTACCACTATCTTAATTAGTTTTCATTATGAATCTCCTCCCCAATTTTGATGGGTTTTAAAAATTTTTTATCATCAATTTATAAACTACATAATTTTTAAACAATGTTTGATGAATTTTAAATTATATTTCACCAGATTTTTAAAATTATTTATCAAATGATATTAGAAATTGCTTTTCATCTTTTTAAAAACACTTTAATTATTCCTATTCCTATCATAGGATATAATCTAATAATACCATCCAATTTCATAATATATATGTCTTATTGTCATGTCATATGGAAATTTCTACCAAAAAAATTCCCATTTCAATGGATTATTAAGCTAAGATATAATTATGAATATTTTCACATTAATGTGAGACACATATGTTTTGTTTTTAATTAAGAGATAATTGGGAAAAAAATTATATTTCATGATAATTCATTTGGAAAATATTTATTTCTTATGTGATAAAAATTAATGTTTTTTGGAGTGAAACCAAAGAAATATAGAACATTTTACACTATGGTAATGGTACTTGTGAGTGAAACAAATCAACTATTAGACCTGTTCCAATATTTGATAATGATCTTGCTAGTGATCATCGGAAAAATAAAAATTTATCTATTCTTATTTCGGTTGCAAATTATTTTTTAATATCTTAATAACATAAAATCTACCTATGTAGATATTTAATGGATCAAGATTATTGACTGAATATTTCATAGTCATATGACACATGCCTTATGTTCCTCCCAAATCCTTATTCTATAACTCATTATTTTTTAAATTTTTTTATTTGGTTTGATTCTATTATGTTATAAACTGTGTTTATATTTATATATATATATATATATTATCATATTTTTTTATTTACAATCATCGATAATTATTTTAAATGTTCACAAATATTACAATTTCTTAAGATTCAATCCAAATATTATAATGAATTGTATTATGTAAGATATATCTTGATGGGTATCAACTGTAGGTAATATTTGTGTGATATGTTGAAGGGATTTTGTAAAATGTGTTTTATATATTTATAATCACTAAATATAATACAAATATATATTTTATGGTGTTATTTATTATAAGGTGTAATGAATATTCATACAAAATGATGTATTGTGTGTGTATGTTATGGTTGGGTTGTCTCAAACCTTTTTCTAGGGTATGGGTTCTTGTATTTTTTTCATCATCAATCAGTTATTTTTCCTTATGATTAGGCCTTGAAAAATAATTAATCATATTTCTAGAACGTTTTACTTGTGAGAAAGTTTTTATATTTTCCATTATATCCTTATGTCTTTACATATCATCTTTAGTAGACCACAGACTTTAACATCAAGCCATCATGCCAGAAGGTATAAGGATTTATCAGCCATTTAACAATCATCACACTATAACAATACCCCTTCTAGTTCCATGATCATATCAACATTGTATATAATAGAATTAGTCATACTATGAATTTTAATGTCTTGAAATTGAATTTATATCATGTTTCTAATCACACATCATTAATTTTTCTAGTTTTATAGATTTATTATTATCAATATCATCCCTCAACATTCATTTTTAATGTTCTTTCCATTAAATATACAATTTTTAATGAAATTATACTATTGGATTTCATTATTTTGGAACTCCAAACATTAATATATTAAATAAAATATTATATTTAGCCTTATATTATACTCAGAACTAAAATTTCATAATTTCTTCTTTAATTTACTCTAATCAAATTCAATATATTATTGCAAAAAGAACTAATTTATTATAGTTATTTCATTACTCAATTTCATCCACGTATATTATGTTGGCGAAAATATATTATTAATATATTATTTGTTCTTTTTAGAGAATCTATACTACGAAATCATCATACTATTTACACCCTTAGGTGAATTCTATATGGGTTATTCATTCAATAATTTTCCATGAATTTAATTATATATCTTATTGTGAGATTTCCCAACTTTTCTACACTAAAAAATTAATGTATAATCATTCCATTGATTTCTAATTTTCAACTTTTTACATTTTTGGAATGGAAATAAAACATGTCATCAACTTACTCACCAATAGGATAGTCAACTAATTTGAGTATTTTTATTCCCAAAAATTCCAATTATTGGGACTATTTCATTACTAAAATTTCATTTTCGTTGTTCCTCATATCATATAAATTTATAGTGTTATAATTTATATTCAAAGTCATTTTCATTTGGTAATTTTATTATCCCATCATTTCATTTTCCTTAAAATATTGGTGTAATATTTATAGAATCTGTTTCATCTTTGTGATATCATCAATTGTTTCATATATTCTATGGGAGTTCTCTATAGTAATGATCACTTGATCAAATAATGCATCTATAGACTCATTTACGTCCATTTTAAAATCATTATACATATTTTATACAACATGAAAATTACCTTTATCTAACATGTAATATCATTAAAAAAAAGATTACGAGTTTCTCCCGCATGACATGTATATATTTTGGTAACATAAACGTCATATATATATATTCCATTTTATTAATCCTATCTCAATGCATATACAACATTGGAATCAATGTGATGTTCACTACAGTCACTCGCTCATAATGATACACTCTAAATATTGACTGAAATCTCATATATCAATATTGTTTAGATATATAGTACAATATATTGGAAATATTTTATCAGCATAATATATGTTGTCTAGAATGTTTTCCAATGAATATTATAAAACTTTTATGGTCAATGATCATTGTCTTTACATTAGATGGAGAAATATCCCCCGAGAAACAATGTCTTTAATAAAACTTCTTTTTTTTCAAGAATTATATATAAATTAATAGAGTGGTGATTTATGGTATGTTGATCTCTTCAAATTACCCTCACCGGAAAACATGTTCCACTTTTAAAATAACCACCACTCTCCCTCTTGATAGATATTAGTCAACAATGAAAATGAATAGGGATGCAAGAAAGGGTACATGGTTAACTCATAATTGAATAATATGAGGAGGCTACAATTGAAATGTGTTGATGTAAAGAATAAATAAGTTCATTTCTTATTATTTATATTTAATTGACGCCACACAAATCCTCTAGTATTACAAAGAGAACAATGCAAGGAACACATTACTATCAAGCACTGAATATTATATCTTATCTTATAATTTTTATTTGTAAATCTCTCTGAATCATGAATAAGTTTAAAAAAAACGTGTATCAATCAATTCAAACTTTATCCACTTGTTGAACTGTATCAACCTATAGTTTAATAATATACTAGACCAATATTCTTTTATTCTTTTCTTTAACTTAACACACCTCAAATTATTCTCCTACTCTTATATATTCAACAAAAACACCAAAATTATTTAAAGAGGTATATATCAATATGTTGAAACACCCACAATTTATATTTTTCTATGAGGACTATGATAATATTAATTGATATGTATTCAAATTTGATTTATTGAAAACTCCAAAACATTACATCATACCACCTTATCTTATGTTTTTCATAATCATGAATGAAAAATATCATTTCATATTCAGTATTATGGTAGAGTGATGTTATTTATGTGTACTCTTCATGCTGTGAACATCCATACCATAGTATTAAATACGAATATGTTTTGCATTCAGTTTTTGATAATGGAAATAGTCTTATCTACACTATGATGTGCACGTCCTTTTTTTGAAATTATTAAATCATTATTTGGATAGAATATCAATTGTATTTTATGATTTTTAGTCTTTTATATGTATGTATAGTCAGTATTAAGAATTCTTGTGAGTATACACTCTTTTAAATTTTTTATTTTTAGGTAAACCTTAAATATTCTATAATTACTCTTAATTATCACACAAATCCAACCATTTATTTCATGGACCTTGTCCTTATATCATTATTTCTCTCTATAACTTCACTAGAATATATTATGTTACCAAATGAGTGTTTTTCCATTACATAATTTCATTGTTTTGAATGTACATATAAAATAAAAATATTATATACATATATATGAATTTTTATGTTTATATTCATCTTCAATATTACTCACAACTTGATGCTTTATTCCATTATGTGTGAAACATAATTAATCCGAAATAACTTAAAGCCTAAAATTCAAAGGCTCTTATTCATGGAATGTAACAGTCCACAAGTTATAGACCCACTCAAAATTTTATTATGATATTTCATGATCATGATATGACCTAGGGTTTCAAAGTGTTATTTATTTCTAATATAAAGAATAAGTACAACCCCTTGAATAAAAACACTTCCCCTATTCAAGAAATTCTAATCTATATTGGTAGTACATTTAATGTTCTTGTAAATAAACAAAACCCAAAAATAATCCCCAGTGATTTTGTATAGTTCATTACAATGAAAAAACTATTGAACTATATCTATGGATTATAATTAATTGAAACACTTTTGTTGTATATGAATTTGATTTAAAAAATGCAGTTGAACCATGTTAAATAATTATTTATTATGATTATTATTTAATTATATTCCCAAGGACATAAATTTGTGTGAGTGTGACACATAATTAGTCAACAATTTATATTTATGTAAATATGTTTTAATTAACAATTTAAATATCTTAAAAAATAAAAAAAATTAGAACCCCAATAATTATAATGTCAATATAATTCTTGTATTTTGGGGGAAAATAGGTTTTCATGGGATATAAATTTTAAAGAACATTCATACCCTATTTCACACCTACATATCAGGGTATCCCTCAATAAAGACCATTTTCCCTCATATTTTTTCTTTTCTCATGTATGGAAGGTTTCACCAATAAGATCTGTAGGAATGATTGTTATGAGTGTGGTTTATGTAGAACATATCCAGGAGAGTCATTAGACTATAAAATCATTATGTTTCAGATCTAGAATTACTGTGAAATCAAGTATGTATTAGTAAAATGGGGGAAATAAAATTTATATGATGGTGTTGTAATAAGATGAGAATATGAATCTACCATAGGATCGGGTTAGGGGATGTTAGTAATGAAATATTAATTGGGGTGTATGAGATCTATGAAACAAATATGTAAATGTAACAATGATTCAAAATGTCCTAGATAATGTACCCTATCATCATTTAAATGAGGGGGTATAAACCTTGTAGGGCTCCCTACTCTGATCTTCTAATGAAAATTTACATATCCTTGGTTATATATTCATATAACAAAATCACAATGGAGGGTTTTCCACATGCCTATTAAATGTATCCACAATTGAATTTGGTAATGTTGGATATCAAAAATAACCATGAATATGATTATTTTGGGGTTTAATTCTACAAGATGTAGGTTCAATAGAGTATTTTTATAGGTAGGGGGTGGTGCAACAAATATTCTTATTTCATATATCGTTTATTCTTTAATGACCAACACATTTTTATATTTATGTGGGAATTCAATGGTTTATGGATTTCATAAGGATGTGTGTGGTAGAAAAGTCTAAAAATATTTAAGAAATTGGACACTATAAAATCTATGTAGAAGTTTGTGATCATAATATTTCTTCTTTGGGTCAAACCTATATTGTGATAAATTAATAAACATGTAATATTACATAGAGTCCCTTCAATGATAAAAATGTAAATTTGAATTATCAAGAGGACACACCACCCATTGGTAATCTACAGTGGCTGTCTAATAATTAGTGATGTATATGTTTCTAATAATAATTTTGGAATACAGTAACTATGATAATTTATATTGAAAAAATAATTTTTTTTTAATAAACTCCGATTAATTATTTCCACTATATTTTATTTTAATAAGGATTAAGAAATATACTTATACACTGCAATGAATATTTATAAGTTTTTTATTAAATAAAATATTTCTATTGAAATTTTAATTTATAAAGATAAATTTTATTTACTACCAGCCTAAAGAAATCCTTTAGTTAGATATATTTATGATTATTTAAAAAATATGTAATTTTTTCTGTAAGTTTATCCCCATATAGGGAAATGATTTATTCAAAATAAATTTTTTTGATGAATATTTATAGAATCCTATAAATAGTTGGACCAAGATATAAAGGGTCAAAAAACTAACATCCATCATGGTTTGTTACATTTTAATTTTCATTGTCCCATATATATCATGCCTTTATTAAATAAAAATATATTTTCGATGTTGGAAGGATGTGAATAAGAAATGCCATTGGATTCCCCTATTAGAGATGCTGAGTTTGGTAAGATGTATTTGGGAATAGGTATAGGTGTATAGAAAAATGTTATTGGTGAATTAAAAGGATATTATTTTGTCTTTTGGTTAGTGTTTACTGTCATGATGGAATAAAATTAGGTTTTTAATGTGTATATAATGAATTAATTTCACGGGAGGAGAAGCCATTTGGAATTTTGGAATTTTAAATGTATAATACTTTCCAACATTTGGGATAAAAGGGAAATCCTTTTTATATTATAATATTATTTTTAGTATGGAAAATACTAAATAAATTTTAGTGGACAAGATAATGCTGATATTATATTTTAAATTAAATATTTCTTGTGAAACAAATGTGGTGCATCTAGATTATTCAGTGATTATAGGTTCTATTTTTGGGGGTGCAGGTGCTAAAAATTACTATATCATAGTTTAATAGACCACATTATTTTTTAGGTTCCTCTATTAAAGAATGGAATCATGGAAAGGAACATGACATGATAATTTTATGGATTTAAAATGATATTTTTTATACCATCAAAAGGGGAAAATTGGAAAGAATGTAGATTTGGTTGGGTTGGATTGGGATGAATAAAAATAATAAATCTAGACTAAAAATTTTCATATATTAAGATGTTATTATTAATTTGTTTAAGAGAACTTCGTAGAGGGATAATTATTTATAAAAAAGGTTTACAACATGCATTTAATTGGATAGCACATGAAAAACGGAATGTTCCATGTGACCTTGTACTGGTGAAAAATGGGGTTTTAAAAAATTTATATTATATGATCTACTAAAATTACATTATGAGTAATTATTATTTGGTGATTTTTTAATATTAATATGAGTAAAATGATCTTAAATAATAATGCTTTTTTTTGAATGGTTACCAGTTTTTTTATGTTATGGATAATAATTTTCAATGATTAGTGAGGAACTTTTTACATGGATGAAATATAACTCATTTATCACATAAAAAATCTGTACCAATGTTCAATGATGACATGTGGGAATAACATGATTTAATTTTTATGTGAAAATAATGAGGAAAATAGGTTTGAGGTGGAGGTGTTGTTCATTACCATATATCAATGGTCATTTCATCTTATCAATGTTGTGGTTTAGCATGTGCCATATAAAAGTGACCATCTTCTCAACCAAATTATGTCTCACAACTTTTGCAATGATTTATTATGATTTACACCATTCTTACACTTACAATATTCTCAATTAAAAGATGTTTCATGAGGTTGTTTTACATTTCACAACACCATATTATGCATTATAAAAAGATTGAACTAAAAAGAAAAAATTATAAATATTTCATAATAAATTACATAAATGGAAAATGTTCTCAAATTTATTAGGAAGATTATTCGTTCTTGGTGAGTAAATCTAGATATGAATATTTTTCAATATTAATTTTATTACCATAAATGAACCGATCATGTAAATTTACCATGTATCACTTCAACCATTTTCTATTAGAAATTAAGGAGGTCTTATAACCACTTTTAACCTACTTTTCACATCGTGGGTATATTTTGACCTGTAAAAGGGTATACGACGTTGTGATATTAATTTCCCTTTTAATAAATTGAAACAGAAGATAGGAAATATTTTCTTACCAATTGTAAGAATTTTTTAGGTGACTCATCAGTCTTAATACATCATTGCATTTACCATGTAAATCCATGATTTCTTGAAAACAAACCATATGATTTTATCTTACTCATGAAGTTGTAATTTTTTTTATCTATCCATATTTTATATTTATAATAACCTTTTTCCTATGAAAATATTATCTATAATATAGCATTATATATAATTGATAAATGTTTTAATAAATGATCCTAAATAGTGACTTATCATTTGTCGTTTTAAATATTATTGGTTATAACAAACAATTATCATCAGAGTTCTTGGTCAAATATATCCTTCTTAATTTCATATTTTTCTCGATGTATTTTTTCCTAGTTATAAAATATTAAATTATATCCTCTATCTAGTTGATAATAAATAATTCCTTTATATGTTTTAATATATTTTTCAAGAATGTCCATCAAAATGATATTATTAATGTGATAACCTCTATAAAAAAATGTGAAAAATGTTACAATTTTTTTTGATCATCTTATATTTAATTACAATTTTTAAAATATATAGTGAAATAATATAATATATCAGTCATGGATTTTAATCTATTATAAAACAAGTACCTCAATGTAAAATGATTGGTATGAACTACAACACTGTAGAGTACCAAATTTGATCTAATCTTATAAAAAGTAGAAAAAAAACTCAAATATCATTCTATTTGGTAGTGTGGTAAATCAATGAATATTTTCTATTGTACATTGTTTAGTATATGGTTTAAAAATATGATCAAATTATTTTCTTTTAGAATATAAAATTTTGAAATAACTCTCATATCACATAAATTTTAATATTTTCTCATATAACATATTTTATTATAGATTTAATCGATTTTAATAATTTCAACTTACTTTATCAATTGATAATTCCCCTTGGAATAATGAAATTGTAATTCTCCAAAATATGAATTAAGAAATTTTCCTCACACTGCATGAGCACCAAGAAACAGTTTTGAAGGTATACCTCAAATTATCTTATTTATCCTAAACAATCACACATGAATATAACTAAAATTAATTAATTATTCCATTTAATTATGAATAAAACAGAATTCTAAGTAAATTGATTCACTAAAAATTCCAAATAACATGAGATGATGAGTAAATTTTATATATCGAAAGTGGAATTAAATTTCACTTGGTTTTCATGATCCACCAATATTTATTTATAATTGGAATAAACATATAAGACTAAATTGAACTCATGATTAGATGGTCATTATATCATTAGATGTATAAATAGGTGTAGAAGTTGGTCCTTCCATTATATTTTTCATCTACTATAGAAAACAAAAACTATATTTATAATTATGATACTTTATGGGATCAATTCATTTTCTCCATTTTTTATAACTCTATTACATCCATTTTGGCATTACCTGATGTGAAATGAGTTATTCACTCTATAAAATTATAAATATGAATCATGTATCAATTATTTTGAGAACATATTTTATGGATACCAATTTTATTCTGAGATTATTTATCCTTTTATATTATTGTAGTTTCTTCTTTACTACCTCCAAAATTACATCATATGTATTAATAGGTGTATTAATTCATATATGTTGAAAATACGTAATGATGTTCACTGTTACCTTTTTCATAGATCTTATAAATACCGTGGTTCCTCTAAAAAATAAAAAAGTATAATCCAACAAAAGATTATTTTTTTTCAATATTAATCACCCAATATTTTTCGTACTGTCTTACCCTAATGGTTTAATTCCTTATTGATTTATGTAATCAATTCTTAGTAAAATGGAATTCAGGGTTTTTCTATCAACAGAATATATATAGATTTTTTATTCCTATGAATTAGTTATTTCACTTTTATAATAAAATATGTCCTCAATGATTTCCACCATGTTATCCTATTCATATTTATATAGAGTTATGGTGTTTTTCTACTCCTAAATTTTTAAATTAGCATGAATGTCAACAAATTAATCTCTATTCCTGACAATAGTAAAATGTTCAAAAGTTACATTCTTATCATAAACTCTAAAAACATTTCTCCCTTTGTTAAAATTAAAGAAATATATTATCATGGATAAGAATAGTCCCCCATATATTATGAGATCATTGAATACATTATTTTTGTCTATAAATAAATATTTGATACAAAATATATCTGTCCCAAACTTATGTAGAATTTGTTTTACTATTATACGAGTTTACTTCAATTAAAAACCTTTAGCTATAGTGATACCATTTTTAGTTTTTGATTATCTAACCACAAATTGTGAAAATAACTTATGGTCCTCAAACTGAAAATTCATTCGATATTGTATACAACCATCCAGAATGTATATGATTCAATTCTAGATACGTTGTAAGACCTTACTATGAATATTTTATTTAAATTTATTTGAAATGAAATATAATATATCCATCCCAATCAAATACATTACTCTAAGCTAGTATAATGTTTATTTATTGGAAATAAAAACAATCCTGAATTTCATATATTATTTCTTCCGAGTAATTTATTTATATAATGGGTTGTTGATATAAATGTAATTAAAAATATATATGAATATTTTTTACCATCATTGAATTCTCACTATCAATATCCTATAGAAGAATATTAGTGTGGAACTATATTAATATATTTTATTTTATTTATATACCCTTTCCTATTAAATTTAATTTTAATAATATTTTTATTTTCAATTCTATTTTGTCTTATGTTTTCCTAAAAAATTATCTATTATTTTTTTCTTTGTAATATTTTATTTAATCCTACTTTACCATCCATTCCTCCAACTCCATCATTATGAAATATATGAAAAAAATCAATTAATCTCTTCAGATGTTCTCTATAGTTTACTATAGTGCTTGTGAAATATCATTGATATGTTTATTAAAATAATTATTGTAAGGTACCGGACCTAGGTTCCACACAATGGGTGCCCCGAACCCGGTTCGCCACGAGACCTCAAGCGCATTTCACCAAAAGCCAGAGGCTGCCGACTAG
Source organism: Viscum album (assembly GCA_963277665.1). Lineage (NCBI taxonomy): Eukaryota > Viridiplantae > Streptophyta > Magnoliopsida > Santalales > Viscaceae > Viscum > Viscum album. Next base: position 1,282,451,006 of record OY728142.1, on the reverse strand, counting down.
CAGCGAGGACCCAGGTCTGATCGTGGGGAATCTATGCCCTCATTTGTCAAAGTGTAGCACAACGGAACAAAAAATAAAATATTCAATAGCAGCAGATGAAGTAAAGCATACACAACTGAAATTAACAACTAAAATATATATAACCAACCAGATATATAGATATGATAAAACATGTCTCCAATTCTAAGAAAACATCTAGAACATGTTACATAGCAGTACAATACAATACAGAGTTCAGAAAAGAAAAACATAACAGCCAGCAGCATCACGAGCCTGAGCCCGATCCCATGCTCCCCTACACCTTAGAAAAAATCAAGTACCTGTTTAAGGAAATTTTCCCTTATCTACACCTGCAGAAATGTAATCTGTTTGGGCCAAAAAGTGTGACCCAAATAGGGTGTGAGAAATACATCTCAGTAGGCACCCACTAAAGTCCCGTGCTCATCTGTGTGTAAAAACATACAACAATAGTGTGCATTAGTAAAATGAAATAAAGTAAGCAATAATAATAAGTAACTAACATAACCTATTATATTTCCATTTTAATATCCATTTAATTGTTTTATTTAAAATATCACCACTAGTGAATATTCTAAGTAAACAGACACCATCCTCAGACAAAAAATTCTCACCCTCAGGTAATCAGAATCCAACCCACAGGTATTTCCCTCAGGCATAACATAAATTTCCCTCATGCGTACTTAGTGTCTCCATTAGGCACTGATGTAACGCCCCGACCCCAGTTACCCAGAGTCAGTGCATTACTTCGTAACATTGGCATGATCACAAGAAAGATCAAATCTCGAAAGACCGATTGGTTTAGTAGCCTTGGAAACACTAGATATATTCATTAGTTTTACATTACATCATAAAATCAAAAACTACTACAACAACATAATGTTTCCACAGTCCACACTACAATCCCCTCATAATATCCCTGCAGGTCATTCATAACTTACATCTTCACTTCCTGGGAAAAATAAAACATAGAAAAGGGGTGAGCTCAAATGCCCAGTAAGGATAACAATATAGCGGAAACTTTCATCAATAAGAATAAACATTTAAGGCAATGTATAACTAAAACAAAAGCCTTTTAAACATGAACTTTCAACATGGTATGGCATAAATAAAATTAAATAATGCCATTTACTTATTCACATGGATATTCCACTAATCGAATAATCACATGCAAAAATAAATAACCACTTTCATAATGTTGGAATGCATAATGCCAGACTATCATAACCACATAGCCAAGGCCTCGTGCCAAGACTACAAATATGATTTTGTCAAGGCCTTGTGCCAAGACACTAGTTTGTCTCATGAGACCTACCGATGCATCGAGGAGCTATAACGGGCTCCACCCGTCACTTATTAAGTCCAATGCATTCCCATATGAAAAGGTTTAAACATAATATAAACATTCGTATTAAAACTAGCATACGAAATGTCAATACATTCACAATAAACTATGAATGGTATAAAAATAGCACATCCACAGTCAAACATATCACAAAACCTTCAATACAATATAGAAGTTTTGTATCATAATAAATCAACTTCAAATAATCTTAAAATCCATCAAAGGTTGTTGACATAGATGAAATCAAAATTCTTTTTAAAGAAATATCTCCTTTTATTTTGAAATCATTTAAGATCCATATAAAATAAAACATTTTCTTTGAAAATATTCTTATAAGCTTGTAAGGAAAGCTTTGAAGATTTTATAACGGCGTAAAATAACCGCACCCGCCGTATAAGTTAAAAAAAACATTCTTACCTCAATTCTGTCGAAAAGGTTAAAAAGGACCTTGTTTTGAAAACGACGGAAAGATTCCTTTATAAACCTCTTATAAAAAGTCAAAAAAAGGTATAAATGACTTTAACCCATATTCTTGTAAATAGTAAAAATGTTTTGAAATACATTTTTAAGAAACATGGATGTGGATGATAAAGAGATCCCAGTAGATTATTACATATAAACAACCTCGGATAATGAAGAGATTGTGAAATAACCCTTACCTTGAACTTTTCATTGGTTGGGGTAGGTTAACCTCCTGTATAATAGTGAAATAATTGTTACTAAATTATACAAGAATCATATATATTAATATGATATCATATATGATCTTTTAATACTGATTTGATAATAATATCTTAAAATTATCGTCGTTTCGGGTGTTAACTTACTCATTTTCTTTTATATGTTTTGTTACATAAGCCATGTTTGTAAAGGATAAGTTGTATATTATTCAAATCCAGAATGGTATCAAGTCTTTAAACATCATTTTTAAATCATCAAATGATAATTATACTTGAATGGATACGATGGAGGATGGATCTCACCGCGTTCGTGGAGACGGTAGTCCGTACGTACGCCCGAACGCTACTTCCATTTAATTTTTATTTTAAAAGAATTGAATCCAAATGATACATAGGTATATTACTATTACAGTATAATATAATATTTTATATATGTTACTTAAGTTCATTAACACCATCCTTTATACGTTCCATGTGTGGTATGAACGAGTCATATCATTTTAAGGGGGCGGTAGTCCGCACTTCCTCAAATGAAATTATCGTATGTATATACAACATGAAACGAATAATGGTATGAAATAAAATGGAATTACAGAAGCTTATATATAAAATATATATCATTAATATCATATTTAATTACAGTTCGATCATAATGGCCACCATGAGAGGTGGTAAGATGTATTTGAACAATCATCGTTTCGTGAGGCGTTAGTTTGCCATCCACAGAAACATTATGTTCATCATCCATTAGATGGAGTTGTGTGTATGTGTAGCTTGAATCCTTCTTATAACAACATCCTAGTATATTGTGGATACTGGTGTTGTTACAAAAGAAAGGAAATAAAAAGAGTTTGGGGGTTGGAGAAGCAAAATAAATGAAAATAATTTAAGAGAAATCGTTACCTTTAATCTAGGTAACTCACTTTGGTTGGAACCAAAGGACTTCTTGAAATGCTTTCTGCCTAAGGGGAAGCTTCAAGGAGGAGGAGAGGGATTTGGGGAGCTTAGTTGGGCAGAGTTTGGACGAGCCAAGTGGCTTGAGAGGTGTGAAGAAATGAGAAAGAGGAGTGCCCATTTATAAGAGGGGTGAGGGGCACCTTTGGAAAAGCTAGAAATATTAATTTATAATAAATTCATATTCGGTTTCTAATGGCTCCAAAGTTGACTATTCAAAGGTTAAGGTGGGGATAGGTCGAAAACCACTCAACCAATAGAATTTAGACAGGTTTGGGTACTTATATTAACCTTATCTTTAAGTATTAACTCTAAGTTAATTAGTTTCACTTTTACAATGTCTCTTTGTATTTTTATATAATATGGTTAATAAACTTACTATATACATCCAAGAGACCCCCAAGTGGTCCATTAATGAGGAACCTATCATAATATAAGTCTCTTGGCCGAACCTTAGATTTTTAGGAATTTAATATCAATTAATAATATAATATTTGTTTTAAGAACTCTTTTATGTCAATTTTGACACTATTCAATAGTTGATTTTTGTGAAACTCATAACAGATTGATTACTTCGAACAAAGTAAATTAAATCAGTCCTAATATATCATATTATCCTAGAAAATTAGTTTAATTCATTAAAAGTTTCATATTATATTTATTTGGGTATTTATAATATCAATTATGTTAATTTTTTACTATTTTAGTAATTACTGCATCATCATTGTGTCATAAATAAAATAAATTATTTAATGTCTAAAAATTATAAATAAAACATCATTATGTAGGAAATCTTTTTATCTTTCTAATGAATATTTATAATCGAAAATCCAACATGTATAAACCTATGTAAAAATTGTTCTTATAAAAGATGTAAGCTTATGCCATTTTTATTTTTATTTTAACTTTATTAATATAATGTGTCCCTACCACATACAAGTGGCTCCAAGGGGTCCCCAAATTGACCCAAGGATGCCCATGGTCGGGTATGTGTCCACCAATAAGGTTAGGACACGTTTTAGGGTAATTTTTTATTATTATAATATTATTTTTTAACCCTTATTTACCGGATTTACCCTTTAACCATGGTAAATAAAATATTTACCGCAGTAATTATTCAAAATGTCTAAAAATAAAAGTTACCTATTTACAAAATTTGAACATCCTGATTCCAAATATGGAATCCATTTTTCTAAATTCAAAACACAGAAGTGGCAGAAATTAATTTAAAATTAATTCCCGCTGTCAAAACAAAAAGCGTGTTTTTAAGAGATAATAACTATCAAAAGATTGACACTTGTTTATATTCGGTTTAATTGTAAAATTATGTCTAATGACCAACATTATATTAAATTGTAAAAATATATTCTAAATATACTTTAAAACCACTCAAATTCATAATTTATCACTATTAATTATTTTGATTAAAAAAGTTGTTTTTAATTAAAATTTAGTAATTTTCACTATTCATCAAAATATGAAAGTTATCCGAAAAGTACCAAAATTTCACCTTAGGCTAAATTCGATATTCCGAATCCAAAAATGAATTCCATTTTGAAATATAAAATATATATATTTTCAAAAAGTAGGTATTACTATTTATAACGGCTAGTTTGATTGGTTATGGTGTGTTAGAACTCGGTGTTGCGTACAACACACGCTATCACATTATTCAAAGGGAAACGTACCGTGGAAGCTTGGGGTGTTTCATTTTAAATTTTTGATGTCCCCATTTAGTCAAAAAGTTTAAAATATTGTATTTAAAAAGGTTTCACTATTAGAAGTTGATAAAAGTGAAATACTGAAAATGAATCTGTTCTTGCATTATGACTAAGAAACTCATAATAGGGATTCTAAAATTATAAGGATTATATAAACATTAAAATTTATCTAATACTATTCATAACCTCTTTTGAATGGCTTGTTTGGTAAGTCATGGTGTGCTTGAACTTGGTGTTGCATGTAGTGAAAGTTATTGAATTATTTTGAAGAAATAACACACTATGAAATCTTGGGGTGTTACAACTGAAGTCAAGCCCTCAGGCACAGATGGTTTGTCTCAAGCGAAATAGTATTATGACCTCAGGAAAAATATAGTCACGCCCTTAGGCTAGAGTAAACACCGCCCTCAGGAATAAGTAATTGGGCTATGCCCGTCACATAAACAAGAAATTTAAATACAATTCACCTCAAGGAAAAAGTAATGCATAATTAAAAATGGAATACCCTCGTGTATCCTGGCCAAATGGATAAACAGGGGAATGCACCCCTGGGGTCATCTTGGATCCATCCAGCGATCCCAAACAGCATTTTAATATCAAAATTAATTACCTATACAATTCTAGGTATTTAAAAAGATACAGCCTCAGCCATACGACACCCCAAAATGGGTTCGTGGCACAGTAATTCACACAAATGCATAAAAAATGGAATTAAAAACTATGCCACCTCCCTTTAACACCAACGAGCGGTATCCATGATCGTTGATCCCAGAAATGCCCAAAGAAGTCGTAGATCTGAGGTAAAATATAAACCGTTCAAACCCAAACAACACCCTCTCAGAGAAGAATTGGTCAAATGTATCCAAGGAGATGAAAGCCCTTACCCATGTGGTTCCAACAAGATCGTCCGAGGCGGAAACGGATTCCAGACGAACACTAGGTGGATCTTCAAAGGTTCATTCGTCCTCCCCCAATCTCTCTTCCCTTTCTAAGCCTTCCCTGTAAATAGGGGAGGCTACTGTCCATTTTAAGCGAATAAAACAAAGTACATGGCGTGTACTTCCGTGTACATGGCATGTACATACCATTTTTAAACTGTTTCTCTGGCGGCTTCCCGCCAGTGTGGCACTGTTCACCTGCCGACATGACTACACGATGTGTCTCCTTGAGTGCACGACGTGTTTAGTCGCACAGCTGGCCACCACCTTACTATTTGACTTTCGACTGACTACACGGCATGTAAAGGACCACTACCCAGCCTGTAGTCGGTTCCTACACCCTTCATCCTCAGCATGGCCACATGCATTGTGTACTTATCCCACACGGCCACAAGTACACGGCATGTGGAAAAAGAACATGACATGTACTTTCCAAAATTTTGGATTTTCCCCATTTTCCATATTTTCTCAAAAAAAAAAACATAAGGAAAGAGAAAATAAGAAACCCAGACATCAGAAATAAGAACCGGTTTCTTATAATTATAACTATAAAAAAATAATAGATAGTAGAATTCTGAATCACTAATTAATTCTCTTATAATAATATATTTTAAGCTAAATATTCAATATGAGAAGAGCTAATATACTCAAGTGAATATTCTATAAATTCAATATATTGTAAAAAATATTTGTGATATATCATTGAGATTTTGTATGGGGAGAGTGAATCCTCATTAGAATAGTCATTAGACTTGGGGTTGAGGGTTGAATTTTTGTGTTCCTAGTTTTTATTTATTTCTTTTCACTTTTATATTTATTCCAACAAAATTTTTCTTATTCAACTGATTCCAATAATAATTTCATAATTTAAATTCCGGATCTTTCTAAATAAAATATTTACATTCCATAAGATAATTTTCATTAAATCCATCCCATCAATCTTGTTAACCATGTGTCCCACAACATATGAAATAATATTTTCAAATAATTATAATTGTGTAAGGTTTAAATTTATTATTCCTCACCAATTGAATGATATGTGCTATTTTTTATATGACCTCTTATTTATAAACCAATCAATAAATATCATCCATTTTTTTATTTATCGTTTATATTATTCCAAATTTCATAGGAATATAACAAAGTGATATTAAATAAATTATGTCTCATGAATCATTGATAATTTTATTCATTAATACTTCATAAGAAGAAACATCAATGATGAAACACTATTTTGAATCCAAAACTAAGAAAAAAAATTTAAATCTGGTTTCAAATTCATAGTCAATGGTGTAGCTTATTTCTAAAAAAATATGTAAAACTATATAAAACCTTGAACAAGGATTCTCCAAATAATTGGATAATAATATTAATATCCTTTAACTACATCACCATTCATATTAGTGAAAACTATTCATCCAAAAATTTCTTTTGGACATGAACTAATTTCAGAATCACCTAGACGGACAACTCTTCAATATGACCTTCACCAAATCATTTAGTGAAAATAAAATTAACTTAACACTATGGATACTTTAAAATAACTATCATGAATTAAATTATAATAAATATAAACTAAATTTAATAAAAGGCCGTTATAATATCAATTTTTATGCCATCAAAATTTTCCCTTGATTTTTTATCTTCTTAAAAAGACTAGCATCTATTTTGAAAAAAAATCCGAATTAGAAGAGTAGAAATGGTTAAGGAATCCATATTAGTGAAATGTAGAATATAGTCTATGATTTATTTAACATGGAGTTTTTATAATACATTTTTTCGTTCCTCTAATATAAAATTTACTTGAATTTATTTATATACATTGAGGTGATTATTTCAATACATTCATTCATCAACTTTGTATAATTTGAAATACCCAATATCAAGATTGAACCCTATAATTTTTCTATAATTATTACTTTTCAAACACGTGATGTCTATCCAACTCATACACAGAAATACATATGAACAATATAACATAACAGAAAATCATTTTAATGGGATAAAAAATAAAAATTATATGAGAGAAAATTCATATTAATCAACAATTATTGGGACACTCATGGGTTCACTAATAACCCCAAAAAAGTGATGTAAACAAAAAAACTACACATCATCACTAATTCCATGTAGTCAATAATGTTTTGAAATTGATTATTTCTTTCCATGATAGTATAAAAAACGAATTAATAGAACATTATAATTATAAGACATTTTCTAATTGTATATAAAAGTAAATATAAAAAGGATAATCTATATATATTATAAAAAATCAATTCTAACCATATGAAATAAAAAATCACTTATAAAAAAATTATAAAATAATGAAAACTGAATCTTAATTTAAACTAAATGCAATTCAAGTTCAAAGGATAGTGTTTTATAAGATAATCAGTCTCAATAATATTTATTTCAATTATGATAAATTTTCATAAGGATGTTCAAATTTTATGAATTTCCTTTTTTTCTATTATTATCAATTTTTTAAAAAAATTAACTCTTCTCATTGTTGAATTATTCCAAGAAAATTTCCTTATGTTCAACCTTAAATGAAAAATATGTATAAAAATAATTCTCATAATTTTAACTGATTAATAGATATTAATTACTCCCATAACATATATCATTGTAAAATAATTACTATTTAATTAAATAATAATAACATACCAAAATTTATTTCGACGAAAATTTTTTACAAAAAAATGGATATAAATGTTAGGAACTAATAATTATACTCATTATTAATTTACCTTTAGGATTCTATAAAGGCTTAATAATATATAATTCATCCTCCCATGAACTATCAATAATATGTTATAATACCCAAAACAAATATTAGAATTGAATTTATAAGACATGTGCGGTGATTATAATGATCTATAAAATAAATCAAGTTTACTAACATCAACTAAATCTGTGAAAAAATGATTTTTCAAATGAAGTGGTGCTTCAACGAACTCAATAAAACTGAATAAAATCTATTAATGGCCATATTATATCTATAATCTTAAAAACCTAATATATATATATATATTCCTTAGATGAGCATGGATTGGTTCTAATATTCCACATTATAGTGTCTCTATGTAGAAATTAAATTGTGAGAATTTCACCATGAGATATATAAAATGGAATAAAATATTCAAATGATATACCATGATCATTCATCATTATGTCAGTTAATTCAACCCCCATTTTATTTTGGCTTTTTGAACAATTAATAAATAAAAGATGGAGATAGATAAGATTATCTAGCATTAATATTAAAATCATTATCCTATTGATAAGTCATTTTTAGATCCATATAATTTAAAGACTCATTAGGATTCATCGGTTGTGAAGATGGTATATTCATGTCTTGTTTATGAAATTTTTTAATCAATGACTATATTTTATTTTACTCTCCTTTTATCTATTTAGATCATTTCATTAAAAAATAATCATTAAAAATTTAAAGCTAAATATTTTTATTATTTAAATAAAACAACATACAACACTAAACATATAAATTTATATTGATGTTCAGCTAATAAAATTTAGAATAACCAATGGTTCAAATATTATCCACCTTCTCGTCTATTGATAATTAATTATTATTAAATTTTACATATGTCCATAAAAAATCATCGAATAACTATAAATCTCTTGGAAGAAAAGTTTTATCAAATTTATAATAATATGATTTATTTTTCATATAGTAACAAATAGTAACTATAATGATTCTTATGTATATCTCACATTTAACATCAAAATTTACAATAAATATGAGTTAACTAGTTTTAGTTATGTCCTATCCAATTATAATTGATTTTTATCTCCCTACATATAGAATTTTAGTGTTATGGCTCCTATTTAACTAATTTTTTTCTTTCAATTTTTTCTATTAAATAGTTTATTCATGTCTCAATATCCCCCATATGATAATAAAACTAATTTGTATTCATTAAAAATTTAACTAGAATCGAGAGTGGCCAATTATTAAAACAAAATAGTATTTGACGTTGGTGTTTTGAAAACATATTTAATCCCTGTGAGGTGGTTAAAATATATGATATCATTTACACTTCTAAATTATATGTTTTAATAATAATTTTTTAAATATATCATTCATTTTATCAATTATTATAATACAATACAAAATGATTTTTTCAAAATTATATTTCAAAACTGATATTTAATTTTTATAATTTGAGTGTGAGATTGATTTCCTATGTTTTTTATTAGATATATTTCACTATCTTTTTACATATACTTTTCTTGGGAATCATTAGTTCCTCTATGAATCCCTTCAATTATTGGTAAAACCTAATAAATTTTTTATATTTAATCGCTTACATTATATTAACCAGTTAAAATTTGTTAAGAGTAGTACTCTATTACTTATTAATTTTGAAACTAAAATATTTATCAGTAATGTATAATCCTCATAAAATGTTTTATTTTCTATCCAATACATATCCATGATAACATGTAATAATAAATTTCCCTAATTATATATTTTTTACATACAATAAAACAAAAATCACTTTTATGTAAAACATTACTTTTCGAACTATGATTTCTTTTCCCTTGTTTATATAATGTAACACCTGATGATTTTGTAGTAAGTTATTTCTTCAATGTAATTCAATAACATTCACTACACGCAACACTGAGTTCAAGCACACCACTACTTACCAAATGAGCCGTTCAAAAGAGGATATGAATAGAATTAACTAAATTTTGAACTTTATATAATCTTCAAAATTTTAGAATCCATATTATGAGTTTATTTGACATAATGAAAAAATAAACAAGTTCATTTTATTCATATAGAAGAAATATTTTTTACGAAATAAAATTTTGCCGCCTTTTAATGGAGAGCCCTTATTAAATCCAATATTTGAAACTTTTATATATTCAAATTGACAAAATAAACATCTTATTTAGAATCAGGAAATAATAATTTAGTTTTGTAAATTTTTTTGGTTATTTTATTATAACTTTTATATTTGGTATTATAGTGAAAAATACAATATTTTAACTGAAAACAAATTTTTTAATAATAATAATTTTTGCTGTTAAATTATAAATTTTAATGTTTTGTAGGAATAAATAGATTATATTGTTACCATTTAATCCAATATTATTCATTGGAAATAATTTCACTGTGAAATTGAACATGTACAGGTATCAATCTTTTGTTTGTTATTTTTTCTTAAAAACACATTTTTTGGTTTTGACAATGAGAATTTTTTTTAAATTAATAAATGAAACATATATTTTTTGAATTTGGTAAAATAGGCATAAATTTTGAATTCATAATATCAAAATTATCTTAGGATGAAATTTTGGTATTTTTCTGAAAACATTTAATGTTTGATGAATAGTGAAAAACATTGTGTTATTGGTTAAAATTGAATTTTTATATAAATAATTATTTATTTAATTTAATTTTTTTAGATAAAAATATATACATAATACCTATATATGTTTAACATAATTCATTGGAGTCATTTTATAAAAATTTTAGACATATAAAAATTTTATTGAACTTTTTACCGTCTTTTAATCACCTCATATGAGAATTTTCAAATTTACATAAAACATAATTTTACCGCATCTGTGAGTGGAATTTACAAAATTATAGATAAATGGTTAAACTAAGTAAGTAAAATGTGGTTCAATATGTTGAAAATAATTTTTGGTGAATCGTAACTTTTGACTTTTATTTACTGTAGTTAATGATAAATAGGGTAATTCAAGGTAAAAAGAGTATTATAATAATTCAAAATTACTTTAAAACTTGTCCCAACCTTATTGAATGAGTCATGGCAGACCATGGGAATCCTGGTTTTGATTTTTAGACCCCATGGATCCACTTATGAATGATAATGACACATTATTTTAATTAACTTAATGTAAAGGCAAAAATAACAAAATCAAATATCTTTTAGTAAATCAATTTTTACATGGGGTTATATAAGTCATCTATTCAACTATACATATTCACTGTAAAGATAAATATATTTCCTACATTATGGTATTTGTTTTATAATTTTTAGACATCAAATAAATTAAATTATTTATGACACAATAATGTTGTAGTATTTACATCATTAATAAATGATTAAAATAAATAAGATTATTACTATTAAACCTACATCCAAACATTAACAATTATTATTGGATGATTTTATTTCGACTATGAGTCATCCTATATTCTAAATTTATTAGTTTTGGACCTTTATAAACTGAATTTAACTATATACTAAAATAATATTTTCACACATTCCTAAAGAGCCGCTCATCCCCCTTATAAAAGGACACCACTTCTAACCCATTCCACATACCTCTAAAGCCTTTTCACACATCCAACCCCTACCCAAATAATAACTCAAGATACCACTCATACACGTAGAATCCTTACCTTAGTCAGAAGTCACTTAATAAAGTATTTTTGGTTCAAACCAATGGATGTTAACCAAATTAACGGCAACCGTTTCTCTTAAATTCATTTCTTTTATTTTGTTTTATTTTACTTCTACAACCCCGTAATCTCATTTTATATCATTATTTTATGATGAAACCAGTATACACAATTTACTAGGATGTTTTTATGAGATTTAATCGAACATAACATACACACACCTCCATCAAATGGATGAAGAACATACTGTTTCTGTGGTTGGAAATCTAATGCCTCACAAAACGATGATTATTCGATTATCTCCTACTGCCTCCCATGTAGGCCATTAACATGGAAAATTATTTATATGTGATAAATATATTATTTTTATGTTTTCATTTTGCATATTCATTTTCCATTTCTATCATACCTCTATGGTTTACATTATCGGTAAAACATGATAATTTAATTTGAGGAAATGCAGACTACCGCCCCCTCAAAGTGATATGATTCGTTAATGACTTATATAGGATGTATAATGTATGGAGTTAATGATATTATATATGATATTATAATCTAATTATAATATAACTATGTATCATTATGTATTAATTCCATTAAAAAACAAAATAGAAATGAAAGTAGTGTTCATGCCTATGTATAGCTTACTGTCTCCATGAACGATGCATTTCATTTCTTATCTACAAATGTTATATACTTTTATAAATACATATATATACTGGACATATTTGATATATATTAAATCTAAATGTGTAATATTATTCTGTATATAATTTTCTTTTGACCAAATCGACAATTTATAATTATAACAAGTTCATTTTTGACTCAAGTTCTGAACATCGACAAAATGTCCGAAATGAACTCAAATAATTCACTAATTATTATAGAAAGGTAATAAGTGATATAAAAGGATTAATAAAAATGGAAATATTCTAAAGAAATTATAAATTAACTTATGTTTATTATTCAGGAATAATAATTTATATAAAAGTGAGTCAAGTTGGATACGTGGTAAGGGGTTTCATATCTCACTTTTAATTCCGTGAGATTTCCATTATTCACCACTTATTTATTGCATGTGTTGTATTATGTACTTCTATATTATATATATTATCATTATTTTATTTATATTAATGATAATATATTATTCATTATGTTGTTATTGACTATTTTTCATATTACTCAATTGATTACAATGAGGTAAGGGTTATTTCTTCAATATCATTATGATCCTATATTGTTGATGTGTAAGTATTTTCTGGGACATAATTATCACAGATACCCATATTTTATAAAAAAATTAAAAAGGAATATTTTATGGTTTTATTGGAGGGTATATTTAACTAGATCATGATATTAAATGCTTTAGTGATTTATCTTTCCAAACCCTTTTAATAAGAGATGATTGATTAGGATAAATTATATTGGATATTATTGACTACCTTGAAACTGATTAAAGGTTTGTATATTCCATCATTGTTGTAGTTTACAATTTTTTTGTATAGAAGAAGTAAATCTCGTTTTCTATATGGAATAAGAGAGTATGAATGATATAAATAAGTTTTTATGGTAATTTAGGATGTTTTTGTGTTTTAAAAGAATTCATGGTGAAGGTGTTCACATGTTATTACGTGGAAATAATTATCTTCATTGTTTTTACCTTCTTTATTAATATTGGACTGTGAGTTTGGAGAGATGTATTTTGGATAATGATAGTTTGAGATTATTTTTATATTTCTTTAAAAAGGACAACCTGGAAGTCGGGCGGCAACCCGTTGCGTCCGGCAAGGTCGTGAGACTTGAACCCGCAACCGACGGTCAATAAAGGTGTATCACCTATCACTGGACCACTTGATGTACTGGATTGAATAATTTAATTTCTAAATGTTTTGGTAGTTGAAATATAAATCCCTTTTTTTTGGAATGCTATATAAATAGGATAAATAGTATACATTTTCTATGTTCTATTATCTTTTAGAGTGAAAGATGAGTTTGTGGAAGAAATTAGTTAAAAGATGGAACTCTATTTTTCAAGTATATATTTTTTATTCTCTTAATATATGAAGAAATTAATTCTAAAAATTTAGGTAAGGTATATTAAAACTGAAAATATGTTATCCTAATACCTTATGTTTTGTTGAAATGATGATATTTTAAATCATCATAGATTTATGGCTTTGACGCCCTCAATTCTAAAATTGTTTGAGAATGATGACCTCAATCACTCCCTATAAATATTTACATTTTCCTATAATTAATTTTTCCAAATTTACACCAATTTTATCATAATCAAGATCATAATTTGGTGGTGAATTTTTCATTCCCCTTTTTCTTATATTAAGACTAAATTATATTAACTCAATTTCCGATGTGGGTTTTCCCACAAAAGTATTTTTTATTTTCAACCTTTTAATTCGAAGAACAAATAAAAATTGCAAGCACGAAATTTATTGAACAAGGGATGAATGTACCACTGCAAGATTTCATAGTACGTTATTTCTTCAATATAATTCAATACCATCCACTACAGGCAACACCGAGTTCATGTGCACCATGACTTACCAAACTAGCCATTCAAAAGAGGTTATGAATAGTATTTACTAAAATCATAAGATTACATAATCCGTATAATTTTAGAATAAATATTATTAGTTTATTAAACATAATGAAAAAAACAAAATAATTTTTTTCAGATAAAAGAATAATTTTTTTAAAAATATAATTTTACCGCCTTTTAATGGAGAACCCTTTTTTAAATCAAATATTTGAATGTTTTATATATTAAATTTTACAAAATAAACTTATTATATAGAATTGGGACATAATTATTTAGTTTCCATAAATTTTTGGTGCTTTTCTGATAACTTTCATATTTTGGTGAATAGTTAAAATGCAATATTTTAACTAAAAACAAGTTTTTTAATCAAAATAATTTGTAGTGTCAAATTATAAATTTTAATGTTATGGAAGTATCAATAGATTATATTTTTACCATCTAATCCATTTTTATTCATAGTATATAATTTCACTTTGAAGTTGAACATAAACAAGTTTCAATCTTTTGTAAATTATTATTTATTAAAAACACACTTTTCAGTTTTGACAACGAGAATTAATTTTTAATTAATTAATTAAACTTATATGTTTTTATTTTCATAAAATAGATATAATTTTTTATTTCTTAATATAAAAATTAGCTTTAGGTTAAATTTTGGTATTTTTCTAAAAACATTCAATTATTGATGAATAGTGAAAAACACTGAGTTATTGGTTAAAACCGACTTTTTATTTAAATAATAATTTATTTTATTTAAGTTTATTTTAGGTCAATATATATAAATAATATCTATATAATTTCAATATAATTCATTGTAGTCATTTTATAATATTTTTAGATATATTAAAATTTTATTGAACTTTTTACCCTCTTTTACCCACTTCCTATGAGAATTTGCGAATTTGTATAAAACTTAATTTTACCACTTCTGTGAGTTTAATTTCAAAATTAAGAGAGGCACCGTTAACCTCAGTATGTAAAATGTTGTTTAATAAGATGAAAATATTGTTTGGAGAATGGTAACTTTTGACATTTATTTACCACAGTTAAAGGTAAATAAGTTAATTCATGGTAAAAAGAATATTATATTAATACAAAATTACCATAACACATGTCTTAACCCCATTGAATGATCATGACCGACAATTGGAATCCTATGGTAGATTTTGGTACCTCATGAATCCACTTAAGAATGATCATGACTCTTTATTTTAATTAACTTAAAGTAAAGGCAAAAATGACAAAAGGAAATATCATTTTGTAAATCAATTATTACATGGGGTTATATAAGTCATATTTTAAACTATAAATATTCATTGTAAAGATAAAATTATTTACACAATTATCGTATTTATTTAATAATTTTTAGACTACATATAAATTAAATTATTTATGACTCAATAATGATGTAGTATTTACATCAATAATAAATGATTTTAATAAATATGATTATTAATATTAAAACTATATCCAAAACCTGTCCAATTATTAATGGATGATTTTATTTGGACCATGACTCATCTTATCTTTGACCTTAATTAGTTTTGGTCCATTATAAAATGAATATCACTATATTATAAATATAATATTTTTAATCATTCCTAAAGTGACCCTCCTCCCCCTTATAAAAGGACACCACGTCTAACCCGTTCAAATATCTCTCAAGACCCTTTGATCATACAAACCCTTTCCAAATAAGATATCAAGATCCATATATTACACATAAAAGACTTACCTTAGTAATAAGTCACGTTAAATAGTTTTTTTGATTCAAACCAATTGTAGTTACCAAAATTAAAGGTAACGATTTCTCTTAAATTATATTCTTTTATTTTGTTTTATTTTACTTCTCCAACCCCCATATACTCTTTTTATTGCATTATTTTATGGCACCACCATTATATTATATATACTTGGATTTTGTTTTGATAATTATTTAAACTATACTTACAAACACCTTCAACTAATGGGTGAATAACATACTGTTTTAGTGGTTGGAAAACTAAGACCTCACAAAACGATGATTGTTCAATTATCTCCTACCACCTCTCATGGTGTCCATTAAGATGGAACTATATTTATTTATAATATGTATATTATTTTTATGTTTTATTTTTTCTTCTGTACTTGTCATTAATATCATACCTTTATGGTTTCTAGTATGTGTAATACGTGATAATTTCATTTGAGGAAGTACAGACTACCACCCCATCAAAGTGATATCACTCGTTAACAACAATTATGAGATGAATACTATATGGAGTTAATGATATTATAATGGTATTATAATATAACTATGTATAAGTATGTTTTAATTCCATTAAAAACCAAATATAAATGAAAGTATCGTTCTTCCGTACGTACGACATACTGTCTCCACGAACGGTGCATTTCATTTCTTATCTCCAAATGTTATGTACTGTTATAAATAAATATATATAATGGACACATATGATATATATGATATCTAAATGAGTAATATCACTCTATAGATAATGTAATTTTTACAACATCAACAATTTATAATTATAATATGTTCATTTTTTACTCAAGTTCTGAACATCGACAATATTTCAGACATGAACTCAAATAATTAACTAATTTATATAGAAATATAATAAGTGATATAAAAGGAATAAAAAAATTAAAATTATTCTTAATAATTTATAAATTAACTTAAGTTTATTAGTCAGAAATAAAAAAGAACATATGAGCGAGTCAAGTCGGACACGTGGTAAGGGGTTTCTTATCTCACTTAATTCTATGAGATTTCCTTTGTTCACCACTTCTTTATTTTATGTTGTGTATTGTGTTCTTCCATTTGATATATATTATCATGATTATATTTATATTCATGATATTATGTGATTCATTTGGTGGTTATTGACTATTTTTCATATGACTCGGTTGATTAAAACTAGGTAAGTGTTATTTCCTTAATCTCATTATTATCTGAAATTGTTCATGTGTAAGTATTTTATGGGACATAAATATCCTAGATACCCATATTTTATAAAAATTATTTCAAAAAGAATCTTTTAAGGTTTTATGGGAGGTTCTATTTAACTATATCCTCATTTTAAATTTTGTAATGATTTATGTTTCTAAATCCTTTTAATTAATGTCCATGTTTTCAAAATGATTTGAAGGATTTATTTATATGTATATGAATGTTTTGAAATGATAATTCTTTTGAAAAAAGTTTCAATGTTGTTTTGGACACCTCTCTTCAAAAATACACATTAAATTACTACCTTAATATATTGTGATAATTTTAAACGATTTCATGAAAAGGGGTATTTCTCTCATATAATTTAACTGATGGTTTCCATCTATGTCAACATTCATTAATGGATTTTAAACATTTTTGATGTTGATGTATTATGATACAAATATTACATATTGTATTGAATGTTTTTTATATGTTTGACTATGGATGTATTAATTTTATACCATTACTGGTTTGTGGATAACGTATTGACAATTCATATGCTAGTTTTAATACAAATGTTTATGTTATATTTCATGCTTTTCTTATGATGAATGTATTTTACTAGTATGTTCTGGGTTAGGGACCACTAAAAGTAAGCCCCCTATGGGTTAGGATATGGTTAAAGAAGACCCTCCGTGTTGGGTTCCGGTTACAGAGGCTCTTCGGGTTGAAGTCTGGTGACAGAGTATCTTTGGGATGGAGTCCGGTTACAAAGGATCTCCCAGATTGGGTCTGATTAAAGTTACCCCATAGGTCTTGGCACGATGCCTTGACACAAAAATTAAATTAATGTACCATACATTCACTCATTATGAAATTAGTTATTACATATGATTGTTCAACTAGTAGAATATCCATGTGCATGTTTATATGGTAATGTGTGATTTATTTTTTCCATATTATGTTCTTGTTTATGTTTAAATGGTTTTTGTTTTATTACACATCTTTATTAAATATTTATAGCCTTTGCTAAATTATTTACCCTTACATAGCATTTGATCTCACCCCTTTCTTATCTTTTATTTTCCCAGGATATGTAGAAGTATGTTATGAGTGACTTGTAGGAATAATCCTGGAGGCTTGGATGTTTCTAGTTGAATAAATTACATTTGTTTTTCTTTTCAAGTTGTCATGATGAACATCAGGTATGTAATATATTTTCCATGACTACTAAACTAATCATTCCATTGGGACTTGATTCCTTGTAATCATTCCAATGTTATTTAATAATGCACTGAATCTGGGTAATTGGGGTTGGGGCGTTACTGATAACTCTGGATTTTTAGTTCTAGAAATGGTTTAAATACTATCTCAGGTTTTCTCACCACAATGTACACCAACCATATAATAATTAATTTTTAATTTTTTTATCAAATTTATTTCATATTTCATTACTTTATATATATTAATACCAATAATGATAAGGGATCGAATATTTATGCAATCATACATTAAAAAGAATTTCATGAATACATTAAAATAATTTACTTATATAATAAGTCAATGATTACCTTATTTTATTCACATATGGTACAAGTATGTTTTTCAGTATTTTGAAAAAGTAATTAAAATAATCAGCAATATATAAACCTATAAGAAATTATTTTGTTTCTGCCGAAAGCAAAATCATCAACACTGAAATGTATCATAAATTAACTTTTGTTTATTCTCATAATAAATATTTTATTATCAATTATAGCTAATTTTAATTATAATTTTATATATTTAAGTTACCTAATATAGTATACTTTGCCAGATGTTCTTTAATTAATCCATACAAATATTTCATTAAGTGGAATTATTTGATGCATGTATTTCCTCATCCTATAATTGACTACCTAACCATAGATATAATATTTTATGAAATGATGTTCATTTCCTTATATGAATTTTTTTAACTATACATGAAGGGTTTTAGTATATAATTAGCGATAATAGTAACTAATTACAAATCTAAAGGGTAATTTCCTAAATTAAAAAAATATGAAATAAATATTCAAAAAATCGAGAAACCAAATAATTGAGAGATAAAATAAGACGTCCGCACTAGACATCTCACAATATAGTGCATGAGATATAAAATTAGACTTTATTAAATTCATAAATAAATATAAAATAATCCATGACCATTCATATATAACCATGAATCAAAAAACAATTAGGTCTATTGAGTATATATATTAACTAAAAATATTTACTATTAACTTATAGCCCTGCAAGATATTATGTCTTCTATTGGCACATTGTTCTATATTAAAAAACATAATTAATGTCAAAAAATATATCTACAAATCATTCCTATAATAAAACATCATAAAGTAGAATATTCCTGTATACACTTAAAATACTACCCCATGTGTAGATGTTTGTGTCTTACAACATAATCAGAATCCACTATTGTCTTATACATAACTCATTATAACTAATAAAAATAGATATTATTTCATGTATGATGTGATATATTACTACTAAAAATTTACCAAATACCTTGATAGGATGGGTTGAGTAATTTTTTAGACTTTTTTATCCTCCTTAAATTGAAAAACATTACAATGTTATAAAAGAATCTATTTATTAGATCAAATAATAATATCTTCCATGCAAATACTGATCAATAAAATGAATATGATTTTTCTTACATTTTTCACCTAGTGGGATAATTCAATTGTTAAAAAATATAATTCTTTATGTATATAATAAATATCAATTAATCCCTTATTTAGTGTTTTTAATTTCTATAAATACTATATTATTAACCCTTAGAGATATCCTTCTTTTTTATCTCTCTATTAATTTCATCAATAAAATAAAAAAAATTGTTGAATTCAATCATTGTATATTAAAAATAATAAGTAAACGAATTCATTAGACTAATCCAAAATTAGTGGGTTTCTTCATCTCAATTAATAATGTGTCTATTAAATTATTTTATGTGTAACATTAGTTTAGAGTTCAAATTATAAATGGTAATCATAAATCTATTTTACACTTATTTTATTTTTTTTATTCCATCTCTCATCTTATAAAAATTTACAATTTTATATTATCTTACTGATTTTATAATAATTCTATTATTAAAAATTATAAATAATTTATTTTTTATTTCTATTATTATCGTATTATTGTAGTAGATAATATTTTTATAATATTTAATCAATATATTTTTATTAATATTATGATTTTTCAAAATTGAAATTATAATTTTTCATTGATATTTTTTAAAAATATATTTGTTTTATAGAATAAGGTTGCATTTTATTTTGTACAATGTATTGAATCCTTAGTAAATGGTCATGTATATTTTCAAATCTATCACAATGAAATTCAGGTCGTTGTGCCATGGTTTTCATGATTGTTTAATCAAACATCATTTCCTTTTCGAAATCTAAACATTTCATATTTCATATTGTTATTTCACTCTAATACTCTCATAGATGATTACATGGTCAAATCATTCCCACATTCTATCTAGTGACTCACATCCACGAATCTCCTTACAACGTGGCATGTTTCATTTTGAAATATCATTTTAAAAATTGAATGACCCTCCTTACATTTGTAAAAATATCTTAATCGATGATGTGAAGCTCTAATATATGATTTTTAAATAATATATTTTTATAACATCCCCTTAACCCTTACAAACTCCACATAGTCATAATTCCATGATTCCACTTTAGTTACCATGTTTTGAAATTTTCATCTTCAAAATTACAAAAACAATAATGTGAGTTTTTAAACAATAACATGTTTATATTCATAGTGAAATAGTTATTTTGGGATATTTATGAAATATCTATCAATTATCTTCTTTGTTAACACACTAGAACCATATTTTTTAAATTTATAATTACTAGGAAAAGAGTGGTCCATTATTTACTAATTCTTTTTACATATATTAATTAATTAAAATTAAATTAATTAAATAATAAAATAATATCACCCATTTTAACAACCCATACATAATCACGAATTTACTATAATAAAAAAATCTTTTAGTATGAGAAAAATATTTGATCATCATTTTAACAAAATTTTTATAGGTATTCCCATATCATCCCAAAAGGATCCAAAAATGTCCCCTTTACGTTTTCTAGAAATTTTTATATTTTAAATAACTCTTATTTCTATAATATATATATATATCTGTGTGTGTGTTATTACACATTTACATGATGAATAAGGTCATTTACATATAGTATAAGCCTATAAGAGTCAATGGTAGTGTATGTAACAAGTTTCAATAGAAATATTACAATGTACACCATAGGTTATTTTTCCATAGAACATATATGAACTCCAAAATTTTTTATTAAATTTAAGAATTTCAATTTATTATTATACTATTTTTAAAAACTCATGTCATATTAAAATATAAAAATAATTTAAATTAGGATATACACTTTTTTATTTTATATTGGTAATATTGTTTTATTATTGATATACTATATCCTAAATTTTTTTTTCAGTTCATGTTGACAAAAAATTAAATTCCATTTGATTATATTTCCCTATTTTATAATTACAACATTATATAAATAATTTCCACACATTCTCTCACTATGTTTTATATTTTAATATTCTCTCAATTTGTTGATAAATAAAAATTAATAGCTCTCTCAATATATATAAAATTAGGTAAAACAGTTTTTAGTGAAAACCTATATGTAATTATTATTTTCTCCAAAATTTGATTGAGGTTGACCAACTTTTAAATTGAATCTATGTCTCTCAATTTTCATTGGGTTGTGTAGTTATCATAAAACATTAACTAATTGATAATTCAATATAATATTTTTCACATTAAAAAAAAACATTATTTACATTATAATTAATGAAATTATAATTTATTATTACATATTTCAAGGGAAATTATTATACGGGTCTCTTTTTAATATCAATAAAATTATTCTTGTCCCAAAATATCACAATTTTCATCTTTTCATCATTTCTATGTTCTTGTAACTGTTTTATCATCGTAAATATTTTCTTGATTAATTAAATTATTGAAAAATTAGTTCTAATGGAATTATTATTATGTTTTATTATAATATATCCAATATATTAAGTTAAAATATATATTTTCCATTCATATGTATATTGATTTCCATGATTTCTCAAACCCAATATAAGTCATTATATCTATAAAATATTTCTTCTTCCATGATTCATACATCATTAAATATTACAGAGTTTAGTTATCAACACTTTGTATCATATTTATTTATATGAATTATTAATCATTATATTTCATTGAAAGTAGGTCCTCAAACATGTTTTATGTACTGTATCTATTTATATCACTATTTAATAAAGAAAGACATTAACCACTCTCTGTATTAATATTGGACTAAAATATCATCCATAATTATTCAACAAAATCATAGTTATAATAATTATACATGTCGATATTGATATAATTAGATGAATTTTAGTGTTTATCAATAGCTTATATAGAAACATTACTTGAGAGATATATGTGTACCCACCTTTATTATTTTATTATAACTATAGAAAGTGTGTGAGTTCCTGAGAAATTTAAATTTCAAAAATATGATCTTATAGAGATTGTTAAATACTCGTATTATTAATCCTTGAATCCATCAAATAAAATAATTTCAATGTAGATGGGTTCAAATATCTACTAGTGCTTCAATATATTCACATAGTTTTTTTCAAACAGCAGAACAATTGAATAATTTAATTTTTAAGTCAGTATCAGATATTGAAAAATATGAAATAATATATGTTACATAACATATTAATAAATACCCAAAAGATATATAATTTTAGTATCATCATCATGTTGATATATAAGAAATAGTTTTATTTATAACTCATATTTTTGAATTTCTCACTATAATTTCATCATTTTATCATATTATTGATCTAAATATCCATTGAGTGACAATAAAATTTAATAAATAAGTTATATAATAGAAATTTCAAAGAGTAAATTTTTCATACAATTTAGTGAAATAAATTTTATTATATCTATCTCAAATAATTGAATCCTTTTCTGAAATATTATTTCTTATTTATCATGTTTTTCTTTGATGTTTGTTTTCTTCTATTGTCTTTCGGATAATTTGGTCTCCTAAAAAACTCCCAAGTATAGAATTTTTTAATTTTACCAATCACATAATTAATATTATTTAACTCTGATTGAATATTCAATAACTTTATCTAATAAATTTTATTCAGAAAAAAAACATTGTTATTCAATCATGATTTTTTATTCCCATATTCATAATGCACATGTCATATAAAATATATCTTTTTAATCTTACTAAAATTGAAAATATTTTAAATTTAATGTATAACATTGTAATTCAAAATAAAATTCTTATTATCCCACATCATCATGGATTCAATATGCATTTGAGAAACAATTATTTCATTATGGATTATCATCAACAACCATTATACTTGTGCTTCCTTGAACTAGCTCACCACTATGATGGTGGCCAGACCAGTGGGTCACACTACCACAAGTGTATTTCCCCGAATACAAAAGGTTTTTAGAAAATAGTGAAGGCCTAGAGGTTTCTTATAGGGAGACAGTTCCCTCATAGATTAGATTATGCACAATGATCTACAATATATGAGATAACATAAGTATAAAAATAAAATACAATAACCGAAATAGTAATAAATAATTCAAAAAGAAGCAGAATAAAATAATTAATAATTTAATAAAAATGGCCAATACTAGATTATACAATAGTTGAATGCATGTCATGATAAAGATACGTAACAGAATGTAGTAACTAATACAGAATTCACTATATCATAATACTATAACAAAGAAGAAACACCAAATCCCAATGAAGATCTCTATGAAATATATCAGCTTCATATCGATTCTTTTCTCCTAAAATATATGTACAACCAACATGTCATAAATAATTAAACATGATCTATAGTCCATTGATAATAATATGTCTACTCAGGTACACTAGTGTAATGGCATCCTGAGTAGGGTGTGAGATATAAATATCAGTTGGCTAACACCACTGGTGTCTAGCTCAATCCAGAAATTCAATATGAAATAAATAGTTCTATATATAAAATAAATGTTGATTGATAACTAGTCAGTAATAGAAAGATGGTATGAATTCCTAAATAAAAACCCATCCCATACCACTTAAATCTGCCTAATAATGAATTTAGAAGAAGGTACATTTGAACACATAATATGTGTACCCATGCCCAAAGTTACAAGGAGACTCAAAATGTTGCACCCCCATAGACTGTGGTTAGGGTTGGGGTTAAATTCCCATCTCATCACATAATAATTCTAACAAGAAAAAGATAAAAGTCCCCTATTCGTGCTCCAACATAAATAGAAAAATGAATTATAACATATGAAATAGAACCAAAGTAGTCATTCATGACATTATATCTAATTTATAGTATGTTTCTGAGCCTATCCTATATGTATCACTACAGTATATCCTTCAATTTACCCAATACCACTGAGCTCGTCCATGGAAATAGTCTAAAAGACCAAGTATCGCTCAAGGCATTGTTTATTTGTGTCTATACCGGGTATGCCATTAGGGGACCGAGTATCACCCAAGGCGTGACGTAGAAATCATTCCAATGGGTCTATCCATGATATATCCCCTAGGGAACCGGTTTCACCAAGGAGTATGTTAAATTTCCTTGGAATCCCTCTCCTAGAAAACAAGTGATTTTCCCCCCGACACATTATTGTATAACCACCCATGAATGGGAGTTCATCCATGAGTCTTTAATAATGAACCCATGTTCTCACTCATCCCACATCAAGTGAACCATAACTCTAAAAACACATTGCAAGAAAAAACTCAATACATGTATCACATGGTATGAATATACATAAATCATGATAAACAAAAAAGCAACAAGATCCATAAGCTAGTGAAGCCATCAAGTAAAAAATTCCAAGCCATCAATATGGCATAAAGAATATAGAAAAAATGTAATTATTTCATAATTAAATGAAAATGATAGAGTTTTAATATCTCAAGAGAACAAGCATTGAATTCCAATCAAACGACTAAAGAAAGGAATAAAAATTAGGAACTGGCATGAGCAGTAGAATATAAATAAAATCACATGGCATCAACATGCCTTAAACAGTAGGTTATAAATGAAATTAAATGGTACAAGATAAAAATATTGTTTAATAATTTCATTCAATTGAAATCATCACATTACATTTATAACATAATGCATATGGATGAAAGGCCATTTAGGATGGAAAGCCCCAATGGTTAGACAAGAGTAAAATAGAACACTCAGAATGGGATTTACCCTAAGAAAACGATACAACAAGATGACAGAAAAAAAAAATCAATAAGTGATGACAAGGCATTGTAATAAGGTTGTAGGGAGTGACACAAAGGCACGACATAACATATGTTAAAAAGTAAAGGGATGATGGTAGACACCCTACACTAGGAATTTTAATTACATGTTGAGACACACACATAGGAAGTGTCTGGGGTCATCTATCATTTTCAAGGAATAAACATCATTTAGAAATAACGAAGAAGGTTCATTTACAATCTTGCCATTTAACAATTTTTAACTCAAGCATTAAGAGACACTAATTCATTACTGTAGGATATCAGAATATTTTATCCCAAATTTTTTAGATTGAAGGAAGCACACCTTAATTGAGGGTTTTTGTCATAAAAATATGACTTTTATTATCACACAATCACTTATTACATTTAGTGTTTAAATAATGAAAAAAATATAGATCACTGTTAAGGGGAATTAAATCATAAAAATTCACTACATCATTTTATATCTAATAATAGTGCAGTAAGAAATTAATTAATTCATTTATAAAATTGGTGAACTTGGAATGGGACCTTACCTCGGGGTGCAACAAATTTAATACTCAACGCTTTGAAATATGATGTGGAAACCAAACACCACCGGTCCGCAGTCAAACAAGCACGCCGTTATATATATATATATGTGTGTATATATATATATATGTGTGTGTGTACCCATAAAATTCCACAAAATTCACTATATCATATAATGGAACCAAAAAATAAATGCGGAGAAGACCAATGCATGTCTAGATAAAAACCAGAGACTCATATATAACATAATACCCAAAATTGGATTGTGAAAAAGAAGACAATGATTTTATAACCATATCTGAAATAATGGAGGCAGAATAAATCGAGTCCACCCACCATTCCCTTGGAGGTGGATGCTGGAACATTGACCAATGAGTCTCGAATCATCATAACAACACCCTATAGAAATAATAAACACAATAGTTTTGTATTATCCCGACTTTATGTTTTTGATAGAATTCATTTTGGGTGCCTAAATAGGATATCATCGCTAAAAATATGGATGAGAAAGTGGGAGAAGGTCTTATTGTGTCAAATAAAACAATAATGGTGTAGGAATCAGAAGAAAACAAGGGTGGAAGGTGAACCAAAGGTGCTAAGGCATCACATACTATAGGGGGGTCACATGTCCAAGTGGTTTGACGAAGGGTGTCATATCCAATTAGGGGTGCATGTTATAGGGGTTATCCTAGGGGTCTCATGTGACGCAAGGTAGATCGACATAAGGGTGTCACAGGGAGAAGAGGACATCACACTGCATGGGTCAACCAGGGTGGTGCGTAGTGATGGGGGTCTATGCTAGAGGGTGAAGTAAAGGGAAGATGCCCTTTTTTGAATAAATAAAAACTAAAATAATTATTATAATTAGAATAATAATAATAGAAAATAACAAAAAAATAGTAATATTAATAATTATTATATTATTATAGTTTTTGAAACAAAATAATATTTTATTTTATTTTATTTATTAATTTTTTCATTTCAAATTTATTTTAATTGAAAATAATTATTTTCAATTTCTTTAAAATTAACTTATCACATTCAAGGTATCGAACTTCCATTATTTCATTCTGAAACTGGTTTTTAAAAAAGTCCCCTTGAATAAATAAAAACTTTGAAAATCCCTTGAACTTTTTCATCCAGTTAAAAACAAGGGATTTTACATTCATCCAACCTTAGAAGTTATCATCCCAAAGATGCCTTCAGGAATGACGTAACCCTAATCCAATCAACAAGGATTGTGAATTCATGCACAAAAGGTCATGTTGCATTTCTAAACAGTAAATTAAACATTAAGAATTGATTACATAACCACTACATAAGACATTAAGATCATATCCCGCGTTCATTTTCCAATCAAACCACCAAGATAGCTCTTAAATGATTTAGTTTATCTTGAGTCACAATCACACCATCATCTCATTAAAAATCTGACCAAATATACTTCCCAATTTAGGATTTAATGATAGAAAGTGAAAATTTTCAAGTCATTGAACCTTCCACCATTATAATTTCTTCCATGAAACACACTTGAATGTTCAAAAGATGATTTTCATGTGATTTGTGAAATAGATAAAATTGTTGATTCCCTATTGACTACATTTCCCATGTTGATCCATATTTTCTAGAAAAGTGTTCGATGACACAAACCACACCCATCTACACCTAATGACATCCTCAAACACGATACATCACAGATCATTATATAGAGAAAAAAGAAGACAACCAATCTACTATAGATGACAATTCTAGAAGATGTTCAGTTTAGATGACTAGTATTTTACAAACTAAAATGGGATTTCTTCTTCAAAGGTATTTCACATTCACCACGAACAATTCCAGATAATTCCATACATTAATTTCAGTGACGTTACATGAATTAAGCATCAAAAGTCAGACAAAAAGTCTGGTATAACCATATATTGGAATGACATGAGTAAAGTAACTAAACAAAGGTATCCATACTCAATGTTTACGAGTGAAACATTTTTATAAGGAAAAGATGTCCATAGAATAGAATTTACTGATCCCAAATAGATATCGACCTTGTGGTCATGTCAAATGAAATGACTTGATTACAAGAGTTTTTTTAATGGAATTACTACATTATAATCTAAGGGTATCTCAAGACTAAGCAAGCTACATTTAAAAGAATATATTTATCATGAAACACAAGAAGATCTAATCGAGCTACCCCAACAGATTTAAAAAAAATTACCATAGCGTAAGGCTAATACTATATTAGTGTACCTCGATGATTTCATGATTTGTGTCATGGTCATCACTAACAAGGAAACCCTAATGGGATTTACATGGCTTACAGTCGAACATACTGAAGTTCTAGAAAGAAAAACGATCGAACCACAATTGGTCAACTTCATGAAGAATCTTAGCATCACTTGCCGATGCACTATCATTAACTGATCACTGATCCCTTATCACAAGAGGAATCCCATGGTTGTTGAACAGTAGTCACCATATTCAACCCACAACCAACAACATTACTGTAATTTTACATAAATCACTTACCATACCAACATCTTTTTGATAAGAATGAACTGACACAATTTAAAATTCATAAGCCCCGTGACATTTAATTAATCTGAAACATTATATAATGGATGTCTCTGGTTATGTTCCTTTTATCCAGAATGAATCATATTCAATAGATCGGAAATGAAATATACAAACTTAAGAGTGTCATAATCATCAAAATGAAAAGATAAACTAGATTATAATAAGGAAACTAGGTTAGAACCACCATAAATATAAACATTTAAACAATTGGCATGAAAAAACAAACTAAAAGGGACCTACATTTCAATGTACCCATGTATCGTGAAGTTATACCAATCATTGTGGGAAACGTGATTCTTTTAACGCACTAGTAACTCTAATATGGAGATGAATCAAGACATTTTAAATAGTGCATGGCATATTGATTAAACTAAAATCATCTAGTTCCTACCAACATTAAGCACTCGATGACATCACATATGTGAATGCATATGACCCTGAGGTGATAGAGAAAAAAGATGAATTTTAACTTGGATGAAAACATACAAGGACATCCTTTACTATTGAGAAGAGAGGGCCGAATAACCTATGAAATAGCTGACTATTCGTGCAACATGCCCAACCAGTTAAAAATGAGAATTACTCGATGGTTAATACAGAAACAAAAGTGAAGTATACCATGAACACCCATCTGGAAATGGGGTTTATTTAGAATGTAAGAGTCATAATAGGTAAAACGTCACCTGAATGACACCAAACATCAAAACACTAATGGAATTAGTGTGGAATTTAAACTCAAAGGGTTCTAAATTCCATGGGATAGCCTCTTATGAAAAACAATATTTGAACCATAATATGTTCCCACATCAGAAAGTCACTAGTATAGAGATCCAGTTATTAAGTTCATTTCTAGGGACAAAATAGTCTTCAAGAGAAACATAGAATTACATTTCACAAATGCTCAACGAGAAAATAAATATAACCTACCATGAGTTTCTAAAATAGAGGAATCCACTACAGGTCCCATTTCAAATAGCATTACATTTAAATTCATTTCATAAAAAATGTATACGTTCAACAGTCTAGTCATATGGGAATACATTTACAATTCCATAAATATCCCATAAACTTTAAATGTGGAATTTGGATACCATTTAATTGATACCAATAAATTTTATAAAAAAGAAGAAAATTACATATCAAAAAATATATCATGCTACTACAAGAAGCTAACAGAGAGAAACATGTGGTAACCACAGAAGCATGACATTTTAATCACATAGGCAAGATAATAGGCACAGATGAATGATATTAGGAAAACATGCTATGAATAGTAAATATAGAGATAGGAAATCATGATAAATATTTCACTAAAACATCGTATCTAGAAAGCATTTTAAATAAATCCATGATGTTGATTTTCATTCAATGCACTGAATCATATCTGTAATAAACCTAAAATGTAAATATATGGCATGGAACTCTGCATGGAATGTGAATTTCTATGTGCCTAATATTTTTATTTCTATGCTTCAACCTCGCCAAACCATGCCAACGGTAAATTTCCATAAAACCCATAAATAATAAGCAGTGAAAATTACACCAATCACCTAAGGTGAAATCATATCAAATGTAATATCGAAAAGAAAGAATATCAATTCTCCGTCCTAGAGACATGGTTATTTCCTATACGTGGTCTTATTAATCACAAGAACTACTGTTCGATAAGCCCCGACACATTTTTAGCTTCCTGTATACATACAAAACATAGTAAGACAAAGTAAAAATTTACCACCTTTGATGAATCTTTGTAACAAACCAACCAGGGTCACCTATATGACGGTGGTCGAACTGATGGGTCACATGACCTAAAGTGAATGTCAATAAATGATAGAGGATGCTGAATAGAAGAGAGCTTCTAGAGTGTGTATATGGAGATACTACGTAATCAATGATCTAAGTATGCACACCGATTGAAAATATATAGGATAGTGGAAGTATAACAAGAACACAAAGTAGCAGAAATAGTAATAAATAATTTACAAATAAGTGGACGAAGGTAATCAAAAATGTAATAAAAGTGGGAAATTATTGATTATATAATAGATTAATTCATGTCATGGTTAAGATAATTAACTAAATGTTTTAAACAACACAGTATTCCAAATAACATTGTACTATAAAAAGACACCAAAGCCCAAATGGTGATCTCCATGAGCATCCAGTGCCCTAGCTCAGTCCATTACTCCTAACTTCTGGGTATAAACATCATAATATAAGTAATCATCGATGGTCCGTAGTCCTGTAAAAAACAATGGTTGACTTGGTCACTATAGTGTATTAGAAGCCTGATTAGGGTCTGATATATAAATCATAGTTTGATGTCTCCACTAGTGTCTACCCAAATCTGGACAATATAATATAAATTACGGTGTGTGATATATAAATTAAACAGTGATTCATAACTAGTCAGTAACAACAACATGGTCTGGCTTCTAAAACCAATATCATTCCCATACCACTTTGTTCAACATAATATAATATTTAAAAGAGGGTACTTGTGAAGACATAATATATGTACTAATTCCAAATGTAAATAGTAAACTAAAAAAAGTGCACCCCCTAGGATGGTTCTTAGTATTGGGGTATAATTACCATGTCAACACATAAGTATTCTAATAGTAAATAGACACAACATACAAGTTCATGCTCTAATATATGTAGATGATAGAAGTATAGAACATGAAATTCATCCAAAGTAGTCATTAAATTCAATTAAATCAATTATAGAGTTTCATTGTGAGCCTGTATCAAAGGTATCTCTATTGTAAATCATTTAATTTATGAAATTCCACTGAGCCCATCCATTTAAATCTTTTGAAAGACCATGTATCACTCGAGAAATAGTGACTTTGAATTCACCACAGATAACTCACTTGATGTATGGTATCATAAAAGTCATGGTGTAGCCATATTTTTAATGGGTTCGTCCATG
This sequence comes from Viscum album, assembly GCA_963277665.1. Classification (NCBI taxonomy): domain Eukaryota; kingdom Viridiplantae; phylum Streptophyta; class Magnoliopsida; order Santalales; family Viscaceae; genus Viscum; species Viscum album. The sequence goes on along the minus strand of OY728142.1, from coordinate 1,282,419,013 downwards.
GTTGCACACCTAGACAACTGTTATCACTCAAGATTATATAAAATCAACTAGGAATCCCTCGACTGTCATTACATAACATTTTCCTCTACAAAAAGTTGTATAACCACCCGAGGATGGTAGTTCATCCATGAGATGTTATTACAGAATCCATGTTCTCACCTAGTCTGGAACAAGTGAACCATTATAGAACAAACAAATTATAAGTAAAAACTCAATATATATATATTAAATGGAAAGAATATACATAAATATTTATAATCAAACAAGAACTGTGAGCCACAAAATATTCAAGATGTCAAGAAAAAAAATCCAAGCCATCAACATGGAAGAATTCGTTTATCACAAAAGTATGAATGTAAATATTACATGAAATTGTAATCATTTTAATATCTCACATGAAAAAGCAATGAATGAATATCAAGCCACTAAAATAGGGTATAAAAATTAGGAACTTTAATGAGAAGTAGAATATAAAAAAATAACAAGCGATCAACATTCCTCACACAATATGTTATAAATGAAATTAAACCATACAAGATAACAAGATTGTTAAAGCATGGAATTCAATTCAAACCATAAAATTACATTTATAACATAATGCATAAGGAAAAAAGATTTTTTATGTTGGGAACACCACATAGGGTGGAAGATTAAAACAATGAACCCCCCAAATGGGATTCTTCAGGAGAGAAGGCCACAACGACATGATTTAAGCAACCAATCAATTTAATAAGCGATTACAAGGCATCATCGAACGTTTGAAGAAAGCGATACAAAGGCACAATATGACATAAGCGACAAAGTAAACAGAAGTGTGTACACGCCCTAAACTGGGAATTCTAAATACAATTTGAGACACACACTTAGGAGGTGTCTTGTAACATCTTACATTTATCAGGTAATCAAAATCATTTAGAAATAACCATGATGGGTCATGTAAAAGCCTTCTATTTAACAATTATAATCTCTAGAATAAAATTAACCTAATGCGTTGAGGAAATAATGCATAAATTTATTCCACATCATTTTTATATTGAACGAAGATCCCCTCAATATAGGAGTTTTATTATAAAACCATGTATTTTTTTGTCAAAAAAATCACTTTTTACATTTAGCGTTTAAATCTTGAAAGAGTTGAAATTCATATTTTAGGGGAATTAAATCGAACAAATTCACCTCATTTATTTAAATATGAAAAAAGTGTAGTATGAAATTAAATAGGAATTGAATAAAATTGTTGGACTTGAAAAGGAACCCTACCTCGGGGTGGAACCAGTTTAATACTCCACACATCGACATAAGTGGCAATAACCAAATGCAACTAGTCCTCAGTCGCACACACAAAATTTTACATACATATGTAGATATATATAGATATATTCATGTTCACCCTATACATTTATAAAATTTCAATATATTAGAAAAAGGAACCTAAAATCAATGCGTAAAAGTCCAAAGCATGCCTAGACAAAAACTAGGGAGTCATATATCACATTAGACCCTAAATTGCATGGTGAAACCACAAGAAGAGAGTGTATAACCATAACTAAAACAATGATTCTAGAGAAAATCTATTCTATATGCCTCGCCATTTGGCGGAGGATACCAAAACATCGACCAACGGGTCCCGAGACTTCATTCACACACCCTATCAGGGGAAGAAGCACAATAATTGGTTATTAACTAGACCTTAAAGTTTAACTGAATCAACAAGGTGTGCTGAAATAGAATAAAATTGCCAAACTGATGGAGGAGAACCTAGGTAAAGGTCTTACATTGGAGAATCAAACAAGAACTATGAAGGAATCCGACGAAAACAATAGTAGAATTAGTACTAGGGGTGAGGAGTTACATGCTACATGGGGGTTCACAAATCCAGGTGGTTTGGATGAGGGGGTTGGGACCAATGAGGGTTGATCGCTATAGGGATCAGATCTATGGGGGTCCCATGTGCTAAAAGGAGGAATAACAGGGGGTTTCATTAGTAGAGGAGGGTGTCACACTGTTACGGTCAACCATGGTGGTGTGTGGACATGTGGGTGTGCACTAGAGGTTGAATAAAAGGAGAGAGGCCCCTTTATGGTTAAATTAAAAAACAAAATAAAACATAATATCATAATAATAATAATAGAACCGAATCATAATAATAAAAAATAATATTAAAAATTAGAATATCTCTATTATTCTTATTAAAACATTGTTTTATTTTTATTTTTTTTCTTATTTCAATATTATTTTAATTGAATTTTAATTTTTTAAATTTTTTTAAAAATATTTCAACACATTCAATTGTCCAACTTTTTGATATCTCATTCTGATACAAGGTTTTAAATACAGCTCGTGCAATAAATGAAAAAAAATAAAAATTCCCCTAAATGCTTTCATCTAATTCAAAATGTTGGATGTTAAAATACATATTATTTCAATGATTTTGTTAAAATATTTATTAAAACATTTATAGGAAATACTCTTGGTAGAATGACCAAGGATTGTTTTTAATTAAATACCCATATCTTTATATTGTAGCTTATTTATTTTGGGAGAATATTTTCTTCAAAAAACATTGACATATATGTAATTCCTTTTATATTCAGGAAAATTTTCATATGTCATTATATTATTTTTTTAAGAAAAATCAACATTTGGAAAATATTTTAAAATATAATCTAATGAAACAACATGATCATATTCTAATTGTGAGTTATTCGTTTATGGGATCCATTTGTTCAATAGATTTATAACCAATAAATCCTTTTGTTTTTTTTTACTTTAATTTACATGGTTTATATATTCAATAGAGGTAAACTCCATTAAAGTTTTTGAGAATTATGTTTAAATTCTATTTCCATTTTTATTTTCAATAAACATTTATTATGCTTCGTTGCAGTACATCACCTCCATTTTAATGTGAATAAAAATTGATACAATCCATCCTTCCTTTTTCATTAGTAAAAAAATTACATTTCACCTTTATTGAAATTTAATTCATGGGAGTTCAAAAAATATTGTTCCTTTAGATAAGAAATTTGACACTCTTGTCTTCTTTATATTATAACAATTGTGTTCCATCATTATATATAATCATGAATGAATTATATTTATCCACTTGTTTCCAATTATTACGAGGTATATCAATTGAATCATTAAAATTTCATTGATTATATAGGATGTATAGATGTATTATTGTATGTTATTGATGCCACACACACTATTTTACTCTCCATAAATGATGAAATGAGTTTTTTTGTTTTTATGTACCTAATATAAATTTATTATTATTACATTGATTAATTAATCCTTTTTTATCTTATCCAAATATATTGAATTATAATAAAAATATAGTCCCAACAAATAACATTCACTCAGAAGGATATGGTAATGTCCACTGATATAGAGTACAAATATGCTCTTTATATCTTTTCTCACATTACTAATATTTCTACTACCATGGATTTTAAATACACCATCATTTCAACATCTAATAGTTTCATAAACATGATTATTTAGGATATTTAATGTTATTGAAATAATCATCTTATGAAATGAATATTCACAATGAATAATACATGTAGTTTTATTTTTTTAGGACATTAATTTTTCATTATACAAAATTAGATATTAATTTATCTTCTATTTATTCAATTATATGACTTCATAATTCACCATCATAGATATCGACATATTCATAATAACCAATTTTTCCTTTTAGTGATAATTTATTTCCATCTATAATAAAATTTTTGGTCTCTTTATAAAACATTATTTACTAATTTTTATAATTTAGTTATCCTGATAGTATCCATAAATTAAAAACATTATCTTCATATTCTTTGAAAAAACATTACTTCCTGTCAAAATGATTTTTTCTTTGTTATGGAGGATATTTTTAATTCGATATCTATTTTTTGAGAAGGTTCATCGAGAATAAAATTATTAATAATTGTAAATAGCTTATTGTGTAACCTATGAGTCCATAGAGTTAACTCATCAAAAATATAAAATCCAACTGACTCTTCTTTTCCTTTAGATATGAAAATAATCCACATATTTGGATTACACAATGATCCCATTTTAGAGTCTCCTATATTATTTTTCATTAATTTCATCATTAATCATCTGATTATTTTCCTTATTTTTTGAAAATTGATTTTTTTACAATTTTTCTAATGTTTTTTATTGAATACAACATAGTTACATTTTCTTAACAATTTTTTATTATGTTTTTTATGATTATTTTGATAATAAATTTTCATTAAAACGAATGATACATTTACATTTTAATTTATTTAAATATTTTAGTTTATTTAATTCATCCATGTTATTTTTCTTCATATAACAACTTCCACATTGACATATTTCGTTCATATTCACAACTATTATATAAAATAATTTATATAATCAACAACCATCACATTTTCGTTAATTGTAACCTAAAACATCATGTAGTTTACGATTTTTTTCTAGAAAATTACTCATAAATAATATTTACTATCAGGGTTATTTTACATTAAATATCAACAACTTACATAGGTAATTCCTATAATTGTTCGTCTATATTCTTATTCTTATTCCTCAAGAATTATATGTCATAAAGAGAATCCTATAGCTCTAATTTTATAATAATAACATATTTAATGTCGTCTCCATAGTTTATTGACATTAAAAAATTAATGAACAGTTGTTTTATCCCATTTTAACCTTTATATATGTTAATAAAACATTATTAATAGTTTCAAAATGTATTAACCGTTAATCTATAATAATAATCTTTATGACATGCATGGTCTCAAAAACCATAAAATGGTGATATAGGGTTCAATATCATTTCTTTGATTTTAATTTTATCATGTTTTTATATTATAATGAATAATGAATCTATTACTTAAGACAAAAAATAATTGTATCCATAAAATGAATGATAAAATTCAATGAGATTTGAATTCATAAATTATTCACAGAATTTGTTATGTGTAAGATTAATAAAATTGTAGTTTACTGATATGAGAATGAATCAGTATTTCACTATTGATTTATTACAAGGTATATGAATGGTTTTGTACATTGTATAAGAGACACTTTTCAGACATATAAATGTTCCCACTACATTTTGAGGACTTATAAAATATTATCATCCATATATGAAATATAAATTATTATACAAAATTAAATGTTTAAACAATTTCAGAATTAGATTATCTCATGAAATATGTTAACAATAATGAACTTGAAATTATATTAATAAATAAACATATTTCTGTAAAATATTATGTATTATAATATAAAATAAAGTATACTAGTAATATTTTCATAGATTAAAAATATAGAATAATTTATTTTATTAAAATGTAGATGAATTATGGCTCAAAATCTATAATAAAAATCACAATTAGAAAACGTATAACATTTAAGGAATATAATAAATGAAATAATATATATATTGAAACAAATAAGAACCATAATTATTATTTTGTGGATTCGTTTTAATGAATTTATAATATGTATGAGTTTTTAAGACTGTTATATAAAAATTGTACATTAATACCATTGGTAAAATATTATATATAATAAAGATGATATATTTACTTTACATTTCTGTAATTGAAAATATATAATAGTGATTATGGAACAATACTTTTCTATTGTTGGTGAGAGAATAAATTGTGTATTTTATTTATCACAACATAAAAAACAGTTAAAAAATTGGGTTCCCTTTAGTCAATTCCTAGTATTGAACATTAATAATTATGGGTCAAGAAAGACCTTTTGTGAAAGAAACTCAAGTTAGTGGAAATAACTACCAGATCAATTATTTTCAATACAATCAGTGAAAGTTACACTGTTTCATACCTTAAAATTATGTATTATTTTTTTGTTAATTAAGCATCATATATCATAGGACATGTTCTATTAATGTGGAACTTCTTTTGGAATTTTTTTTCTTTACTATACTTCCACATTACTTTTAAATTTTTTCTCATTATTTATTCGATAATATTCATAGAATTAGTGGATTTTTGTGTAAAAATGGTTTTCATATTTGTAATTATGATATAAAAATTAGTTACTAGATGATATTTTAATTTTTTTGTGAAAAAATAATATAATATTAAAAAAAGTGAAATATAATGAAATAGAAATAATATGTAATAATATTTGAGTAACATTACACATGTTCAATTAATATAAAAATATTTTCCTAATTTTGGAATAAAAAATCAATGTAGAGAATTTTGGAATTTATTGATAGCCCATGGGAGTAACAGAGATCTAGAGATATTGGGAAAATAAATTATTTATTACTTTATTCATGCAATTTTAATTCACCAATCTAATGAATACCCATAATATATTTTCATTTATAGTCACAAAAAATATAATTTCTCTCTGAATAGTTCTAAGAAGAAGTTTCTTCTATATTTATCACTTCAATAATGATGATTTTGTTGGATATATAGTTAAAATTTGGTATATGAATCTTCTGCAAGGAAGGATTTTTTTTTCAATCTCTATTAAATTTATATTTACATATTAATTATAATATCAATTTCATTTTTATTGATATTATATAAAATTATTTTAACTGATGTACCATTCTTATGATATTCTAGGTTTCTGAGATCCCATTTTACCTAAATTTTACTCAATTAATTTGTAATTGTAATGAATAAATTATCTTATGATGAATTATAGTATGTATTGAATTAGGATAAAAAATCCTATGGAATTACATATAAATTATTTTTAATTTAGGTAATTTTATATGGAATGATGATCAGGATATTTCTATTAGATCCACTATCAGGTCCTCTGTGGATCAAGTAACATTTCAAAAATGATAACCTACTTCATTAATGATTATTGAATTGGAGGTTTCTATATATTAAAATATAATATTATGAATACATATCAATTAAATATGATTAGAAAATTATATTCATATATGGGATTTATAAATAATTTATTCAGCCTATAACTGTTAAAAATACACATATTTAATTATATAAGCATGTTTTTAATCATAACATTATTATTTTCCTAGATAGTGTAATTCAATATTCATCACTTGATAGAATTATAATTTTTTAAATTGTGAATGCAGAACTATTTAAAAACAATTTTGTCAAATTCACCTAGAAATGCATATTAAATCATTAATGGGGGAAATAAATTTTTATGTCTATATAATCCTCAGTTATGTATAGTAAAATAATATAAGATAGATTGATTAGTTATTTATGATAATTATTCATAATCTATTCATTCATTATCATTACACCATAAATTTCCTTCATATTTTTTGTATATGATGGAATGCAATGGATAATTATTTGATATGTGGGGCCAAGAATTATATATCATATTCTCACACTGAATGGTCTCATGGGAAACCTAAGATATGGTGATAAAATATCCGTTATTATTTATATGTGAAGTATTAACATAAGGGCTCAAATATATTTTTAGGATATTGGTTATTATACATTCTCATAACTTCGATCATAATGAAAACATTCATGTTATTATTTAGTAATCTTTTCTTCTATGGATTATGTTATTATTATGTATTAATTTATATAACATCACTTATATATAAATATATAAATTCCTTCATTTTATAATAGAAATATGCCTTTTTTCCTTCAATTTAGACTAATACTTACTCTGTATTTGAGTTCATCCTCTTATTTTATTTCCCATTATTATAGGTAATAAAGAACAATATTATTTATTGTAACTATGTGGACAGAATTATTGAAAAATAATTTATACCTAGTTTATGTAGTAGATCATTTTTAATGTAATGTTTAGGTAACTTATTACTTAAGGGATTTTAATCCTAAATATTGGGTATTTGAAATAATGTATTCTATTTACTACGGGATAAATAACCACTAAATTTGTGTGACTGTGATTGTGGGATTATAGATTTTATTATAGAATTGTTTAATAGAGAAAAATATAAAACTATATTTAGATGAACATTGGTATAGAACATAGATTTTACATCAATAAAACTCTTCTGGTTGTTTTACAATTGTTTTTAAAGGTATTTATGCGACCCAACCATTTAATATATAAATATTACATCATTTTAGATTAATATTGAGTGCAACATGAAATAAATACATTCCTTAGAACTATAATGGTTTATTGTATTTTAAGGATAGATATATAATCAACTTATTTCATGAAAGATCATCAACATATTCAATAGTGTTATTCTCACATAGAACACTTAGTTGAAATAAAATACATAAAATGATTATTTATATCATAAGGAAATGATATTAAAGATAGGTTCTGATCATATACTTTGTAAGGTTATGCATAAGAGATATCATTAAACAATCACAAGTTACCATAAAATAATAATATTTTTATGATTACATGATCCGATTTTTGGAACATCATACCCAATTATTCAAATATTATTAATCTTGAATCATTTAATAATGTATTTTTTATAAGAAAAGGCAAATCTCATAATAATGAATAATGAACCGTAATAGATCATGATCCATGAAAACATATCATAATAATAAGACAATGGTTTTTGAAAACAAATAATCATAGAAAATCACTTCCTTATGAATGAAAGTCTGCCAAGACAATCATATTAGTCTCATTTCACTCCACATTCCCTCATTTCCTTAGTTAGGGTTCACTCCAAATATTATCATATTTCATAAATTCCCTTATTAAATATGCTTTAATCTCTATTTTATCACATATTATCTATTGATATATCCTAATATACCCAATGCATTGAAGGGTAATATACTTAATGGTACACAATCTCATAATGAAACCTTACAACTATGTGTTAGAATATCATAAAACATTCAAAAATTCAACATGTCATAAATCATGGAAAGTAAATAATTTTCATAAATATTCCACCATTTCATCATATAAGAACCCATGTATATGAAATAGGTTTAATAAAAATTCAATTAATTTATCATAGTGAAACTCATTTAAAATAATTGATTTTCAAAAATGATTTATAATAATGAAATTAACCTTTGGGATAAATGGGTTTTATAGAATCATTCGTAAAGCATCATCTTCTTAAACAATATAGATAATGAAATTTTATAGCATCATAACATCATATATCTATGTAAGTATAAAAATTAATAAATTATTTAATATAACATTAAAAATATCATTAGAATATAATTTTTTACATTTTCATGAAAATAGAGAAAAATACACATTTGTTTTGACATATTTCAGGAAAAAATTTTGAAAAATATATAGAAATAGTATTTTATAAAATATAACCATGAAAAATTGTAAATGAATCATTAAATGGAATAACAACCATGAATTTCAAAAAACAATTATTGGGAAAATGCTAAAAAGATCCCTCCTTTCAAACATTCTGTAAAAAGTCCTAAATAAACTTAAAAAACAATTAAAATTTTATTGATAAAATATTTGAATAGGAGTTAATTTTTTTTATTAAATGACATAAAAAAATCATCATATAATGAAAAAAACAATCTTGATAATATTTTAATGAAAATAGACATGGAAGAAAATGTTAATAGGCTAAAGAGGAACAAATATTGATTTTTTTATATAAAAATTTCTCATTCATTTAAAGTACATAAGAAAATAATATAGTAATATTACTTAAAAATTAATGGAATAATTTGGGATAAAAATATATGTGGTTTCAATGTTATTTTCGATAAAACTTCCCTCAATAGAACTGTATCCAAGAAGATATCCAATATAAATTAGATTGTTACAAAAAATCGACCTCAAGTCTCACCTGGATTAACATGCATTCAAAATTATTTTATAATAATTATATACTTGTTATAAATATTTTTAAGAACTATATTCGTACATAAATTACACTATATCATTTCTTTTCACTTCTGGAATTGTTGGATATACCAATAATTCAGAACAGTTTGTTATATGTTGGAGAACTGATGGATTAACCAACAGAAATGGTTCACCAAACCGTCTTGTAATTTGTTCTTGGTGTAGGACTATACAAATAGGTTTTAGTTAACCATTCTTATAAGAATAATAAAATTTTATTTTAACAATTTTTATGGGACTATTTTTGTATCTCTCTACCCATAGTTTGAAACCGTTATTATAGTGACCCCTTTATTCCACAAGTTGCATCACCCCCACCCTACCCAACCAGCCTTAGATGTCACCAAAAATAAAATTAGCACCACACCTATAGTGATTACCCATAATCAAACATCACCAACCAATATGTAATGATATATGACACAAGAAACCAAAAAGTATATATTACCCGTGATAACACACATTCAAAACATCACATATATGCATTCAGAACAAATCATAAAACAATAAATATCATAAATATGAATAAAAATGTAAAGTATAAATCTATCTTGTACCACCACCATCATTTTAATCCTCATAGTAATCCAAAAATCATCCTTCCTATCATGAACAACCTTATCCTCACTGTTTCCCTCACCATAATCCTCATCATCAACATTATCTACAACCTCACCACAATCATCACCATCATCCCCAAAATATCCATCTCTAAGAATGTCATCATCCCGACTCCCACTAGGACCGCCTCCCAGTTCACTGTATAATGTACTCATTATCTACTTATATGAATCAAAATACAAGGTGTTATTTGGTCTATGTGATGGACATAAGACTATAAAAAATTTCTTAAATTCATATTTTGACCTTACATTATATACACACTCTTGTATGAAATTTTTTTGGCCTCTTATACTTCGTCTTAAGAGCATAAAGCTGATGCACTATCATTAACCAACTCATTTACACCAGAACTAGAACTTGAACTGGGACAACTTATGGTTGGGACAATAATCTTCCATAGTCAACAAATGTACTGTACCACGCTTCTCTTCTCCAAAAAAATTATATAACTGGTCATTTGGACCAAATTCGTCATCTATCTAGTTATAAATGGCCTCCAAATATCATCGTTAAAAATATAAATGTACCATTTATTTAAAAAATAAATATTGAAAATTTAATTTAACTAACAAAAAAATTAAATATACTGTTATGTTATCTCATGTACAAGGATTCCTCCATTCTTCTTTCGAATGAAGAAAAAAATTTCATAAGGCACACATCCTTAAATATTTAAAACCTTCATCTCCATTGACATAAAATGTAGAAAACCATAATTGAAAATAGTTTATTAATAATTAATTATATAAAAAAAATCTAACAGATAAACTATGTGATGAAATATGATTAACTATAATGATTGATAACATTTTTCTAGAATGATATGAGTTTTTTCAGAAAAAAAATTATATAATAAATTGGGAGAATTGATTATATGACTAAATTTTGATTTTATGGATTAACATAATGTGGAATGTAAGGATATTGGATTATATATATTATTTCTATGAATATAAGGGAAATGTAATTATATAACAATGAAAATTGAATGTATTTATTGAAGAAAACTAATCAATATTAAATACATGTATAATAAAGTAAAATAAGGTCATTAAATGTATTATATATTTGTTCATATTTGTTTTTCTCTATTTTGTGGGTTTAATTTTAATGTTGATAAAATTAAGAAAATAATGATATATTTTTTATCGATAAATATTGATGAGGTTTTATAGTTAATATTGGTGTTTTTTGATAAATAAACACACGAAAGAATTGGATTCATTGTTTATATAGTTAAATACCATTAATATTTAGTTATAATGAGAGTATGTATGGTCATATTGGTTTTTATCATTTTTTTTCCTATTCAATTTTACATGCTATTATTTTATTCAGTTATTTTTTATTCACTTTGGGTAAGTATTATTCAATTATATTTTGTTTGGTTCAATTATAACCAAATTTATATTAATGAAATATCATTTAATTATGTTTCAATTTTTTTCATCTTAACTCAATTTTTTTTCTGGATCATTTAATTTTTTTTGGATTCACATATATTTTCGTAAAAAATTTAATATCAATTTGATATATTTTCTTAAACCCTAATATGATTTATTTTAGAGTAGTAATGTTATCTTTCATTTTATTTATTCCAATTAAAATCAATTTTTTTATTTTTTCTATTCTTTATTCAATTTTTTATATCATATTTATACTAGTAAATTTTGGAAATATAATTTCATGTTAATTTTTCTTCCATTTATATTGGTTCAGTTTCATAGAATTACAGTAATTTCAGTTTGGTATTATTATTTTTTTGTTCATTAATGATATAGTTATTTTTTGGATTGGTTGGTGCGTAATGATTTGATTTGGTTTTGTGACATCGTTATTGGATTCAATAGTTCCATAAACATTTAATATTTGTTGATTAGGGGCTAATTGAGTCATATATATTCAGTTTTTCATGATTATGAAAATGATAATTATGATTGATTTTATTGTTTAATGTTGATTTATTTTGTCATGTTTAATTAAAATAAATTAATTATTGGTGGATTATATTTTTTCAATAAAATTTCTGTTCGGTTACCTAGGCTATTCATTTTTATTCAATATAATTAAATTATCATCCAGTTTATTGTTATCGGTATAATTGATTTAGGTTTGGTTTGTTTCAGGTAAGTGTTTTCAACATAGTTTATCTTGGTTGGTTTCTATTTGATTCAGATTTGATTGTTTATTGTATGTTTTCTTTATTTTACATTATTTATTATTTTACATTATTATATATATATATATAATTATAATTAGATCTGGTTACTTTCCATCATGTTTAGGAAAATGTTTTTGTTACCCAACCATGTAGTCAATTATATTTATAGTTCATGGGTAGGATGACATATTATTAAATGAAAAAATCATTCATGTGAAAAAAACATGATATTTTCACTTAAGAAACAATCACATAATGGATCCCTATAGAGATAGGTGATAAGAACCAATAATCCACCAAAAATAAATTATTTTCAGTTCATCAGTCACTGAATAGAAGAAGGGTTGATGTTTATACATGGGATTTCTCATAGTGTAAATTTTATATATTATTGTGTATGTTCTTTATATGTGAAATAAATTTATCTACAACCATTATAATTTGATTCCATTTATGAATTGTTATTAGTTTCCATAGATTTATAAATTCCTCATACTATATAATGATACACGTTTCATCCATTTAGATATAAAAATTTGTAGGGTAAATCTAATAATTCGAATCATATAAAATGGATTCATTCCTTCTTCCAATATCTACGATGGATGTGAGAAAATACCACTTTTTGGACACAATGTTGTGGGAAGAAATTAGGAACTATAATAAAAAGGAAATTAAAATATACCAAGAACTACACTTCAAGTATTGATTAAAAATATAATTAAATCCCAAAATATTAATGATTATGGTGATAAGAAAAAAAGCATCCAATTCTCCAAAAAAACAAGAAACAGGTTTCTATAAAAAATTATATGTTTTTATATACATTGAATATATCTTTCTGGTAATGTAAAAGAATTATAAGCTATCTAAAATAATCATTCTACATAGTAATGTTTCATATTGGGTCGATATATTCATTCATAGAATCTATTATAAGTTTTCATTGAATCATTTTATTTATATTATGTTTTTATATGGAAAAAAATCAATATTATATTTTCAATTCTAGAAAATCATTCTTGGACTCTCATTCTCATCTGTTAGGGGTAATAATTAAATTTTTTAGTTCACCACTATAATTTTTGAATGGTTGGGTAGTTTAGAAACATGGGAGAAATGATTTTGGAAATATTATTACCATACCTTCATCAAAAATTTTATCATTATAATGGAATATTTTCTTGATTTTTCTAATGTTAATGACCAATGAGGTTTTTATATCCATTCCAAGGATCCAATTTAGTATTATTATTCCTCATAATTTTCACGAACTAGAAGAATTATTTATAAATATCATTCTAGTTATAAATATCACTAATATATTATATCTTTTCGATAGTGTGTTCTCAAAACATTTATTTATAAATTCATAGGTTGTGATCCATAAAAACTATTTATGTTTTCCAAAAAAATATTATGTTAACAGAAGTAAATTAACTACCCAATTTTTGTATATAAGGGGAATAAATTTTTTTGATTATGATATAATTTTAGTTTATGATGGCACATAAAGAAACTATTGTTAATATCACCCTAATATTATTTTATTTCATTATTGTTATATTCCCAACAAAAGATCAATCATTGGTAAAGTCATATTCATGTGTTGGGATGAGGGATAGAATCATATTGGTATTAAGAACACATATTCCCCGAGTACCATAACTAAATAATGATAAGGTGGAAGCAGAAAGCGGGTCAAATCCTTCTATAATTCTATAATTTATTTTGGTATAGGGCTTCCATGGAATATGTTTCAGTAATTTGTGACTTGTATGAATTTTTATTAGTGGATTAAAATGTGAATAATGTCTTAGTTATTCCATAGTAAATACTTGATCATCTTATATATCTTATATACAATGTAGTGATCATATTTATTAGATTATGTCATTAAACTAGGCACAAATATGGTCCCATAAAACATTTATAAAGACTCCATAATGCCTCGACATTATCTTCATAATTTATGAGTTATTAATTTTTATAGTGTGGAATACCAGTTGCATTGTTTCTAACTGTGATCTATCTTTTTTATGTGTAATGAACATCAATTTTATGGGTTGTATTTTTTAAAGAACGTAAAATTTTTAGTTTTTATCTGGTTTATTTCCTAACTATTGTTCATCTTTGAATATTTACTGTTTGAACATCTAAATGAGGTTTTTTGGATGTGGTTACAGGTTAGTAGTGTGTTTTTCATATCAATTTGACTACAGAGAAAATTTGGCGAGACCTAAAATGAAATTTCATTATAGGGGCACCAATACATGACAGACTGTTCTATTATAAAACCGATGGTGGGAGGTGAAATGGCCCTTGTAGAGGGAATGATTCCTAAGATAATAATTAAACTTGATGTTTTTGCATATCGAAAATGGCTATAAAGAAACACCCATGTTGGGTGTTTTGACCAGCAAATCACCAAATGGGGAACAACTGTGGTAAATTGGGGAAAGGGGAGAAATGACCATGTGGGATGTCTCAATGTATGTTGATGGGGTATAAATATGTTATGAGTGTTAGTTAAAAGATTTATATTGATAAAAAAATAATAAGAAAAACCTCATCTTTTCTAAAATTAAATGTGTTTATCAAAATTCAATATAATATTAATTTTTGGTGATATATAAGTGTAAAATAAAAATATTTATACAAATTAGTTTTGGAAAAAACTATATTGGTTTTGTAATTATTCCACACAATGGATTAAGATAAATAAGCGTTATTTTATAATAAAAATATTAATATTTATTTGAATTTTAACATTTTTTTTCTGAGATTTATAGTTATAGAATGTTGTAGATAGAAATTTATAGCTGTAGTTGTTGTTTTATTGGAGTTTGGGATTAATAATTGAGATAGAATCAATTGTAAGCAATAACATAAAATCAACTAAATAAAAACAATCATGACATGAGTAAAAACATAACAAAACTAGTTCTAAAATTTTAGACCACAATAAATAAATTAAATAATTTAATAAATAATAAATGATAATTTATCTAGACTAAATTAAAATGTAATTCATTATGGAGGAAACAAAAATAAGATCATGCCTTAAAAAATGTAATTTATTATAGGAACCCCTCTATAATTTCACTTTGTATCCTAACCGACACATATAAATAGGATTACAGAAGAAACTTGTGTATGTTAAACACCATTTTTCACTTAAAAATTATAAATATATATTTAACCTATTCTAACAAACATAGTTATTTAATATTGCTATTTTATAAATATTATAATGAATTGAAAAATTTTAAATTTGATTTAATTTTATTTCCATAACGTATTCAATTAGAATAATTATAAATTAGTGTTGTACCTTCCCCAACTCATAGTCCAATATTATAGTACTCCCCAATATGTGGAGGTATTTCATTTCATATTTTTAAAATTTCTTATTGACTATTCATTAATAAATAATTTTCAATAATCCAACAAAAAGTATTAATGAAAATCATGGTAATTTTTATTCAAAACACACAAATATTATTAAAATCGTAAACTATGTACTCTTCCAATTGGAAATAATTTCATGATAATATGACACTAGAAAATAATTCACAAAGGTAATGGCCTCAAAATCCATACCAACTATATTATACTAGCCACTATTCAACTAATGCTTATATGCTCCCTATATCTCACAAAATTCAAGGAGTCATGTTTTCCTTACACCCAATCCATCATGAAAATTATTATGAATATGGAACAAGTAATATTAATTCATATAAATAAAATAATTCTATAAAAATAGATCCTTTTAATTTTCTTAACCATATTTTCTACCAGAATTATATACGGGGAGTAAGATCCATCATCTAATAATGGAAAGATATATGAGGATGTTCTTATAGAAATGATGGAGAAAACATTGGCAAACTAAATAAAATATGTTCTTCTAATGACACTATGGGATAAAAAGTTATTCTATATGGTATTCTATAGGATGATACAATGTTTTATCGAGTATACCATGTGTTTCATAATGATATTTTACAACCCCTCATACTATCTTGCGGAGCACTAGTAACACTATGATCGTAAGAGAATAATTGTCACCTAGGTGGTTCATCTTGTTAAATGATAAAAAATTAATCACATCACATTAATGATATTGATATATGTATATATTAATTTAAAAAACATTCAGTAGGAAAAAATGAGCTACCACTATCTCTCTCATTAATTGATTAAGTATTGTAATCCTTCACCTTCATATCTCATCAATGTTTTTAATTTAATGTGTTTGTAGAAAAATAAGGAATTAATTATAAATAATTAACTAATATGTAATAAATATAAGAAAGAAGATAGGACATGTCTTAATTAATGAATTCAAATGTTTAAACCAAATAAAGGATACATAGTGATATAATAAAATTATTTTATATATTATTAGAGAAGTATGAATACATAATATAATTTTCATAGAAATATCAATACCATAAAATTAGGTTGTTAAAATGGGTATGATATAGTTTTATACTATTTTAAATTTGATTCAATCCAATTTTGGTTAAGTAATTTGGTTCATTTTTTCAATTGATTATGTTCTACGTCTATTTGTGGGTTGGCTTATTTGATTCATATTTTGGTTTAGGTCATTTTACTTATTTTTTAGTGAGGTCGTTTTATTCATTGGTTTTCATTTTTATTTCAATGTGTTTAATATGATTCAATAAAATTTATCTTGTTTTTGTAAATATTTATTTGTATTTGTTTTGTTTTGTTCGGTAATTTCAAATACAATACAATTTAATATTATAAAATGCATTAAAACTGCAACAAATATATATTGAAAATTCACATGAAGATACAACATAATAGTAATCAATAGTCAATCAATCTGAAAAGTATCAACCCTAAAAATCCAAGATGAGATAAACCAAATGAAAAATAACATAGATTGATGATTTTATATATTTTCTAACACAAATTTGGGTTCACAATCATCGTTGAAAATTTAAATATTGGGGAAATCATGCCATGGCCTAACCTAGTGGGGCTCGTGTTGTGACTCCCCAGGACCACCTCCTATAGGACATGGGATGTTGACTAGAACTGAGTAGGCATATCACAAACATTTTAGTAATTTTCTATGTACCTGTATGTACACACACATCTCCAACCCCAATAATGTCAAAATTTACAAACCACTATGAAAAAAAATGCATGCATAAGACTATCCAACCCAAAAAAGTATGAAAAGATGTTAATTGTAGTAATGTAAACTGGTCCAAAGTAAAAGCCCATAAAAAAGAGTATGTAAGATAAGAAGTCCAACATGTAATAAAAATATGTATTGGGACTACTTCTCAATGTCTTTGGAACACCATGGCCTTCCTGAACTCACAAATATCTATCTGGTCTTATTCTTCCCTAGACTCCATCAAATGGTCACTCACCTACACAAGTCATGACACATGTGGGAAAAGACCATGTAGGGTTGAGTATAACAATACTCACTGGGACATCCCAAAACCACATTGAAATACAAAAAGGAATGGAACTATCATATTTACATAGTATATATCTACAGAAAATATTACAATAACATCCAGAGATATTCAAACCAAGACACATAGTCTAGAGGTAATTCACTACCACTGTATACCCACACTACGGATTCTGTCCTATGATTCCACAACCAATCATCCCGGAGAACATACTCCTAAGTCTGACAGCACTAATGATTTCTTTCTGAGATGTTTTGTTCCTTATGGACCGTCATGAGAGAGATTCACTGATTGATCTAAAGAGATATTTGATGCACAGAAGAGGATCAGAGCCAGGGTTTTGGAGTGATACCAACAACTCCATCTTGATTAACCTGATAAGTAGAGGATCAATGCTCGGTGATGTTCTTCACATCAAGATCAATGAATCTACTTAGAGTGGGAATAATGAATAGATGATCCCCCTTCAGGCCTCCTTGAATGGATTCCAACAACTCTATCTAGAAATTCATCCCCAATTGATCATAATCATTTGAGTAGAAAATGATACAAACTAACCTTTATGATGATAATACATGAAAAAAAAACATTAATGAAACATGTCCATGATATGGTGGACATTTAGCTCGATCCATATAGACAAGAGTACACTGTGTGTAGTAAGGTCACACACTTTGTTCGTTGACTAAAGATACTACCCATGCACAATAAACCAAGTCACTAGTACATGTCGGGTAAAAAGGGTTACCAAACTTATAGAATGACATAAACATCATACCATTTCATCCAAGGTTCACCCATGTACTTTGGCCATGTTCTAATACATGATGTCCACCTGTGTAGATCTGTCCATATACCAGTACATTGGGTTGTCCATGTACTTGGCCGAGGCAAAGTCTTGTGGTGGGTATACACCATGTAAGAAACCTATGCACTCCAAACCTTTTTTGTATATCTCACGACATATAATCAAGTCATCCAAAAGGACCTACTCACTGTTTGATAGGGTCACATGCAGTGTAGAGTTTAACTAGCTCTTGAAACCCTAACAGCAAATCCATGGGGAAAATATGTCCTGTAACCCACTGTTACATATCGTGTTCATTGGGATTCTCTATAATCCACCGTTCTTCATCTGCATGCATCAGATGATGATATGATCTTGTATTGGTGATCCTTTCATCATGAAACCAGAAATGAAATTTCGTCTCTTCAACACAGGGAATATTCGACGAGTTTTTGGCCTTCAACAAGCTCTAAAATATGATTATGATCACTTGAATATAAAACATCATATGAATGGGTAATCCATATTAACTTTGATTCATCATTTTTCATCTCCATCACATCTCCACTAGGTCCCCCTGATGTCATATCTTCAATTTTTGGTTGTTTCACTGAGAAAAAATCGAGTAATGATCAATCGTGCATAACCCACAAAGAATGAAGAATGTAAAAAAATATTGGAGGAGAAAAGTCATAATTAATAACATAAGGACTGAACATCATCCATTTTTCTTCGCATCCTCGATCCATTCATGTAAGATCTATTAAGAAATAAAAATCAAAACAATATCAAAAAAGCTAATGAAAATTTCTTCAACCAAGATTATCCAGTAAGAATGATCAAGCTACAGATAAAACTATTCATTGGTTTGTATGTATTCATCATTGTAATTAAAAACATGAATTTAATATTTAAACAACACACCCTACCTTTGATTTGGATTGATTTTCAAATAATATTGGTTTCCATATCGTATCAAGTGGTGAGATCCGTCAGGAACTTTATCCATCGCTCATTGAGCCATGTTCCATCATCATTTTCTGTATAGGGAATTATTCGAGTTCCTCGTTCGAGCCTCCATGTTATTCTATGATTTTTATTCTATCCTTGAATCCATACTTCTAGGTTTAATTTTGTTTAAAAATACACCACTACATCACAAGGTTGAAAAAAATGAATAAATAAAATTCTTAATTTATTGTATTCATTAAAATTCTTAAAAACATATTTTCATTGTTGAACCATGACAACTGATGTTAGGCCTCACAGTGAGTAAAGATGATTCATTGAGTGTAATGGTTCACTTAGATTTATGATTTGGGAACTTGATGACTAGTTATTCCTCTTTTTTCAGAATACTGTGGATCCGTTCTATTTTATATTATAATATTTTTGAAGAAATATTTATCTGCATAATGGGGCTCTAAATCGCACACTGTCTCAGTTCCTGGTCTCAAATTAATTCCAAATAATAATTTAAAATAATACACGATAAAATCCAAGATATTTCATTCTCCCCACCTTGGTGCATTATGTCCCCAAAAAATCAAAAACAATGTCTGTACAAAAATATGTGGGTATTGTGCATAAATATTAACCTCACGTTCCCATGTTCTGTCATAGAGATTCCCCTAATTACACTAGACACACACCAAGTCAACATCTCACCCACGTAGGATCCTCTCCTATCAATCATCGATCTCCACTGGGTTCTCAACAAAAGATTATCCATTATTAATGTCCATCTTCCCAAATAAATGATGAGTGATGGATCATGTGTGTACCCTATCATCTGTGACATGTGGAATATATCTTTTACCCTATCCCTCATCGAGTGTAGATACAAGTGGAACACCACCCCTCTAACACTACACTGAATCTGAAAAGGGTCGATAACAGTCAAAGATTACTTTTCACCCTAGCGAAATATATCCAATCCATATAGAGGTGAAAATAAAAATGGAGTCATGGTCTCCTTCCTCTAACTCCAAAGGCTTATTCATCCTGTTAGCATAATATTTATGATGGATATGTGAAGTCTTCATCTGCGCTTGGATGACCTACATTATCTCAGTAGTATCATGCACCAACATCTAGCCCATGCATGTTAACTCTCCTAGGTTAGTTCAGCAATGTAGTCAACGGCAATGTCACCAATAAAAAACCAAATATGGTTCTACAAGAATGTTTTAATGCTATCTATTGTGGTCCATGAACTCCACCATAGGTAGTGATCCACTGAGTAATGGCTAACGACCATCATGTAACCATGCGTCATGTCCTCTATGACCTAAATAGTCTACCACATCTAGAGAATGGTATGGGGGTGAATAATTGTGCTCAAGTGTAACAAATTCCCAAATTCCTCCTACAATAACTTCCATAATCAGAATGTAAAATGATCAACATGATCAAAAACTATTTTGTATGTTACTCCATGGATTCAATCTATCTTCTTCACATAGTGGCATTCTAAGACCTCTATTGAACTCTTCTTTTAGAAAGATATGAAGTTGGACTAACTGGAAAGTTAGTCAATGATCACCTAGATATAATCATATCCCATGTATATTATTGGTAAACCCAACAACATGTCAATAGATATCTCGTCCCACAATCATTACAGTACCTCAAGGTGTTGAACTAAACCTACTAGAAGCTGGTACTTAGCCTTCACCTACTGGCATGTAATGCATCAGGAAAAGAACTATGCCACTGAATTCTTCATCCTTTTCCATAAAAACTATCATATTAAGTTGGGGTACATCTTCTCCACTCGATAATGTAATTCCAATAGAGACATATGAAACTCCCATAGAACCTCCTCATACAATTCCATTGGGAAACTGTTAATCATCAGAAAAGGACAACATGCTCTCCACCTTGTGAATATATATCTAGTGCATGTCCTATATATATTTGAGTATATAGGTTTACCCAGTCGTTATCCCAATGTTAAAACTCCTTGATTTTTATCTAAGAGTAGAGGGGTGAAAACCATTGACTAGAGGTAAGCCGCTCCATCTACATCCATAATGGATAAATGTAATGAGGAAACTATTATAACACCTCGTTCAACAACTCGGAACTATATCTCATGCTAAAGGCATCGACCACCATGTTCCTTGTCCCAAGAGTGTATATAATCTCAATGTCATATTACCAGTAGAACTCTATAGAAATACTCTTCATAATGTACATATCCTCCAGGGAGAAGTTATATGTGATACACATTGATCAAAGTAGATAATAAATTTCTCGCCCATCGGGTAGTGTCACCACATCTACAATGAGAAGACCACGGTTTCAAAATCCTGATCATCGGTCACGTAGTTATGCCCATGTGGAAGAAAATGGAATGAACCATAGGGAAAAAATTCTTTCCACTACATTAAGATACAACCAAGTCTGGTCCCTGATGCATTGCAGAACACTACATAATTGAAACCCTCCTCCACCAATCTCAAGATCAGAGTTCTTATCATACTGTAACTCAACTACTGGAAAGTCCACTGTAACTTCACTATCCAAATGAAATGATACTAATTTCAAGTCAAATTCATAATAGGTGATTACATCCTGGAGAAATTATGTATACTATTTGGTAATATCCTACTAGCCTAGGAAAGATACACACCTCCTTCACACTTCTATTTGGATCATATGATAACACCGCCTTAACATTGAACAGGTCCAATTTCACTCCATCCATAGAGATAACATGTCTTAGATTGTGGACCAACAGAATATAGATCTAGAATGTTGATATTTTCATATAAATTGGGTTCTCTCAGAGTATGTCCAACACTTTCCTTAAGTGTCTCGTGTGTTCCTCCTCAGATGCCAAGTACACAAGGATATCATCGATGAAAACTACCACAAATTGGTCTATGTAGGGATGAAATATCCAATTAATGAGTCCCATGAACACTTCAGGGGAATTTATCACACCAATGGGCATAACCAAGTACTTAGTTTGTCTAAAGTGGTATATGAAATCCATCTTATTTATATCCTCATCCCGTACTCGAAACTTGTGTTAGCCTGATCGATGGATACCCTTGGAGAAACAACATTCCAATGTCAACTAATTCAAGTTGTCATAGATCCTTGGTAGTGAATACTTGTTCATCATGGTCACCTGGTTCAATAACCAGTAGTCCACACACCAACTCATTCTCATGTATTTCTTTTTGGGAAACAAAATTGTGGCTGCCCATGTTGAAACATTGAGTCTCATATATCCCTTCCCCTTTAAGTCTTCCAATATCACCCTTATCTCATGAAGCTCTATGGTATCCATATGACATGTTGGTTATAATATTTGTGTCATCCTGGGGTGAATGTCTAAGAAACATTCTATCTTGTGGTTGGTAGGTAAACCTAAAATATATTCTGAAAGGTGTCCTCTTACTCCGCCACAACTACAGGGAACTACAAACTCCTAACGTCTGCATCTTCGAGAGTCTGTCTAGCTAAATAATGATTATCCAACTGCGACCTCCTATGCAAGAGTCCATACTCTACTGCCTGGGGTTCCCTTTCTCCAACAATGGAAAACCTCATTCTATCACTACAAACACACACTCACTTTGCCTAAAATAGTCAACATGGACATGGACCGAAGATAACCAATCCATACCAAAATTTACATCATAAGGCCTTGACATTGCCACTAAGGGGATCCAATAAAAACTATCACCTCCATGGTTCAGGTCACATTGTCGGAATTGGTATTTGATCATCATTTCTCTTCCCGTAGGTGTCTCCATGTGTAAGGGTCATGTCAATAGTTCAAATAGAATATGAAGGTCTCATACAATGTATGTAGCAAGAAAGGAATGTCTAACAGCTGTGTATATCAGTATTAAAGCCAATGTTGAAAAGACACATATTGTACCTCGAATCACCCATTATGATCCTAGGTCATATGCCTCGACGGCATGTAGATATCCCCTCCCATGTCCTCTATCACCCTAATCCTAGTGTGGAACTCTTTGAGGTGATGGTGGAAATATATCGGAATGGCATCGACATCCCATTGCTCTCATGTATCATCTTCAATGTATTCCTCCTGACATATCTACCTTCTCCTATCGTTTCCTCTGCCTTGGCTGTATATACACCATATCTTTCCCAGTAGCTCGACGGGTTGGAAAATCTCAAGTGATATGTAATCTACCATCGCATGTGTATCATCACCTCTTCCTACACCGACCAGATCAACCATGAGATCATTGATCTATAGATCACCTATCCTGGAACATTCTTAAAATGTATCCAATATTTATATCCTTGGTTCTAAAACCATTTCCCTATTTCCAAGGAATCTTCACCTGTATTCCGGCTGCTGACTGTCAATAATTCCATCTTCCAAGCCAAGAAGCTTTTGACCTCTCATGCTCCATCGAGCACTCCTACATAAGTCATAATACATAGAGTTGTAATGCTGGCTCAAATGAATCTATGATGACATAATTAAACGGTATTATCTCTTATGTATTGATTTATGACCACATACAACAAGTACCTGGAATGGTTGGGGACCTTCGATGAATAGTCATCCACTATCAAGCTACCCTTCTGAAGCTGAATATGGTCATTTATGTGCACATATCTCATCATTAATATCAATAAATCCTCTTTAATGAGATTCTCTACATTCATCCATGAATGAGTCATCTCCTCATGACTATATGTGGCCAAACACTACCATCGCCCACCCCATACCTAAAGAAGGATCGCTGCTGGTGCCAGAATCTGGTGGGGTGGGGTCCTAACTAGATTGAAAAATATAGTCACCACCAAAAGAGAGTATTAATATAATTGAGGGTTGGGATCAATTCAAAACTAGACGTGTCTATATCTATGAGACTCTTGGGGTGCGCCCAGCAAACACTCCACATTTACTAGTACTACGGGTACCATGTGCTACTCCATAGGTGCTGGTATAGCTAGTGCGCAAACAAGAGGCAACACATGTGGAACTGATCCCTTTATCGAACCCCATCACCAAGGGGTTATCCTCATAATGGAACTTCTAAATACTATCCAGTGTCAATCTCGGGGGAATCCTATAAGAAAAACAAGATATACATTACTCAAAGAGTATATCTTGAGAGAAAAATCACAAAGGACATGGATACCACAACCCATTCTTAGATGATCCATATACCATTATTGTTTCCATGAATCCAATTTATGTCAAAAATCATACTACTAAAATCATAGTGAATGGATATTTTGGCCACCCGAACCAACACTGGAGTCCCTATCCTGAAATCTAAACTCCAATGCTAGAAAATGTTTCCCCAAAGCAACCTTATAGACTACTTTTCATAAAGTATAATAGACCATCCACTGATACAACTTGGTAATGTCCCATATGTGATGTCGTAATGTACAAATAAACACAAGTGTATGGTGAATTGTTTTTTTCCAAATTACCTCCCACGATTCGTATTTTTGAATCCCTCTGAAAATTAAGAAGATTTATAGTGTTGTTATTCTATATAAAAAAGTGAAATGAATATTAAAATGTAAAGAACATAGATTTTTATTGTGGTTCAAGGCACAAAGATCCCATAGAACACTACACCAATCACTCTTTATGTGAGCTTGTTGATTTCACTAGAACATGTCCTCTTATCACATAACCTTCAATCGACAACTAAGTGCAGGAAGTAGACACCATTAGATATATAACTAAAATAAAAAAATTATTCTTGTTCTATAACAAATAATAAATATCCACATCTTTGAATGAGAAGCTGATACTCCCCCATAACTAAGTACGAGCAGTCATAACTCCAATAAATAGGAATTGATTTGTAAAATAGAATGGTTGGTCTTCACAGTTGTAGCAGTACGCAACTGGAAATTGATGGATATTATTCTTAAAAATTGAGTTTCTTTGAGATGTAATAGTCTAGAGAGGTCATT
The DNA here is from genome assembly GCA_963277665.1 of Viscum album. Taxonomy (NCBI): domain Eukaryota; kingdom Viridiplantae; phylum Streptophyta; class Magnoliopsida; order Santalales; family Viscaceae; genus Viscum; species Viscum album. The sequence continues at coordinate 1,282,393,185 of OY728142.1, read as the reverse complement.
GTTGCACAATGATCTTAAATAATATTGAAACCCCATGTATGAAAAACGAGTTTGAGAATGATTAGTTCTTTGAATGATTCTCCTATTTTGAAGATGATCGAGATTCTATCAACTATAATAGCAATACTAAATAAAATTATTAGTATCAAATACTAATCACACATACATACATTCTTAATTTTTCTCGGATATACAAAGAATAAATAGAGCAAGTTATTACCTTCGATATTTCCATATTGGAAATTCATTCATGATTAATCATCAGAATTCAAATTTTAAATAGAACATCCATTAGGAATTGAAGCGGCACATCAAGAAAAAGTGTTCTTAGAAACAGATCATAATGATCCTTGACATAGTCATTAACATTGATAAAATAATTCCAGTTGATTTGAATAAGAAACACGGCTTCATAGATCACTTCAATTCAGAACATGGAATATGGTTATGTTTCGTAGTGTAGGGTTCTTTTACCAATGTATGGTTTACTGACCATAATTTTATTTGCATAAAGTAGGGATGGCGTATAGCATATATCTTCCTTATGTCCATCTTTGTAACATAGGGATGTAACATAGGGATGAAGATCCATACTATCTTATATTACTTGAATGTAAGGTTTATGCACATTATTTATAGATTGCAATGAATGGTTGTTTATCCATACACGATCTTCTTAGCGTAGATTAGGGAGGATGATCTATACACGCATTGTCCAATGTATGTTTAAAACAGAAACTTTTCAACATAGTTTAGGGAAAATGATCCATACATTCACTGTTCAAAACTGTGTAATGTAGAGATGGAAACAATGTTTCCAGAGTAAATCCTGTAATATTTGCGTTTCTTTCATATAAAAAAAATTCCTCAAAAAAGTAACTCATAAAAAAGATTCAATATAAAAACAAGGGTATTTGTGAGAATCAAAATCATCATTGATTATAGAGTATTTTTGCGACAATACATTCCCAAAAATATCCCCTTTTTTGAGGATCACAAATCCCATAAAATACTCCATGGACTTAAATACAATATTCAAGTAATTTTTTAATGATATTTGTGATTTTCATTGACAAAATAACATGATATTCATTGTAGATCTTTTTGACATATGTATCTCGATTTCATATATCTATCTTCATCCCTAGATTCCAACTATATCATTATTTCTCCTCCATAAACCCCATTTTTTATATCAAAAACATGGTTCGATAGAACAAAGTATATGTACTACTTTAATGTAGAACTAAACTGTAAAGGAATAGGTACTAAAACTATTAAGAGAAATAAATGTAGGATTGGAAGTACAGACTTGAATGTAGAGAAAATCATCTCATCCTAAAATTAAAATTATAAAATTATAATAGAAATGAAATGTTTGAGTTTATGTATCATCCACAATTAGAAAAGTGAGGGTTAAAAGTATGGGATTTCATATGGTTCTCCAGACACTAGAAGTTCTGTAGGTGGGTGAGAAATGGCATCAACTAACCTCGTATGTTATATGATCTTCATAAGAAGACTCTAGAAGTGGAAGTTTAACGCTTCTATCCATTTCTAAAGAATATTATTTGAGTCCAGTTCAACCTTCATCTTTTCAACAAGATTTATCTTCAAGAAGTCTTTCATTTCCTCCTCTGACTGAATGAACGAATTCATCTTGTCCGCAAGTTGAGTCACCACCAAGCCCATACAAGAATTTTTTTATGTGAGATGGCTTACTAGGTGCATTTGATTGTCAATCATCACATTCAAAGGTGTACTGTCAAACTAGAGTGTGTGCAGTCTATCATTAAAATCAAAAAACATTATTGTAATGGATTAAGAACATATAATAAAATCTGAAGATGTTTTTTGAGCCGAGGAAAATGCTCTTGGAAATTCATTGAAGAGTGAAATTAGCTCATCACCATTTTCATGAAATTGTCAAACTCAAATTTCATCGAAGCTTCAAATTTCATAGAATATATCTCTCCAGATAGCATATTAATGAATTTCCTAAGATCTCCCACTAAAATGAGATTTTATTTTAACTATTCCAATTGAATACTCTAAGCTTCAAATTTTTCTTTCGGCACTGTAGTCAGTTTTTATTCATAAAACTTATTCTTTTCTGCTTCTAATTGTTCCCATTTGAAGCCATTATAAGCATCCAATAGAGAAATGTGGACTACCAGGGCATTGGCCTCTGAGTCAGATGATTCATATTGTTCTCCTACGTCTTCAGAGCCAACCACATACAGGATTCTCTCTCTATTCTATTCAGGACATGTCCATTTAATAGATTCACTTATGACCATTGAATCTGGAATAATAATTTAAATATCACTATGGTTTGGGACTACATCCCTTGTAATATCATGGCATTGAAATTCTTACTCAACGTCTTCCACCTTCTCATGTTCAGGTGCTTCTGGTGCTTCCTCCACTGTAGCTGGTATACCGACTAATGATTGTGTTCACTGGAAAAGAATTAATGATTCTTGTGGTCTTGATCTGCTGGCCTCATCTAGAATCTATCTCACAAAACCAACTGATGGAATCATTATTTTCTCTCCTTGATTAGAATACAACAACTTTTGTTGTTCCTAAGAACCAACAAGAAATAAACTGTAGCATGAATTGTTCCATACAAATCCTATCTTCTTGACTAACCTAACAATAAAATTATTTGATTGGTGGAACCTCTGTACACAAAAAAATTGTCCAGCTTTCCTTCTTTTCCTTAAATGTAGAGAGATATTTCTACCATAGGGATAATTTCCCATCATTGATTCAGGATGAAAACAATGTATTAAATACCTTAGCATGAACCTATAGTAATTGAACATTATTAAAATCAAAAATAAAAACATCACATACATATCCGGATATAAAACCTTCTCTATCTCTGCTATCTTGGGGAAAATAGCTGATTTCATGATCTTCATCATAACTCACCTATTTGGAGTTAGTTCATTGGACATAATATTTATATAGATCTTGTTCCAAATAATTAAAATATTATAACCAATGGGGGATACTTACCATCTTCAATATTCATTAAATCGAAATGGAATTCCCCATCTTGTGGACAATGGAGTTCCTCTGGTATCTCAACCGAAGAGAATGATAATTCTTTGTCATAAATTTTAGAAACCACTCTATCTTCATCAAAACCGAAATAGGAAAAAGATTTTTTATAGAATTCCATAACATCTAGATCATACACAACTAGTGTATTATCTTATCATAAGATAACCTCAATCCATTGAAACCTTATTCCATGCATGAGTGATCGGTTTGTTGAATCTATATAGGTAAATTCATTTACCTTTCCTGTAAAAATTATTTTAGATTTCTTCTACGGATAGAGAGAGAGAGATCCCCAACTCTGAATCATCTGAACTCTTTGATATATCTATCATAGGAAGGTTTCTAGTTTGATGGTTCAATGGTTTAGGGTTTTTAGGATTTCATAGAGGGTTTCAAGAGAGAGTGTTCTTGATTAACTAATATGATGAGTGAGAGTGAATAATAAAAGCATAAGATTAAAAAATATTTTCACGTGCCAATTGAGATGATACTAATTACTTTAAAAAACAATTCATTTTATTAATTTCTTGATAAAGAAAAGTAATATTACATTTTACAAAATAAATTTAATAAATAAATATCTGGACAGTTTTAATGACTATTAAAGAAACTAAATGAGCACTTAAAAACATAGTAACTGAAAGAAAATATTTTCATAAAATTGCATAATCGTAACCCCCCTTAATAAAATCAAAAAATATACTATAATGTGGTTTAGTGGAAATATAAGCTAATTGATACTCAATATTAAAAAATAACAAATATATATCCTATTAGTGGACATGATCTCATAGAAAATGATGTCTAATATAAAAGTTCTTAGTCCTCTAGTGACTTATAGGATTTTTTGAAATATATATAGAAGTAGTATTATCAAATAAAGTAGTTTTACTATTAATCCTTAGTCTAATGTCTAGTAGAGTGTTTTTTATCAACAACACTTGTGCACAACAACTGCCTATAGATACATATTCTACCTTGACTTTTGACAAAGAAACTGAGTGTTGTTTATTTCTTGACCATGATAATAAATATTTTCCTAAAATGTGATAGGCTGCTGATGATTTTTTATCTAATCTACACCCATGAAAACCAAAATTTGAATATAAAATTAAATTAAAACCATGAGTTTTGGGGTAAAGAAGATATTGGGAAAAAATTCTTTTAGGCATATTAAAATTATTTTACCAGCAGTATGATAGGATTATTTTGGTTTTCATTGAAATCTTGCACTAAGAAATACTGAATACATGATTTCTGTCCAACTTGCAGTAAGATACAATAAACTACCAATCATACCGTTATATAACTTCTTGTCCACTAGATTTTTATATTCATGTAAATCATGTTTTACATTAGTACAGATAAGATTTGTATATTTATTATTTTTATCAATTCCAAACATTTTTAGTAAATCAATAATGTATTTTATTTGATTTAATAAATTTTAAAAATGTTTTGGAAAATATGAAGTACTAATTAGAAATTAAATTATCCTATTATACTCATTTCAAATTATTTTCAATATATTTGAGATATCATTATGAAAATTTTTATTATTTGAACCAAAAATTTCATCATCAACATATATTTGAACTAATAAAATATCAGGAAACTTTTTTTCTTAAAAAGTGTTGGGTCTACCAGACCAAATGCTAAATCATTTTTGAAAAGAAAAAACATAATATTTCATACAAAGCTCTATGTACATTTTTAAGGCCACATAGAGCTTTAGTATGTTTAAAAATATAATCTGGTTTTTGAGAACTTTTAAAACTAGTAGGTTGTTCAACATAGACTTTCTCCATTAAATATCCATTTAAAAAGATGATATTACATCCATATAATATGATTTGAAATTAATACGAGATGAATTGGCTAAAATAACTCTAATATATTCTAATCATTCTATAGGGTACAAGGTTTCTTCATAATATATTCCTTCTTCCTGATTAGATCCTTTAGATACTAATCATGATTTGTTTCTAGTTATTTTTCCTTGATCATATATTTTCTTTCTAAAGACCCATTTAGTTTCTATAACTAGATAATTTAATGTTCATTAAACTAACTTCCAAACTTCATTCTTATTAAACTATTTTAGCTCTTTCTTCATTTCTAAAGTCTAAAATTATTTTTCTAATGATTCTTCTATAGAGTTAGGTTTTTATTGAGATAGAAATTTAGAGAATTCTGCTATGTTTCCAACACTTTTTCGTGTTTTAATTTCAATGTATTGGTCTCCTATAAAATTTTCTATGGGATGATTATTTTGGGTTCTAATATGTCTATTTGAAACACTAATTAGTTCATTAGTTTCATGTCCTTTTGAACTATACTGAGTTTTATTATTTTCAAAATCACCTTTTAGGTTTTCTAGTCTCATGTTATCATTAGAGTTAGTAATTTCATCAGTTGATCTTTCTCTTTATTGAAAGGTTCAGTTTCATCAAACATCAATTGAAGTGATTCTTCATCAGTCGTTGACTTTTTATTGGATACTCTATAATCATTACATGTAGCAGATTATACTAAAAATAATCATTTTTCAGATTTTGGATCAAATTTACCAAGATTATCCATAATTTTTAGGATATACACTATTTATCCAAAAAACATTAAAGTACATTACTTTTGGAATTTTGTTATTCCAATGTTTATAGGCTTTATTTTTGAAATATGGTATAATTAAAACAATATTAATTATATACTAGGTTGTGATTATAGTTTCTTCCCATAATTAGGTAAAAATACTATATTCATTTAGCGAATTCCTAGAAATTTCATTAATAGTTCTATTTATTCTTCCAATAATACCATTTTCGTGAGGTGTTCTTGGTGCAGAGTAGGTGTGTTTAATACTTAGATTAGAGCAAAATGAATTCAATTCATGATTCTCAAATTCTCCACTATGATCACTTCTAAATGGAATCATTTTAAGACCATTTTCATTTTGAATAATTTTTAAAAAAACATTCAAAATAATTGAACACTTCACTTTTTAGTTTTAGAAATAAACCCATGTAAGTCGTGAATAATCATAAACTAAAAATTATACATATAATTTACTAGAATAACTAAGTGTTATAGATGGTCTAAATAGATCGATATGGACTAGATCTAAATATTTAGATGTATTAATTTTGTTAATTATTTTGGAGGAAGACTTGGGTTTATTTCCAATTTTACATGCATCACAGAATATATCACTATCATATTTTAGAATAAGAAAATCAGAAATTAATTGATTCTTAGATAATTTATGTAAAGCATATTTATTACAACGACCAAGTCTTCTATGCCAAATCCATGACTCATTTACCTTAGTAGTTAAACAATTAACTATCTTTTTACATAATTAATTCTAATAAATTATAAACATTATTAGTTCTAGGTTCCTGAAATATAAGAATCTCATCCTTAAATACAATAAAATAATTGTTAAAGAAATCAAAAAAATATACATCATCACATATCTGATAAATACTCATCAGGTTGTGCTTCATACCTTGTATAAATAGAAACATATTGATTTAGATAGTTTTTTAATCACCAATAGTTCTATATCCAATTATATTTCCTTTGGAATTATCTCCAGAGGTAACTGGACATCAATATATTTGAGTCAGTTTACTACAGTTTCTAGTGTTTCTACTCAATGCATTGAGCATAAACTGTCCATGTACCATACAACATTTTTGGTTCCATGATCTGATTCTTGAAAAATCAATGACAAAATAGTATATTTCAGTACCCATATAGTCTTGGGTTATGTAGTTTTAGCTAGTAGAGTTATAGGAACCCATATCTTCTTTTTTTCCATAACTCATATCATTTATTTCATTTAAGCTTTTTGAAATAAAATCCCTTCCAATTCCACTTATCTGAGGATTTATTAAGTAAACGATTTTTGATATATGAACTTTTCTTCGATAATAATTACAATGTTACACTTTTTTAGTTAGGAAAAATATAATTCATAAAAAGATTGGGGTTTTTGACCCTTTCTTTGTATACAAAACTTTTCCTTTTTGATTAAATTCTTCCCAAGAATTTCATTCAATATATTTTCTCCTTTAGTAAAAATGAGAGTAGTAATTTTGTAAGATTTTCTTCATCTTGTAAATATTTTCTCTTGATTTCATGATAAAAATTGATTATAGTAGATGAATTGAATTTTTCATTCAAATCCTGATATATTTTTTATAAAGTGTCTCTTTCTCCAAATACGGCTTTGTGAATATTCTTTAAAGAGTTGTCATTTTTAGTAAGGAATCATATTTTTCCTCTAGCATTGAGAAATATGCAGCTAACTTTTCATTTAAAAAACTACTAGAATCAAAATTAGAGGAATAATGTGATTGTACCACTTCTTATTCTTTAGATATAAAGAACGTGTTTGATTTTAGATTTTGTTTTTCTTTTTTTTTTTGAATTATCTTCTAAGGAGCTGTTTGAGACTTTAAATACACTCCACGTATCATTCATTGCTCTTTCCCCTTTTTATCACAATCAATATTCTTCTGATATTTCATTTTTGGTATTTTTATTTCTTCTTTCAATTGAGGAAAATCAGGTATGATGTGTCCCAATAATATACATACATAGCATTGAACTTCTCTAGATTATCTATCATCTTTATTGGAAGGTTTTATGACGCTGATTTTCTTTTTGTAGAACTTGGTGAAATTTCCAGCTAATTGAGCTAGTTCAATTTCAGAATATGAGGAGTCTGAATTCATCTACATTTTTTCTTGTTTTGGCTTTATACATTGGTTCTGAGATGTCACATTTAATGTAGTGTTTTCTCTTTTCACAATAACTTAACGATATTAACCATCTTCCAGAATTTCTGATTCATAAATCATTAGAGTCGTAATTAATTCTTTCATTGTTAAATTTTTTACAAGAGGAGATTACCTAATTCCATTAGATATTCTATTCCATTTCATGTGCATGGACTCTTAGTAAATTAAAAGATTTATAAGGATTATTGATTGTATCACCCAATGATGTAACATTATTAACAATTTCGGTCGACCTTCCATTCATCTGTGTAATGATCTCTCCAGAAATCCTTCTTAAAAGTATCTAATTTTATTTTCGCGGTTGTGTATATCATTTTTCTAGTATTGTCAGAACCGTGGTAGGCTACTACAACCATTTTCAACATTTTATAGGCTATTGGGCATTGTGATACATGGTTGAATTTTTTCAGTCCAAGACCACAAATAATATCATTCATTAATTTTGATTTCATATCATGATCTTATTCAATTGCTATATCCCATTTCATTTGATTCTCAGGAATCTTGTAAGGAGATATTATTTTTAATAGACATTGTATCCATGATTCTTTTGATATAATATCATCATTGGATTCTTGCATCTATAATTTTCACCATTGAAATATGCACCACGCAACAATTATATGATTTCTTTAGGATCAGTCATTGCCATCGTCATTGTACCGATTTCATAATCATCAGCTTGCTATAGATTTATCCAAAAATCTCTCATATGATACAAATTATTAGGTCAGAATATACAAATCAACACAATTGGGGGTGGGGTGAATTGTTTATTTTCAAATTACCTACCACTATTCATATTTTTGAATACCTCTGAAAATTAAAAACGATTTCATTGATCTTCTGTATGAAAATTTTTAATGAATATGTAGAAGTAAAGAACATAGATTTTTATAGGGGATCGGGGCACAATGATCCCCTAATCCACTCCAAAAATAACTCTCTCTGTGAGCTCTGTGATTTCACTAGAACATGTCCTCTTATCACAATACCTTCAATCCACAACTGAGTGCAGGATGTTGGCACCTTTACAAATAAGACTAATATAAAAAATATTCATGTTCTGTAACAATGAACCAATATCCAGAGCTTATACTGAGAAGCTGATACTCCACCACAGATGAGTATGAGCATTAGAAACTCCAATCAATATGAATTGATTTGTAAAATAGTAAGGTTGATATTCACAGTTTCAGTACTACACAACTAAAAATTGATGGATATTCTTCTTCAAGATGGAATTTCTTTGAGAAAGAACAGTCTAAATAGATCCTTGTTTCACAATTATCATCAATAAAATTGAAGCTTCTAGTAAGAAAACTAAGGTTGAGAATGATCAGTACTTTGAAATATTATCCTCTTATGTATATTATCATGATTCAATCAACTGTAATAGAATCCCTAAAAAGTTATTAGTATAAACAAAAATTCTCACATACATACATTCTGAATTATTCTCGGCTCAGTAATGAATAAATATATGAAGTGATTTCCTTCGATAATTATAGATCCCAAATTCGTTCCTGATTAAAAATGGGAATTCAAATCCTAAACTGAACATCCCTTAATAATCGATGTAGTTCTCCATGAAAAAGGGTTCTTCGAAACAACTCATAACGACCTTTGAATCAGTTATTAACTCTGATTAAATCATTCTAGCATATTTAAAAATGCAACGCAGCATCCAAAATCACTGTCATTGAGAAGACATCATAGGGTTAATCTGTCTAGTGTAGGGTTATTTTAAAAATGTACGGTTTACTAACCCTACGTTAATTTTCAAAAAGTAGGGATGACACATAGAATTCATCTTCCATGTGTTCATCTACATAACGTAGTGATGTCACATTAGGTTTACGAACAATACATTGTGATATTTATTGAATTTAAGGTTTAGGAATAGTATTTCTATATTCCAACGTAGGTTTGATGATCCATACGGGATATTATTAGAATAACATATGGATGATAATCCATACATGCACAGTTCACTGTACGTTTAAAATGGAAAATTTTCAACAAAATGTAGGGATAATGGACCATACGTGCACTGTTTACATAAGCGTAATATAGTGATGGAAACAGTGCTTCCAGAGTAAATATTGTAACGTGAGAGTTCCTTTGATATGAACAAAATTCCAGAAAAATATACTCACAATCAGTACTTTATTAGAAAAAAGGGTTATTTTTTATCATCAAAATCATCATTTATTATTGAGTATTTTTGCGACAACAAATGCCCAACACTATCTTATGGTGACCAGTGCCACGAGTCACCATCCCCGTATCTAATAGGCCATGGGATGTGACTAGAACTGATTAGGAATATCACTAACATTGGAGGAATTTATTATTTATTTGTATGCATACACACATCACTAAGACCAAAATGGTTAAATGTAAAAAACACTATGAAAAAAATGCATTCATTCCACTACATAACCAATAGAGAACATCATGATGTAAATTTAAGTAATGTAAAATGGAAAAAATATAATCTCACCAAATGAAATAGTATGTAAACTAAAATTTATAGACTATAAAAAATAAGTGCTTGGGATACCAGTCGAAGATGTAAGAACACCTCAGCTTTCCTAAACTCAAATATCGTTGTTCTGTCCTGGTCTACACTAGGATCCATCAAAAGGATCTAGGTCTGCAGAAGACGCAACATGTTATGGCATAGATCATGCATGGGTGCATATAAAAATACACAGTATGACACCCCGAAACCACAAACAAACACACTATGTAAAAGTACCATCATCTTTACATTGTATATGTATTAAGTACATATAACATGAAAATCCATATATAATTATACAATGTTGTGAATTATAGAGTTTGGTACGAACCACCACATTCCTATACTAGGGATTCATTCCTAAGATTCCACAAGTTCTTATCTAGGAGAACACACTCTTGAGTCAGATTGAACTGATGCCGTCTGTCTGAGAAATACCATTCTTCAGGAACCTTCATGATAGTGTTACCCAAATAGATATTATGAGAGAAATGATAGACAGGTAAGGATAAATTCTATGTCCATTACATGAAACCAACAACTCAATATGGATTTACCTTTGATGTATAGGATCCATTACCGAGAAAATTAGTCACATAAATACCATGGAATCTACCTGGGGAATGAATAATGTATTGATTATCCTACACGGGGCCTCTTGAAAGGGATTCCAAAAATCACTCCATAATTTCTAACTAATGGGATCATACATATATGAGTAATAAGTGATACCAACTAAAAATTAGTGGAAGGATAATGGAAACCCCCTTAACAAATCTTGGATATGATACAGTGGACATGTGGCTCAATCCATGTATAATAGTGTACATGGCTTGTAGTAAGGTTGCATGTCATGTCCCCTGAAACTAGGTACTAGCAGGGTACAATGTCAAATGTAAAAAGTACAAGTCATGTCAAAATAGACTACACATGGTGCAACAAAACATACAAGTCATTATCTTCAATCTAGGGTCCACCAATTTACTCTGGTCATGTTCCAAAACATGGTGTAAACCCGTGTATCTTTTCTTGTGTACTAGTACATGGGGTAGTCTCTATACTTGGACCATACCATGTAGTGGTGGTGTACATGCCATGTAGGAAATCTGAATACTCTATCTCATGTTTTTGTATCTCCTGAGATACACATCGAGTTTGTGAGAAGGTACCACATTTCTCATGATGTGGTGTCATGTTGTGTGTCATTTAACTAACTCCAAAACCCTGGCAGCCACGTAGTGGGGGACACATGCCGTTTAAGCCATGGTTACATGTTGTGTTCACCGGGTGTTTCCAAAATTTGTTGTTCTTACTCTAGACACCTTATTTGATGATACAATCTAATTTTAGAGATCTTTTGGTCTGGAAACCAGAAATTCATGGTTGCCTCACCATCACAAGAATGTATCTATGATTTTGGGGACATTAATCGGCTCTAAAATATGATTTTGATCACCTGCGTGTAAACCGTATGATGAATGAATATTCCCAAATTGATTCGATTCATCTGTCCCCATCATTGTTGCAACTCCTCAATGTTTCCTCATTTCCATATCATCAATTTCTATTCTTTTCACCTTGAAATAAAGGCACAACAATAAATTACTCATAACCAATGAAGAATAATGAATGAAGAACTTGTAAAATAATATCTGGGCTGAAAATCCACAATGAAAAATCCATGGAATGACCCATGGCCATTGATTATTTTGGGCATTGTTTTTCCCTTAATAATGATCATGAATCCAAAATAAAAAACCTATCAATAACCATGAAAAAAAAATCCTACAATCAAGACCATCGTAGAAGAATAATTGAGCTGTGGATCAACGTGTTTGTTGGTTAGTTCATATTCGTTGTTGAAATCAAAATATGTAATGAAATATTTAAACAAAATTATATTTTATTTTGATCAGTAACTAAATAATTTTAGTTGTCACATCATCCTCGTTTTCATGATCTATCATTAACATTGTTCTTCGATCTTCAATCCATGTTTCTTCACCATTTCCTACCAAGTAAATTCCCAAGGATCTTATTTTGAGCCTCGATGAAATTATGGGGTTATCAGTCTAACCTTGGATTCATAACTCTCTATTTATCTTGATAAAATAGAAATCCAATTAATCATTGTATCGATTTAATAGAGTGAATAAAATAAACACTAAATTTATTTTATTCGTTAAAATGCATTAAAAATATTATTCAATGATTACCCACACATGCCAATGTTAGGCCTCGACTATGGAAAATACGTTTCTATGAACACAATGGTACCCTCCCTTTTATGAACTGTGATGCCATATATATTTTATTCTACTTTTTTAGGAAAACTATGGAAATTTCTATTTGATTCATTTAAAATGTTTCTATAAATTATTCAGGGGACACCGGGCCTTGTAATATCCTTCCATCTCAGTCAATGGTACAATATTAATTCCATATTATATTCAGAAAATATGAGTAAATATGTTGGAAATTACACATAATAGGATGTAAATTTATCAGGGACAATGGGAGTTGGGATGGTGTGAATTTAATCATCCCCATAAAAAATATGTCTTGAGGTTACTTCAATAATGACACTAAATTCAGGTCAAGTAATAAATTTATATTAAAAAACATGTTTCTCTATTGATTCAAATATATATGGATCATTAGTAGGAGGATTACGAATCATCTCAACAACTACAAATCCAAAATCATTAAGAAATGGTCCATGCATCTTCATCGAATCAAACCACATGAATTTTATCACAGTGACTTAGGGAAGAGAGTAACAAACCAATATTATTATTTTCTAAATGAATCCATAATATGATTTTAAAATTGTGTTCTAATATGGGATGCACTAATGTAACAATTTGTTATCGAAGAAAACATAACACCATCATGTTTTTCCTCAAGAAAAAATATCATTCTACGTTAAAAAATATACACCCAATGATAATAATTTATTGTCAGTTGTGAAAAAAAAAATTATGAGAAAAATCAAGTGATCATATTTCAACATATATAGAATCAGTAGGTAAACTAAATACCTAAAATATTAATGAATATTAATATTAATAATATAATAATTTAGTTAATTTATTATATTAATACTTATAACTACTATTTTAAACAACTAATAAAACTCAATGATATTAAAAGTATCTTTCATCCTCAAACATAAAGAATGATGTTTTATGTTTATAATTGTTTATGTTTGTTTTTGACAAAATAGAAATATTTTTATATTATTGTATAGTTACATGAGATGATAAATCATATACTAGTACAATTTACATAATTTATATAGTCATAAAAACACGTTAAGAAAAAATGTGTGATATGACATCTCCCTCTCATCAAGGCTTAATGAGTCTAATGAATATTTCATAGGGATTACACCATTTTGGGGAAGTGATGGAAGACAGTGTTTAATTTGATCATACTATTCTTATTCATGTCTCATTGGTCAGATGTTTCTCATAGTCACAGCAGAAAAATACGTTGAACAAAAATTCATACAATCTATATATAATTCACCATTCATGATAGAACCTTTGGGATGATTCACATTCTAGACATAAAAAATCAATTTGAACAAATTTATTTCGGTTACATACATCGAACCAAAAAGAATAAGTCTCCCATTAGGTATTTTTTTTGGTTGATTGATACTTATATGTTTCATGAACATGATAAATGATGGTGTATATATTTCTCTAACTCAAAAAAAATTAATGGGGCCTCTCACACGATTTTTGGAAAGAAATAATTTGAAAAAATATAAGCACAAAACCCTCTATAAAAATGGAACAATTGAATTACTATCTCCCTAACATTATTGGACAATATATAATCGATTTATATTGGAATCATCTCATGCGTAAGGATGTGGTTATCATGAGTCTTAAATTATTTCAACATTAACTCTACTATATTTATCCATTTTGATATATTTCTTGAATATCAATTCAGAACATTTATTGTCTCTTATAATTCCAAAAAATGAATTTTTTCTAAAAGTTTTATTATATAAGAAGCATAAAAAATGTTCCCTTTATTTTCATGGATACACCCGAGATAAAATTCAGGTATGATACCCCCTATCCACTATGTCACACCAAGATCACAAATCATATTTTTTTATTTCAATTTACAATTATAAGAATTGAATGAATCATTTCAATTTTTTTCAATGTTAATTAAATTTGTGGAATGATGTATTAAATTGGTTAACTCTTTTGGAATCTCAATGTATGGACACTTATTCATACAATTTTAATTATTTTAATTGGAAACGTTATTATTATTTCTAGATTTCATCTCACCCATCCCAAATTAAAAACTAACATATTTCAGCTCATTAATCCTATAAGTTCCAATCATATATTCAAATAGGTTGTTTGTTTATAAGGTATTTTCCAACTGTCATGGATTATTCTTATATCGATGGTCAATCGAACATAATTTTTGATATCCCATAAAATTGGAATATGGTGATATTTAATTCCTCTAGATGGTCTATTCGTTATTCTAATATGACATGATATTGTTGAATTTTTTCTCAATTCACACATCATTCCATAATCATGAGAGCTTCTGAAATATTTCTTTCAAACAAGCATAATATGTACGCAAACCCACCTCCCAATGATGATTCCACTCATTTATTAAACTATGTGTCTAATACCCTAATATTTTTTGAAATATTTTTTCAATTAATTCAATATTTTTGATATTATTTATTTCATACATCCCTGAAAATGTTTAATTGTTTTATCAATTATGATTGTATCGAATTTTATGAAAAGTAATGTTAATTGTACACTATAATCAACATAAATTTTATATTTATATATATATATAACTGAGTTTCGCTTACATTTCACACAAGGTCGACCTTCCTCATTGGCTTGCGTAACGTGCAAGGATGAGTGTTACGATTCAGTAATATATTATTATAAATATCATTATTTAACATATTAATTTATATCATATATAGTAAATTAGATTTCATGAATATTATTAACTAACTAATGAATACATGTGGTTTTCATAAAATATAAAATGAGTTAATTTTTAAAATAATATTTAGAAATTAATCGAAGAACCAATTTAATATAAAGGGAGTATTATTACAGAAAAATATTTTTATGCTCACATAGTTGTTTTAATCATAATAAAATAATTTAATTAAAATTACCATGTAATATGAATTTAAAATATATGTTATATATCAAATGAAATTTTTCTGATATTCATCCAATAGATTTTATAGGAATAAATAATAACTAACAAAATTTTACATAGAAAACCCTATATTTTTATTTAGGAAATTTTAGCCCATTTTAATGGAGAACATGTTTTATTCATAAATTTTGGAAATTTAATAAATATTATATGTAAAAATACAATTATTTCATGAAATAGAAAAAAATTGATTTAGGGTTAATTTATTTTTTCTGTGATGTTTTAGTTTTCAATGAATAGTTATAATTAATTAAATTTAAATCAAAACTTCTATTTGATTTAATTTATTTATATAAATAAATGATTATTATTAGTGATTTTAATGTATAATTTGATTATTTTTTTAAAAAATAATCCCAATTTATGTCATTTTATCAATATCACGTTGAAATTGACCATAAAAGGTAATGAACCATTAATGAGTTTTACAGGAAAACGTTGCATTGTCATCCGGTCTATGGGATTAAATTTAAATTAATTTCTACCAGTTATATAATGGGAATTTGTAAAAAATTAATTCCATATTCAGAGTCATCATAATTTTTATTTTATAATAAGTTCATCATAGTTATTGACCAAAAATATTAGTGACAATTTTTATAAATAATTACAATGATTAAGGTTAAATTTAGATTAATAAGATATTAAACCATACCCATAAGTCCCAAAATAACATATAAATTTATCCAAAATACATTGGTAGGACATAATAAGTCCCTATCCTACCTTGGATCTAAAGTAGACAGTTATTGGATTCACATGAAATTCAAAAATGTCAGTGAGGTTTGCCTTTTTCAAAATATTACAAGATTGTCACTCCTCTAATATTAAAAGCCCTCCTCTCCTCCCACTTCCCCACACATGTCAATCAACATAATTCATACAAAAATATTCCCAAATAATTCACAAAAATCACTACATTCCTCCTCAAAGAATATCATTTTTATAAAATTTGCCCAAGGAATTCCTTTTTCGCATACCAGAAGGATTTTTCTAATTAAGAGGTAACACCCTCCATCAAGCTCCATTCATCTATTTTATTTCTCCACTCCATAAAATATTACTATTCCATGATTGATTATAAAAACATATAAAATCAATATTCTGTAAATTTTTATGATAATCTTTCATCCTAATCATACCCAGACATCCCAGTAATGGGTAACCAACACAGTGTCTACATGTGTGACAAACTACAACCTCGCGAGACGATGAATGATCATTTTCCCTTTATCGACTCTCATGGTGTAAATTATGATGGAATATATATGTGTGTTACATATTATAGTACATATTTCGTTAATATTAGATAATAATTTCACATCCCATATCATTATACATTTCATTTCATGTAAATATGGTAATTTCCTGTGAGGATGTTTGGACTACCTACCCCTCAAATCAATGTCATTCGCATACACACTGCATGGAATGGTTAAATGATGGTTTGAATTAAAAATATGTTACATAAAAATCATATATAGGATAATAATTAAATAATTAACTTTCTATAAATATAATATATACCATTTTCTTTATTATCCTTTCACACACTTATAAAGAGATAATGTCGTTCGTGGACGTCTGGACTACCGCATCCTCGACACGATGTGATTCATTTTACATCCAAAGAATTATATATATAATTATATATAATTAAAGAATATTTAATTTATTATAATACTATCCTTATTAGAAGATTAATGTTCTTCCCTTATATCCATAACAATCATTGAGAAATGACAACATTACTCATGCATACATACAGCCTATCATCTCTATGATTATAATATTGAATAATTTTTTTCACAACTATATTTAATGATTGGTTTTAAAAGTATAATTATTATATATATATGATGATTATTTGATTATTATTATTTTTTAAATGTTTTTATAATTTCCCCATTGACCATAGTTGTCCAACCAATGTTTTTTCAAACACATGAACCGAATATGGTCAAAACACCCGACATTAAATGAATTGATTAAGTAGTTGTATACAAAAAGTTAATAAGTGAAGTAAATTTAATAACAAACATGATTTTTTTAGTCAAGTAATTAATTAAATTAATTTTATTATTCAAGAATTTAATGACATACGAGATGAGTCAGAATCATGGTAAGGTAATTTCATCTCACTATTTATTTCAATGAGATACTATATCTATTCAACATCCATTCATTTTATGTGGTGTTTATACTACAAATGGATTGATTATATGATTATTATAATTATAATTATGGGTATTTAAATATCCATTTTATGATCCTTCATTCATGTTAATTAGGTTTCAAAATTTATCGAATTGCTAATGTTATTTTGTCGCAATTTTCTTTCTTTGAGAAGATGAATTGTTATACAGATATATTTTTCCATGGGGTGTATATTATGCATTCAAAATGATATATCATGAAACTACATATTTTAATTATATTTTAAGGTTAATTTAATTTTATTTTTCTTATATGGGTTATATGGGTCGAATTTTTCAAGTGGTAATATTTTACGGAAATAAATCATCACTTTTCTAGATTGTTTATATTTATGTGTACTTTGATGAAATATTATGATCCATATATCAAGAACCTTAATAAAAAAATTTCTCCTATAGTTATTCAAAATTATATTCATGTATTGTTACCATTTTCCCACTCTTTGGTACATATGATAATTAATAATGTATTTTTATGAAATCCTAACTTTACCCTCTCTTCAGCAGGAAATATGTGTTCCTTGAGAACCCTGATTTCTAAAAAGGGTTGCAAGAATATACAACTGCTGTTAGATAATATTTAAAATAGATTTTATCTATTTTTTTCTTTTACCAACATTTTCAATGGAATATTTCTGTCACTTTTTGGAAAAAAATTCAACCTTTTACCATTAAAAAATAATAGGCTTTATACCTCATACAACATGTACAGATTTACCTCTCGTCATTTATATAAAGATTCCGCTTCATGTTTAAATGGATGGGGTTTTTAATTTTTTTCATGAATAATTTTCAATGATATTATTTTCATTACATTATCATGATTTCATTTTATGTTTTAAAATTATTTTTCTAGGATGGTTTTTATTATTATTTTTTAATATTCAAGGTAAATGGTTTTCAAAATGATTTTATTCTAGTTTCATAAGTTTCCATTTAAAAGGTTTTCAAAATATTATAAAGATTTACTTATAAGTTTTGAAAGTATTTTCAAATAAATAGTTTTCTAAATTTTGTAATATTTTTTTATATGTTTTCAAATTATATTCAATGAAATAGGTTTAAAAATGTTTTCATGCTGATTTTATAGGTTTTCAAGGAAAATGGTTTCAAAAAGGATTTTAGTTTTTATAAAAATGAATTTTTCATATTGAAACGATATTTTCATCATGAACTAATTTAAAAATATCTTTCTATGTTATATTCCTTACATGATGAAATCTCTAGATGATATACACCTATTCTATGAAATGATCCAAGGGAGTCATTCATATATTTTTTTCATGAATGGTTTATTATATGATAAAAAATTCTTATGACATTAGTTTCTATTATATAGGTTCTATTATTTTGAAACCCGCTCCTTTCCTTGAGTTATGATTTTGATAAAATTATTACAAAACATGTATCTCTTTCCATAGTTTATGATATGATTAAATGTTTATGATACCCATTTCATATCATGGATTGTGATAAGATTTTAATGATATTTTGGAAAATGTATATTTTATTACATAATAATTTAGGAGAGACAAATATATCCCTCCAATTCATTAGGTATATATTTTTATCTAATGAGATAGATATTAATAGAATAAAAAATGATACCAGTTTAGTATTATAGTTATGGAATGAGAAAAGAACTCATTTCAATAATACAGGGATAGAACGAGGAGTGAACTTTTTTAGTAATACATGTCATGAAAGGGGTGGAAACCCATTTTAGTAAAGGGCTTGTCCACTTTGATGTACATGGAATAAATTCAACTACTACTATGAAAATCATTATATATGATTATGTGTTTTCCATAATTCAATGCCTTATTTGTGTGCTATGATTTCATGTATTATGTTATTTATTTCCTTATTATTAATGTCTTATAAACTACCAATCATTATTCAATGATTCATATTTATGGTCTTTGATATGTATGGCATAATATAATATTTTCATGATCACGTTATCCTACCCATATTATCATGTTTATGCTTTCATATATCCCTTGATTACCATTACTAAGCATACAAAATCACCCCATTTTACATTTCCATCCCCGTCTTATGAATATATATTTTATGTTTCATATTTATAAGAAGGGTTCTAGTCAATAATAACCTAGTAGAAGATAATGTATCACACCTTTGTTCCATTGTTCATGTTTCCATGTTTACAAAGGCCGTATAATAATACAATTTTTGGTGTCTATTTTTACAATATTTTATTTGTTCTGAAAAAGATATGGAATTTCAATATATTTCATTACCATGTTGTTATTGTTTTGATTAGAATGAAGGATTATCTATCCTTTAGAAAATAAGATGGTAAATCCATGGTGAGATATCTTAGGAAATGTCTAAGGATAAGTATAAGGTAAATTGAAAGAATAGGAATATTTCATGGAATTTTGGTAAAATATATATTAATTTGTTTCCTAAAAAAATTAGATTGTTTTCTGGATACTAAAAATGGACGTTACTCTATAAGATATGTACATTGGGCTAACAAATTCGACATGATTTTTTGGGCCTGACTCAGGGTAATCTGGTATACAATAATGGTCCTTATGACGCACATGGATTGAAACTCTCATGAGATTTATTTTAGGGATTCAAAAACTCTTAATGAACCATTACGATGTATTTGAATATGATTTGGATATTAATAACCTATGATAAACATATGGTATCATAGATTAAGCAAGGTATCATAAATTAGGCATCATATTAGTGACTTTTCATTTTTATGTGGCTAATCGCTATGAAAATAAATTATAATTCATTATCTAATAGTTTTATCCAACAGAGGGTATTAGAAGAAATAGCATTAAATTTAATTTGATAGAAAATTTGCTGATGATAAGTCAAAAGGTATTACCACTAGAGTGAAAGATGTTGTGACAATGGCTAGATATTTTTCAAGGAACATGATCAACAACATGTACCTTAACAAACTCTTGAACTCAAAAATGAAGATAATGAGAGATTTTGACTAGTATTCAGGTAATTCAGACCATGTAGGAGAGAGAATTTAGTTTTATTTATGACAATAATGAGGAATGTATCACCTGAGTAAATGTATTAGAGGAATAATAAGGTGTTTTGAATATGGAAAGTGACGCCAAGAATGTAACTAAAAAGGAAGAATTAATTTTTCTGCTAACCAAATGGATGTGAATATTGGTCATCCTATGTAATCATCAAATATTAAATTATTTATGTCGGGAATAAATGGTCATTATGAAAACAGATGTCCAATGTAGAAAAAATGCAATGTGAATTATCATGGCGTTGCGAGCAATGGTTATATTGATGTTGAGGATGAGACTGTAGAGGAAATGTGAATGCAAAGAGATATTTATTAATAGGATCAGGTATCCATCTTATAAATGTTGGATGAAGTGAAAAAATCAATGTTTATTTATAATTGGATTCAAAAATTATGTGGTATGAAAAGTGAAATTGGAACAGATTGATCACTTTATGTTTTTCGCTAAGGATTTACAAGACAATATTTAACCTTATTTATGGAATGGAAATGTGATTTAATTAAAATGAGTTATGTTTACTAAGGTTAGATATCCGATAATATTTTCCCTATGTTAAGATAATGTGTTTTCGTTAAACATATTTTTTCTGGAAAAAAATTAAATTTTACATTACTAATTACCATGGAACAGATGAAAGAATTTCTATCATATCGTTTATGCGATCATGATTAAAACATTTTAGATTTATGGAATATATTCAATATACATTGAAAATAAGGCGATGTTCTTTTTTATCAAATGGATTTATTGTAATTTTGTTTATTATCATGTTTCATGATAATATATTTTGAAGGTATTCACATTTTTGGAATGTGACAACCAAGATATGATTTTTTATATATAAGGGATCATTATTAAGATGATTTTATGACTTCCTCTCAAATGTTTTCGATTTTTATCATTCATAAGTTTTCTAATGTTAAATATTTATGTATTTTTACGATAAATTTATGGTTAATTTTTTATGTATTGAGGTTTTTTGAAAAAGATATTTAGAAGGACATTTAATGATTAACCTAATTTCAAGGACATCCATCATTTTTTTGAAAATTATTTTACATTTTTTTATAAATGGACAGTTTTTGTGTCATGTTTCAACAAATCATGTCAGAAAAGGTGCCTAATCATGAACCTATGACTGTAAGACAATAAGGGTTTCAAACATAACACTAACATATTCATTGTCCAGGTTAATGTGTATTTTTTTATAAAATAATGATGAAATGGTAGTGTTACTTATTATTTTTATTATATTATCTATTTTGATTTTACATAATATTTAAAGAAAAATATTTAATATTTTCTTTCATTTATGGGCCATAAGTTCTGATAAAAGTGTATTTTAGTGCATTAGGAATCAAAACTGCTTTCTTAACCTCTATTTCATGAAGTAATGGATTAATTTGAAATTGATAAAGTCAAAACCAATGAATAAAATATTATTTATATAAATATATATATATTATATATATTTCTATATATTCTTAGCCAATAAAATAATTACTCAATTTTCAGAAAATGATTAATTTTTTTTCATAATTTGTAAATTTTTTATGTCATTGGCCTATTAAATTATCAAAAATTTATGACTTTGAGGACTTTAACTTTTTGTTAACATTTTATGTTATTGATGAAAAAAATAAATCCCCTTAAATATATATGATTTTACTCTAATTCTATATTTTCACTTACCACCTATGTTATCCCATTTTTAAACCTAGTAATGTGATACATTAGGTAGCCATTATTTTTCCAACATTCCTTTTTTAAAGAATATTTTATTATTCATTTCAATGATTTTGGTTTCTATAAAAGGAAATATAAAATATTAAACAATTGAACACCAATATCAATTTTTATGGTAAAATTCATTTTATGGGGGGGAGGTCGAATATATCACCCCTATATTTTGTGAAATAATTTTTTTTTTCAAATCAATTTAATCGTTTAGATATTTTTCATGACATGTAACACTGAAAGTAGTTTATTTTTTATGAATTGTGTTTGGATTGCATTATACGCAAAACCATGTTAGTTGTTCAATATATGAAACAGAAATTTCAGTATTATATATGTGGAACCTCGAGTTTGGAGTACATTTCAGGCAAGACTAGCCTTCCGCAATATATTTTGTAACATGCAAGACCGAGTGTTACTAAACAATAATATATAGTAAAATTTTTATTTTTTAATATAATAATATATAACTGAGCTGTTAAATTAGATTTTTTAAATTTAAAAAAATTAGGAAAATATTTGGTTTTCACAAAATATAATATTAATTAATTTGTTAATTTTTTTTAGAAATTAATATAATTTCCAATTGTTTATAAAGAGAGTATTTTTATATGAAACTATTCTAATTGTCATAATTTTGTTTTAATAAAAATAAATAAAAATAATTATAATTAAAAAATAATTTTTATTAATTATATACATTATATATCTAAGTATTTTTTAATTTTCAAATTGATTTTATAGGAGTAAGGTAAGAATAAACACAAATTAACATATAAAACACAATATTTCAATCAAGATAATTTTACCACATTTTAATGGATAACCTATTTTAAATCTATATTTTGGTAATTTTATAAATCTTATATGTAAAAATAAAATTTTACATTGATTGTGAATCATAAAAATTAGGATATAGTTAATTTATGATATTTTATTGTGATGTTTTATTTTTTATTGAATAGTTAAAAATACTGAATTTTAATCAAAACTCCTTTTTTATATATTTTATTTATATAGTTATATAAATTTCTATGATGGTTTTTTATTTTTAATTTGAATAATTATTTATAAATATAAAAAATTTAGTTCATTTGAATAAATTCAAATTTGAAATTCACTATAAAAACATATAAAACTTTTGAATGTTTTTACTTTAATAATCTGTATTGTCATCCAATCTTTAGGATTAAATTTAATTTAATTCCAGCCACTTATAGGATGGAAATTTTGAAAAATAGATCCCTAATTATCAATAATAATAATTTATAATTTCAATAAATGATAAAATTTTCCTACCAAAAATATTATTGAATGTAATTAGAATTAATTACATGGATTATGATTAAATTTAACCTAATAAGGGACTAACCCATAACCATAAGGCCCATAATGACCTCTAAACTATCACAAAAGATTTTTTTTGGCCATATTACGACCATATCTTCCACTTTTAAAAATTTTGACAATTATTGGATCTAATTTAAATGAAACATGGGTGGGGTCACAATTTTTTAAAATATTACAAGAGTTACACTCGTCCTCCATTAAAAATTGCATCCTCTCATCCAACATCCACATACATCAAAATCCAGTCATGTTCGGCCAAATTCTAGTAAAATTTCTCCCCAAAAACCATCCATCCTCCATGTATATTCCCTTTTATGTGAAATAATTCCTAGGATTCCCTTTGGTGCAAACCAAATGAATTTATCCAATTAAGAGGTAATACCCTACCTCAAAGACTGTTCTTTTTTTTATTTATCCACTCCCTTAACTCTTCTTATTACATAAATTTATACCAAAAATATTAACATAAATATACTATTTCATTTTATTTTTATCATTTTTACCTAAAAATACAATGCAATCTATATAATTTGTAATGAATATAGTGTTTACATGTAAGGTGAGCTATCGTCTCATGATACAATGATTGTTCATTTAGTCTCTACCGCCTCTCTTGGTTGAAATTATGATTGACAATCTATTTATAAATGTTAAATATTATAATTATTAATAATTTTATATTATTTATTATTTTTCAACATATAACATACAAAATTCCATTTCGTGTAAATATTGTAATTTTGTTTAAGGAAGAGTGGACTACCTCCCCCACATATCGATGTGATTCGTTCACACAATACATAGAATTTATGAACTGTTTTTTAATTAATCATCAGTGAAAAAATATACATATAATATTAATGAAATAAATAATTTATTTAAATATAACATATATCATTTTCTTTATTATCCTTTCACACACTTATAATTTGAAAACATTATTCATGGATCTATGGAATACCACCTCCTCGATACAATGTGATTCCTTCTACATGAAATTAACTGTGTATATATATGTATAAATGATTAAATAACGTGGTATTTATTATATATCATTTTTTAATGATTAATTTTACCTACCATCATTCAATAATGATCATTGGGAAGTTATAATGCTACTCATGTGTACGTGCGGCCTACCATCTCCATGTATGTAACATTGATTAATTTTTCAAAACCATATGTAATAATTGAATTTTAAAGAACAATTAATGTATAAATTTGATAATTATTTCATTATAATTATAGTTTAATTGTTTATATAATGACACCTTTGACCATGGTCATCCAACCAATGTCGCCTTGAACATATGAACCAAATTTGGTCAAAACAACCAACTTAAACTTATTAGTGTAAGTAGTTCTATAAAACATGGTAATATGTAAAGTAATAGTAATAATAAAAATGGAAATGGTTTGGAAGAATGTAATTAATTTACATTATTTTATTATTTATGAATATAAATACAAATGAGAGAAGTCAAATTAAAGGTAAGGGAATATTATCTCACTTTATATTTCTAAGAGATGTATGCTTTATTCAAAACCCATTATCTTTGTATGTTGTGTATACTAACGATGGATGTATTACAGTATTATTATACATAAAATTATGTGTATTTTAATATCTATTATATAGTCCTTTATTCATTGGGTTTATGTTTCAAAATTTACCATAACTGTAAAGTAATTGTTTCCCAATTTTCCTTCATTGAGACACATGCCATTTAATGCACCTATAGTTTTCCGTGGGATATATATAATAACTTGTAAATATTATATATTTATTATAAATTTTTTCATGATATTCTAATCTTTATGTTATTTCATTTTTCCAACATGGGGATTATTTTTCAATGTTACCTAGTTGTAAAAGGTCATTGGAATAATCTCATTTCTTTTTGAGATTGTTTATGAATACGCTTACATTGATGAAATAGTGTTGTCAATATCTAATTAAAATTCATTAAATTTATTCTCCGATGGTTATTGATAATATATTCATTAATTAGCCCAATTTTCTACTCTTTGTTACATTATATAGTCCTGAAATTGTTTTTAGGAATCAGGACTTTACCTTCTCTTTTGCGAAAAATATGGATTCATTTAAAAATTTCATTCCTAAAAAGTGCTTCCAATAGTATTATAATATACTAATATAATATTTAATTTTAATTTTTCCATTATTTTATTTTACTGGTGTTTTATATGGAATATTATTTTCACTTTATGAAAAACGTATTTTTATAACCTTTTACCTAGAAAAATGAATGTTAATCGTACCTTTTTCGGAATATATGGATTTACCCACATTAATATATGAAAAGATTTATATTCATGTTTAATAGTTTAATTTTTCAGTAAATTGTTTTTTAAAAATATTTTTCAATGAAATATTTTTCAATCATTTACATGATTTTTTATATGATTTCAATGTATTTTTCATGGAATGTGTTTTTCAAATGGTTTTAAAGATTAATTAGAATAATTGAAGGAAAATGTTATTCAATTTGTTTTCAAGCTTCTTTCATAATTTTACGTGAAAAATTTGTTTAAAATGTATTAATAATTTCTCTATATATTTTCTATGTATTATAAAATAAATGGTTTATAAAATTTTTTTTTCATGTTTTCCTTCAATGTTTTCAATGTTTTTTAAAAGAAATTGTTTTCTAAAAGTTTAAAATAATATTTTATAAATGTAGATGTAAATTCTTTTTCAAATGGTTTTACTTTTTAATAAGATATTTTTTCATGGATAAAAGAAATTTTCATTGGCATTTGCATTCATAATAAATTTCCATATTATTTTACTTATATGAAGATATATTTTTATGTTCCTCTTGCCTATCTATTAAATGACTTAAATGTTCCGTTAATAATTTTTTTCAATAATGATTACTATTTTGAGGGAATTATGTTTTTTAATAATGTTTCTATTATACATGCTATATTCTTTTCAAACACTCTTATTTTTATTTGTTATTAAATTGATTACATTATCATGAAACCTATATCTCTTTCCATATATTATGTTATGATTACATGTTTATTATACCCATTTCATTTCATGTGTTATGATATTATTTTTAATGATACTATGGAACATGTATGTATGATTTCATTATTAGATGAATGGGACCTAAATTTCACTCTAATGCATTGTTTAATGATTTATATCTCATGTGATAGACATGAATGGATCGAGAAATGAACTCAGATTATTATTATGGGGAAAGTATGAGAATAGAACATAGTTCTGAACTACTATGTTGGAATTAGGAGTAAACTTGGTTTAGAAATAAGGATTTATAAGGGGGTGTGAAGCTAGTTCAGTAGAGTAATTTTTCCACTAATATGGCCTCAGTAGTGATGGCTTGAGTACTATGCAAATAATTATATATGTGTATGATTTTTTACCAAAATTCTATATTTTAATCACTTTTGATACATTCAAGGATTGTGTTCTTTATTTCATAATGATTCATGTCTCATGAAGTTCTTATATATATGCCATGAGTCTAGTTTATGATCTTTGATATTCATAGTATGATATTATACTTTCATGATCACATTCTCATAACCCTATTCTTATGTTTATTCATACATTTTCCCTTCTATAATATTATTTAGGGTAAGAGATCACCCATTTTTATGTTTCCTTCCCTAGGTTGTGAAGATATATTTTATTTTTTATATATTTAAGAAGGTTTATATTCAATAAGAACTTAGTGGAAAATTATGTATCTCACCTATGTACTAGTGTTCATGTTTCCATGTTTTCAAATGAACTAGAATAAAATGGTCTTTGGGAATCAATTTTTGTAATGTTTTATGTATTCATAAAAAGTGATGTAATGTATTTTTATTTCATGACTAAGTCGTTATATTTATCTTATAGATTTATATTATTTACATGATCATAAGGGTTAGATATGAGTACAAAAATGAATGTTAAATGGTTTTCCATATACATATATAGATGGTTGTTATAAATTTTTATGAAAAATAGCCATGTTTTATGTGATGTGATAATCTTCCAAAAAATATTAAAACCATAACATGATAAAAACAACGTCACATTACACACATCAGTTAAAAAATAAAGATATCATGAACCAAATATCTTCCGTGAAAAACAATGTATAGGATGAACAAACTCATAATTATCCTTCATTATCTTAGTATCATGAAATCACATATTTAATTATATTTCATTAGAAATTATAATAATTTGGAGTCTCATAATCAATGAAAAGTTCCAAATTACATTTTGTGGCATAGTAGATGTTGTTCCATCCTCCTTTGGCTTCCATATGGACGTGGAACATTTTATATAATCAATCAATTCAGAAGGTCCCACCCTGAATAATCTAAAACCCTTTGAGGAATGCATGAATTTTTTTAGTAATCCTTTTCCATCAAATAACTTCCATACCATATAATGTGTGAAATAATATTTATATCATTTGGAAGTAGATCATTAATAATGGAATGAATATAATCATTGGAATTTTTAGAAATCTAATACATGGTTTTATCATGTAACAATCAAATTAAGAACTCCACATTTTTCATTTTACCATATTTAAATTATATAGGATTCATTGAACCATTAGTAAATATTTCTCACCCTATCAACATAATTATTTTCATTACATTCAAAATTTGTCTTCATATCAAGTTCTTCATAGGTAATCATATTTTATTTCTCATGATGAAGAATATGAGAAAAATGATCATATATTAAATTATCCAATCCATTCCACTCATTCAGGTAATGTGTATTTTGAAATTTTACTGTCAACCCATTTTGAAGCCTGAAATAGTAGTTTTATAAAACATATTTGGTTATATGGTAGGTAACTTCTTCATGAAATAACCAACATCTTGCAATTAAATTATAATGTGGGCTCTGTATTTGACCACTATCTGAAGCATTGTGAAATTAAAATCTAAAAATATCTCCAACTTTTTTTGAAAATTTCTTGAGATTCGATCAGTTTGATAAATAAAACATTTATAAAATATTTTAAAAAATAGTATATTTCATTAAATAAATTAAATTAAATAATATTTAAGTTAAATGAAAAATATATTTATGAAAACAATAATTTTTCATTTTATATGAATCCATAATTGAAATTATATTTATATGATATTCATAACATAAAAAAATACTAAAATATAAAATCTTTATTTTAAAAAAATTACATTCCTAAATATAGTAGAATTTTGGTGTGGGGTTCTCCCTGGCTTAACTGGAAGGAATAAAGTGTAAAATAAATGAAGAAATAAATTTTGGAATAAATAAGAAAAATATTAGTCAATTACAGTAGAAATCTATATACAATGTGTTTCATCCCCATTAATATTGTAAAGATGAATCTTCTGGAATCTCAATATGTGGGATGGTCTTCATGCATATCGATCTGATTGATTTTAAAACATTGATATTTTGAAATACTAGTTAATTATCAAATGAATTTCATGTTTACATGATGTATATAATAAAATATTTCACTTCTTTTAATTCATTTCAATGCTCCCATTATCTTAAAAACATTCTTATTAGTTTCCTGGTGTCTTAGTTAAATGATGATTATTATCTTAATAAGAATATATAAAATATTATCCTTACATTAATCCATTATCATGATATTCATCAACATATGATTATTAAATTATTATGATATGGAATATTTGGAGGAGAACATACATATTTGGTAAAATGGTAAGAATGTAATTATTCTAGTTTAATCCCAAAATCAATTTTCTAAAATTCTATTTTTTTCTTATCTGAGTTTATGGATAAAAATATAATTTAATATTATGTTTGACTACATCTATGGAGGATAGTTTAAAATTTTATTTCTAGGATTCCATGCTTTTCCACATATTATATTATATTAAAAAGATACATTTGGATCCTAGAAAATGATGTGTTCATATCCATTATTTTCAAAATTACCTTAAATAGAGTAAAATTTACAACCATTCATCAAATAATAACCCTTCTGTTATTAAAATATGTTTTTACTCATTTAATGATCTACACAATTGTTCATATAGTTTCCCATAAACTTTTCATTATGCTATTGATCTTTTTCAATTTACATTTTTTCACTTTGTGTATCTCATATTAAACGGAATTTTACTCCTACAGAAATGATAAAATAGTCAAATTTAAACTAATAAATTCTAATGGACAATTACATATTCAATATACTATTATAACTATTACATTTTTATTAGATTTACTCTTTTTAAAAATAAAATATTTATCACTCAACCTTATATCTTGTCTTTTATCCATGATTTTTGTTGTTACTATTTTTTTAAATTGCTTATAGTAAGATTTATTAAAAAAAATTATAAATTATTAAGTCATAAGAAATTTCCTATTATAATCGTTTTTTAAAATATAACAATAATAAAGGTCCAAATATATGAAATTTAATAAAAATTAAACAAAAATAGATGTGAAATTTTTTTAAAATCTCAAAAATAATTCAAAAAATGCTGCTTGATCAAAAAAAATAATATTTTTTATGTCATCAATTAAAAGATGAAAATCACATTATATAATATTTATATTTGGAATAAAATTATTATTGAACCAAAATCAATTTAAGATAATTTTATTATATTTTAATAACAAAATTAACCAATAAACATCTCCAAGCATCCATCATGCCAACACACTCTTAAATATAAATTCAATTTCATGATATAGTCTTAAAATTTTCATAAAATAGTTCAAAGAAATAAAAATTCATTTATCTTGATCCAACACTTATATAATATCAACGTAAAATATGAACAACAGTTTTTAATATATATCTACATTATAAATGATCCTCTAAATCAAAAAATATAAACTAAAATTGTTATTTACCCCCATCATACCATGTTGAAAATAAGAAAAAAATGATTGAAAAAATAGAAATAAAATAATAATCCTTCAATATATGTTTTTATATACATTTTTTAAACAACCACAAATATATTTAAACTTATCAAATGAAATTTAATACTGAAAAAATGATTCTAACATTCTGTCTTACACCTAGAATAAAATAAAAATTGGCGGTTGAAAGAATACCATAAAGATTTTGAAGTCACATATTTAATAATAAAGATTAATTTAATTAAAACAATATATGTGATACCATTACTGATGGGTAATAAACTCGAATTTTGAACGTTAGGGCTATCTGGATTTTGATTGAAATGTGATGGGAGGAGGATCCCATGGAAGTTTTATTTGGGGAGAGACTATGCCAAAAATTCCTTAAAACCATCTTTATAATAACACTGTACCAATGGTTTAAAAAATTTATCAACATTTATAAATCATTGCAATTTTTTTTAAATTCTTAGGAATGTATTAATATAATCCTCATGTCCCAATGGTTTTTTTGTACCATTGGTATATGAACACTTATACGAAAGGATTCTTAAAACTATTTTAATAGGTCCATGGGTACAACATGTATTCCCAATAGTGTTAAAATTTATATTTATCATTTAATTAATACCACTTTATAAGAATGTCTATTCAGTGGAAAACATATTTAATTTCCTTGTATGTTTCCGTTCGATGGTTCCATTACATGAATAATTGTAATGGATTAATCATATATAGAATCATAATAATAACCTATGAAAAAATTTTATAACCCTTTTTATAATGTAGTTAGGAAAAATTAATAACATGATTTAGAACACATTGTGGTCAAGGTATAAACAAAGATGATGTTTTCAGTCTTATATGGATGAAATTAAAGAATGGTATATAAAAACATACATTTAAATAATAATATATCATAAATTAAATTAAGATGTTTTTAATATACCCAGAAACACTCAGTCAGAGGCAAGCCTTTGACCATTTATTAATAAAAGAAAAGAACAACAGGTAGAAGAAGTCTAGAACAACTACATATCATAGAAATCATACCCATCAACACCCCTTATGGAGACAAAGTCATCATCTTTATCGGTTTCTCACTCTGATATTTCATAGTGTTTAAGAACTTTGGCATATTTCCTTATAAGATTTAGCTTTTCCAAGGCCAGAAACTCCTTTTACGATTGCATAGCCCAGCTTTCCCTCCCAACAGAATATCTAGTGGACACTGTCCTGGGAAGGTAAGAGTAGTCTTACTTCATTCCTCACCGTGGTGGGGCGGTCTTAGCACCTTCCTCCCCTTGCACCTTCATACTTGCACCCTGGACAACCTTACTGTAAGAAGGTCATACCATGCCATGATTCTTTTCCCTGTCGCTATCCGAGATATCACCCCATTATCCCAGGATTTTCAACTCCCCATAACCATCCTCTGAACCACAAACTTGTTGAACCAGATTTTTGACATCAATTATAGCAGGACATTGTGGCCGGTCCATCAGTTCCATCACACCTTCCCTAGTTGCAGCATCCATTGGATCAGTACCAGAGCTTAAGAGACTACCATCTTGCTACACATCGACCTCCTTGTCATGCAGCATCCCTTCATTCTCCATCGGATCAACACAAGATGGCATTTCTGGCACAGAAGCCTCCACATCCCCAGCAGCATCACAACTCACTCCCTACAAATGAACTAGATCCTGATGCTCTCCCACCACTGCAATTCCAACACCCTCCTCCTAAGTGCCCAGATTCAATTCCATCCCATCTACTGTATCTGCATTTACAAGGCCCAGGACACAGTTTATGTGATCAAAAACCTGCTTAACGATTGGATCTCATGGCCTACGATCTATCTCCTTCATAGAAATCCTCTACACTATTTTCTCATGACTAGACACGACATCCTCAGCCACAACATTAAAAAAACCTCCCACCTAGATTCCCAGAATCTCTTGATCAAATGCATGCTGGTTGTCCCCCGAAGAAGCAACAGCAAAGGGATCGCTCACCATTCCACTCGTCCAAACCACCACATCCTTTCCAGAAAACCTCCCACTTCCAGAATGAGGCAACGTTAGGGGATGTTTATCAACCCGCACTTCCACAGATTTATCCCTATCTAGACTTCTCAATGCATTTTTGTTTGAATCTTCTGACTTGAACAAAGGAGGCTCGGCACCTGACTGTTTCCTTATGCACTGTGTCTTATTTCACACTCGGAGAGCCTAATTCCCATCTTCAACAATCCTCTCATGCTCTTTCGTTTTTCCTTTGGGTTTACCCCACCTGCAGACAGCACTCAAATGACCCAGTTTCCGATATGAATAATAGTACTCCACCCAATGCTCAAAGGCCACCGGTTTCTTTCACTTGATCTCTTCACTAGCATAAATCCACACAAACTCAATCAGAGCCTTTGAAACATCCACCTCCACACAGATGCGGGGGTTTACCGGATGAAAAACCGTAACAGTATGTGAATCAGTGCAAAGGAAATGACCAACCAAATTCCCTAACATATGAAGAATTGATGGGTTATGGAATGTGAGAGGGATATGAGGAAGACTTACCCATAGAGGAACCATACTGGAAGAATGATTCTGATAAAAGTCATAGCTCCACCGAGACAAGTGAAATCTGCATCCACCGGACCTCCTAGGAGAAAAGGCCAGAGTGCGAGGAAGATCCTTTGAGGATGGACATCGCACCATCAAATGATTTCTATCCAACATACTGACAACCGACATATCCCGTATCCCCCAAGAATCAAAAACAAACCTGTCAAATTCATTCACCGAAGGTCACCTGTTTCAAAAACTAGCAACCAATGTGAGATTCAGAAGGAACACCACTTCTGTAAACTCTAGAGTCAAAAGTGAAACCAAGGGGGCACCATCGCGAAGGCCAAGGACCTTCGGATCAAGATTAATTGATGGAAAATATTTTAGAAAATTAAGGTCGGTAAAAAGAGAGAATTCGCGAGACCGGATCCGAGGATGATGAGAATCCTCCCCCCTCGCATCGATAGACGACGAAGGGGGGAACGCCGCCGATCCCATTAGGGGTACACCATCACCTCTGATACCGTAGCATGAGCATCCAAAAAAGTCCCCAAATGAATCATATTTTCAATATATCCTCATGAAAATACACGTAATAATGAAATAAACAATTATTCACTTCTTTCAGTGGATGTTGTTTCCCACACGTACGCATGAGTGAAGTTGACATTTTCCAATGGATGGAAATTTTAATTAAAATTTGGATTCCCATAATCATAGTAAAATATTAGTTGATTGATGATGTTTTATGTATTATTTTTAGAATGTATATTGTTGATTTATAAGAGGTAGAAGAAAAAATTATCATTAAAAGTGTTAGGTAAGACAATTATATCTTTTTTGAGTGACCCCTTAGATGTACACATTATGTATTAATTGGATGGTCTTAGTTTATGAAAAGGATACCAATAATTAATGGGAATGATTCTATGAAGGTTATTAGTTATATGTAAGGAGATATAATGGGTTCAATTTTATTTAATATCATAATACATTAGGTTTCCTTTTATATGTGAGGTGGCATATATAATTAATTACATTATAACATTAAATACTAAAATGTCAAATTCATGTGATTGTGGGAGAAAAATTCCATTACAATGAATGTAGGATAACAGAAATTAATATTTAATTCAAACAATATGATTTATAATAGTTTAAGTAGAATTTTTAAAATTATATTATTGCTTAATCTACCCCGATAAAACTCTTTAAACCATTTTTATGGTGTATATTTTTTTTTCCATTTTTACATTCATTTCAACCAAAAAATTAATTGGACTCACCACCAAATTTATAAAAGATGAGTCAAAATATAAAATCTATTTTATCAATTTAAATTAATAAAAGTGGAAGAAATTAATTTTAAAATAAGCACGCTAAATGAAATAAAATAAATTCCTAGAAATATAAGTTTATATCCATAAAACTATATTTATTCTTATTCAATTCTTTATAAAAAACATTAAATGAATTGTCGCAACCCGTCCCCAAAGGCCCATTCCATGACAACCCCATGACCGCCTTCCATAGGACAGGGGCTGATGACTAGAACCGAAAGGTGTATTTCCTATATCTAGGAAGGCAATGCCTTTATAACATGTCAACACATACAACCAAGCACACATCAAGATATGAACACAATTAAACTATATAGTAAAAACAATGTGTATAGTATGAAAAAATGGGGCTATAATACAAGACCAACAGTAAAGTATAAGAAAACTGAAAATTACCAGTAAACTGAAATGGCTCTTATGAACTCCAGCCAAGGATCCAACCTGAATGGTAGGTACAACTCTCGAACGACCCTCTCTATGGTACACCTAATGTAACTTCCACACCCCGAGCTACCACTAGTCATAGTTCTCTCATCCACAGTAAGTGTTGTCCATTGACTACACCAAAGACAATAAGGTGCGGCTATAGTCCATGCATGGATGAGTATAACGATACTCATTAGGGATCATGAGACCCTTAAAGGTCTCATAGAATCCATAAAAGATAAACCAAAAAAGCATGTAAACACTTAACAAACCTACTTAGTTATATTCCCATTCATATACCTATGTCATCAATTAAACCCATCTTAATCCTGAGGAAACACAAAGCCAAAACCAAAATCCAAAAAATCAACTATCCCATGAAGGAAAGAATACCACAAAGGTAACACCACAAAGGTAACACCACATAGATGAATACCACATATTTTTCACAATGAACGTATGCACCACAAAGGTATGACACACAGATGATTACCACAATGTTAATGACTCATCCCACACCAGGTATAAATTATGTATGTTTCTAAGGATGATTAGATGTAACTACAAAATCATCTTAATCTTTTATGTGGTAGACCCTATTAGGATCCTAAATCATCAAACCCATGTAGGATACTAGATCATTAGACCCACAAAGGATCCTAGTACACCAGATCCACTTAGGATCCTATAGTACTCCCAAGTGGATACCTAGAGAGGATACAAGAGGGATACGAGAACACATACCTACGTAGGATCCCAAAACACAGACCCACATAGGATTATTTTCTCATGTTGCAGACAGCTATAGGGTTTCCTCACTAAGCTCGCTTGATTCCAGGAGAATCCTCACCTCAAGCCACAGGTTGATAAATCAACTGTCACGAAGTCCGAAGAAGATGTATCCCAATGTACCACCATGTAATAGTGGTCTTAACGCAACACACGGTGCGTCAATCAGATGTCGTGTCTGTATGTTATTGGCATTTTTGTATCATGGGCCCAATTTTTTTTGTGCTCAATAAAATCCAGATGTACCCAAATGTTATGAAAAACTAATGTGGGGTATATTGAAAGGAACCTCTTGACCCAAGTAATCTAGCGATGTAGATAGTTCATCCAACAGATGCACGTTGCTCAAGATATGACCAAAAGAGATAAAAGGCTAGAGATTGGTCTATGTCCTGTCCGAACTGGGCAGACCGACCCAGCCCGCCATCGCAGCCCTATCCGCTCGGCTCGCATCTGGCCAGATGACCATCCCTACTCTGAGCCACTCAGTCAAGCGTCGTGCCATCACAGGTAGCTGGCAGTGAGTCGTCCTCCCCTCCTGGCATCCATGACCTTGCATTGCGGCCCCTGCACGCCGGGCGACGTAGATTCACACTGCCACCGCCATCACGTGGCTGGCCTTTTGAATGACTCCACCCTCGTTCCACTACGGCTGGCCGGAGATCCGAACACCAATCCCGAGCCCCACCGATTCCGCTTTCCAGTATGGGTCACCGGCGATGTTCCTCAGGTGACCAGGCGTGCCCTAGTGGCCCGTTCTTTATTCTGTAGACTTCGATACTCATCTTGGGATGTAACGATTGATTTAAAACCACCAAAATCCCCAAATTTTAGGAGATTTCGGGCTGTGTTCATTAAATCCAGTCCCTCCACATTAGAATGGTAATAAGTGCCTTATTTTTTCTTGAATCATGAAGAACATCATGAATGGGCAAGGGGTATTCAAATTAACAAACCATTCCTTGTAGTTTTTTGGAGGAGTCGAGAGGTAGAAGATGAATTCATTGAAGAATGTTGGCGTTTAATGCTTCGACAAAGCTATTCTGATCTGGGATCGAGGTCAGTTCCTCATTCTTCATTGGAGATGAAAAGTAATTCAATGGAGAGAACATTTCTCCCCAATTCTCCGAATCTCTTTTTCCAACGAAATCCTTCAACCCAACAAAAAAGAAGAGAAAATTTATTAAAACAATTAGACAAACAATTAATAAAGTTTTGAACATTTAATAAATTATAGTTGCTCAATTTATTAATTGGATATTTGAGAGGTTTTCCCCCATTAAGAGGGGTTCAGGTGGTCCCCACCACCAAGAATTTAAATTGAGGGTTTTCTAGATTGGGTGGTCCCCACCTCCCTAATTTAAAAATGGAGGTTATAAAAATAAAATAAAATTTGTTCTTATTTTTATCTCTATTTCCACGAAATAAACGAAAAATAACATTCACCCATGACCTACTACGGTTGGGGTGAAGGTATTTTTATGTGCATAATGGCACTGTGAGTTCACCGGTATCTTCATATTTCAATTCTGAGCACCAGTTCAAAAGATACAAAAACCCACACACACACTTACTGAATGTACTTGAAAAAAAGTTTAGAAATTCATTCCTGGCACACTGGGACTCAGAATCACGTTGTGTAAATTTTCACAGACACATTAAATTACAATATAAAAAAACCATTACATGAAATTTATGGGTCTTTACATTCACCCCACATCAGGTCTTTGCATCCTCGAAAGCCATATTACAAAATCTAGGAATACAAGAGGGGGTACTGAACACGAATCTAAGCCTCCTACTCCCATGTGCTCTCCTAGATGTTCCCGTGATTCCAACATACACGCAGCAAAGGTATCGATCACCCGAGAAGGACTCTCTCCTATTGATAATAAATCTCCACTGAAACATCCATAGATGTCTCCCCAGAATTGATTTATAGTTTACCCTAGTCAATCATGTGTAAAGGGTCATGCACTTTTCTTTTTAGTTGGGATACGTGGAAGACGTCGTGCACACGGAGCTGCTGAGATGGAAGAGATAAGTGGTAAGCCACCTCATCAACACTCCTAAGGAACTGAAAGGGTCAGATTAACCTTGGAGATAACTGGATGCCACAACCAAGTCACTTCAATCCTCATTAGGGTGAGACCCATAGAAAGACGTGGTCACCATCCTTAAAATATAGAGGTCTCTGTCTCCTGTCGGCATAAGACATTTTCTTGCTCTATGTAGTCTCCATCTTCTCCTAGATGATCTGTATATTCATCATGGTAGTTTGTTCTATATATGGTCCCATAAGTGGTGACTCCCCTAGGTTAGTATATCACAATGGTGATATGCGCGGTCGGCCGTACAGAGCCTCAAATGGTGTCATCCCAATGGTGCAGTGATATATGTTGTTGTAAGAAAACTCTACCAAGGGAAAGTCATCCTCTCAGCTATGACTGAAGATGAGGACGCAAGCATGCAGCATATCCTCAAAGCTCTGAATAGTCCGCTCAGTCTGGCCATCCGTCTGAGGATGGAAGGCTATTCTCCAATGAATCTGTATCCTGAAATCCTCCTACAACCCCTTCCATATCCTGGAAGAGAAATGTGAATCCCGATTGGAGACAATCGTCGAGGGTACTCCATGTAGCCACAAAATCTCATACACAAAGAGGCTTTTCATGCTCTCTTTTTAACCCTTTTCTCTGATTGGTAGGAAGTGGGCCGACTTGGTGAGTCGGTTGATGCTCACACAGATTTAATCATGGCCCAGGATGTACGCGGAAGTCCTGTCACGAATTCCATGGATATTCCATCCCACTTCAACTATAGGACCTCTAAAGGTTGACCTAATCATGATGGTACCTAATGCTCCGCCTTCACTTACTGACAAGTGAGGCACCGAGAGGTAAATTCTACTACTGCTTTCTTCATTCCTAGCCACCAATGCTGTTGTTGTAGGTCCTAGTACATTTTCACCACTCCTGAATGTACCACTATTGGGGATGTATAGAACTCTATTATCTCTTCCCCTCAAAGATACACTGGTACAATGGTATGTCCTCTAAAAATGATGATGTGCACCCTGCCTTGAGAAAATACATTAGGTTCATGTCCTATGGATATCTTAGCACGTCGAGCCTCGATGTCTGTTTCCCCGTGCTGGGCCTCTGTAAATTGCTGAAGTAGTTGGAGAGTGATTGTACGTTACTGAAGAAAAGATTATCCATCTCATTCCACAAAGTATATCTGTAAAGCGGTTATCTTCTCTATTGCCTCACCTAATAGCCGTATACCAGATCTCCTACTGAGTACATTTCCTTCAAAGCTCCCCTTACTAGGATTATAGACTATCTCGAAGTCATAGAATTGGAGGAACTGAAGAAAACATTTTTTTTCTTAGGTTCAGGTCCTTTTGCATGAATTTATACTCAAGACTCTTATGAGCAGAGTAGACTGTAAAATGTTTTCCCATAATGTAAGGTCACCACATCTTCAAGGAGAATACCTCTACTGCTATCTCTAGGTATCAGTAGCGTAGTTATTCTCATGTTTTTTTAGCTATAGAGAACCATAATGAATCACTACTCACTCCTGCATCAGGACACATTTGAGCCCGGTCTATGATGTGTCTTAATAAACAATGTACCCAATGCCCTCCTCCGGGAGCCTTATGTTGGGGGCACTAGTAAGCCTCAGCCTCAACTCCTCAAAACTCAACTGGCATCTCTCTAACCACATGAAGGGTATACCCTTCTTCGTTAATGCTGATAATGGTGCAACAACACTAGAGAAATATGGAAAAATCCTCCGGTAGTGTCTCGCCAAACCTTGGAAACTCCCTATATCTGTCACACTCCTCGGTGGCTCCTAGGAAAGTACCACCTAAATCATCGCTAGATCCACTGTAACTCTAGCCTATGATATGACATGTCCAAGAAAGTGAACCTCTCGGATACAAAACTAACATATCAAGAGCTTAACATAATGCTGGTGCTCTCAAAGTGTCTTCAGAACTATCTACAAATGATTGGAATGCTCCTACACAGTAGCCGAGTGTATCAGTATGTTGTCGATGAATACCAGTACAAAGTGATCAAGGTATGGCATGAAGATCCAATTCATGGGTCCCGTTAACACTACTAGATTGATGGTCACACCAAAAAACATGGAAAAAATCACTTAATTAATGTACGGAATTATAAAAGTTGTCTTCTAATCATCCTCATCTCATAACCTTATCTGGTGTTATACTGATCTGAGGTCGATCTTCGAGAACATCTGTGCTTCATTCAGTTGTTCAAGGAGGTTTTCAATCCCCAGGAGTGGGTACTTGTTTTTCACAATCACATGGTTCAGGTGCTAATAGTTAAAAATAGTCTCAAGCTCCCATTTTCCTTCTTGGAAAAAAAATTGGGTCTGCCCAAGGAGATACACTGGGTTAGATGTACCCCTTCCCCTATAAGTCATCCAGCTGTTCCAACAGCTCACAAAGCTCCGCAGGAGCCATCCGATATGCTGTTTTAGATATCATTTCTATCCTGAGGTACAAATCAAAGTAAAATTACACCTAACCACATGGAATTATCCCCAGAACATCATCATGGAAGACATCTATGTACTGTTCCACCACTACAAGATAGCTCGGACTCTCCACATCAACCGTTCTAGGGGTAAGGCTATCCCACTGATGATTGATCAGATGTACTCTCTTCCGAGTAAGTCTATCATGTTCTGCAAAGGATCCCTTCTCACTGGTGATGGTAAACATAGTCCCATCAGTGCAGATACACCAGAATTTACACCTAATACAGTCAATCTGAGCATAGACTATATATAACCTGTCCATACCCACGATGATGTCAAAAGGCGTTGATGCCGCTACTAGGAGATCCCAACCAAATATCTAACCTCCTAGATTAAGTTCACATTTTCGACACCAGTATGTAATCATCAAATCCTCTCCCGTAGGAGTCTCTATACATAATTTTCGAGCAAACTACTCCGTCAGAATCTCTAAGCACCAAAATGAGGGACATGGCAATAAAAGAATGACTGAAACCTGTGTATATAAGTACCACATCTAAGGTGGATTAGACACAGATCATACCTCGTATCATCTCCATAGCACCATGGTTGTAGGCCACATATGCCTAGATTTGAGCTCACTCCTATCCACCTACTCCCTACGGTCGAGGTGGACCACCTGGTGGTGGTGGAGGTAACATCTCAAATCGTTGCCCACCGCCAGCTGTACTGCCGGATCCTCTGCCACGTCCGCCTACTCCATGCGGACTCCTCAGTCGAACCTCTGTCTCTGTCTGGGTTGTCCTTCAACTATCTACCGATCATCTGTATGGTTGGTCGAGAATTTCCAAGCCATGTGACCCGGCCCGCCGCATGCGTAACACTGTCTGCTCCTCACATGACTGGATCTTTCTCTGGTGCCCTGCACAACCAACCCTGAATCCTTTGGTCGTCCACCTATAGGTATGTTCCTCTTTTACTTTTGTAAAATCTATATTTTGCAAGCTGTAGAGGAATACACTATGTGATGCCCAGTGGTGGGTCTCGCTGCTATTGACTGCTCAGTAAGAAAATATTTCACTAAGAGGGCTCGCTCAAACACCCCAATCTGCATCAGGATGCTGAGAGATGTCATCAAATCCCTGAACTAAAACATGTGTCCCTGCACGAAG
Source organism: Viscum album (assembly GCA_963277665.1). Taxonomy (NCBI): domain Eukaryota; kingdom Viridiplantae; phylum Streptophyta; class Magnoliopsida; order Santalales; family Viscaceae; genus Viscum; species Viscum album. The sequence goes on along the minus strand of OY728142.1, from coordinate 1,282,351,459 downwards.
GTCCTAGCCCTGAAGAATGGGTCTCACACAATTTCAGTGGAGTAGCGTTAGAGGTCGGTGAACCTCGCTAAGTACTGAGAGATTGTCATGCTACTCTAATGCAGATGAAGAAGCTCATGTATGCGCACTGCACGATGATTAGATGGGAAAAACACTACCTGAAACATGTTCTAAAATTCCGCCCAAATAAGTTTCATCTCATCATGAACCTGGAGAACCAAACTCCACCATCTGTCTACTACTACCTGTAGAATACTGGCAACAAGGATCACTATGTGATCAGCTGGTGTCCCTACCAGTCGAACGACTCCAACCATGACCTCCAACCAATCCTTAGCCGCCTGTGGGTCTGTCTCACCACTGAATATGGGTGGCCTATAGCACTGGAACTTGTGCAATGCACTCAAGTGGCATGCACCCTTTATTGCTGGGGCTAGTGGCATCGATGGCCTAATGGGTAATGGTACTGATGGTGACTCCGCTAGTGCCTCTACTGATAAAGGGCCCTACACCAAGGCCTCATTTCTCGGTAGGCTATAATCGCATACTATACCTGGAAAAATAGCTGGCTGTCTATGTGGACGAATACTGAAAAAAAATAGGTGCACCATGGTAAAAAAGTAATACCTGTTGAGATATCTCAAAAATATCACAAAGAAAACATTTTGAAACACACATGCAATAAGTGTTTTCGTGCACTGATTCAAAAATCAAATGTCAGTGTCCTGGTGTATGGATACATCGGTTTCCAAACCAACACTGAATTTCCTAAACTGATAACAACACACATAACACTTAACACTATTGTCGTTAAAAGATCAGATTCCAATTTCATACGGTATAACTGACTCCATTGATATCAATTTGTTAGGACCCGTCCCCCGGGGTCTGTGCCGTGACTACCCCAAGCCTGCCTTCCATAGGCCAGGGGCTGTCAATTAGAACCGAAAGGTGTATTCCCTAAAACCGGGAAGGTATTGCCTTTATAAACTGTAAACACACACACAACCAATCACACAACAAGATACAAACAAGAATAAACTATATACTAAAAAGTGTGTGTATAGTAAGAAAAAGGGCCCAGGATACAAGCCCAACTGGAATGTATAAGAAAACTGAAAAGTATATGTAAACTAAAACAGCTTATTTGTACTCCCTCCAAGGATCCTACCTGAAGGGTATGTATAGATCTCGAATGATCGTCTCTTCATTACACCTCGTTTAATGTCCTCCTCCGAGCTACCTCCAGTCCTGGATCTCTCGTCCTCAGTCAGCGTTGTCTTTAGTCTGCACCAAACACTACAAGGTGAGGGTGTAACCCGTGTAGGACTGAGTATAACGATACTTAGTAGGGACCATGAGACCCTGAAAGGTCTCACAAAATCCACAAAAAATAAACCACAAACTATGTAATTAACCGACTACCCTACTTAGGTTTTTTCCAAAACATATACATAAGCATTCAGGTAAACTCATCACAATCATGAGGAAACTAAAGGCCCAACTCAGAAGCCCAAAACTCAATGGTCCCATGATGGAATAATACCACAAAGGTAACACAGTGAAGGTAAGTACCACAAAGGTAAAACCTCACAAGAGAATAATATAAAGGTATCTCCACAAAGGTATGCACCACAAAGGTACGCCACACAAATGATTACCACAATGTTAAAAACTCATCTCACACCTGGTATAACATAGGTATGGTAGTAAAGATGATTAGATGTAACTACTAAATCATCTTACTCTGTTAAGAGGAATACCCTCATAGGATACTAAATGTTCAGTCCCACGTATGATCCATGATCATCAAACCCACATAAAATCATTGTACAATAGACCCATGTTGGATCCCTGAGTAGTCCCACGTGGATTCCTAGATCATATCCAAAAGAGACACAAGAAAACAGACCCACTTAGGATCCCAAAACACAGATCCACATAAGAACCCCTTCACATGATGTATCAAGCAAGAAGTTTTCTGCACTACGATCTCTTGATTCTGGGATGATCTGCACCTCAAGACAAATGTTGATACTTCAACTTCAATGAAGTCCCTTGAAGTATCCCAATGGACCTTCATGTAATAGTAGACTCAATGTAATAGAAGGTGTGTTAATCGGATGCTCAGTCTATAATGTATTGGTCTTTTAGTCCCCAGGACCGATTTTCATACGTGCTCGACAAATGGATTCTCATAGCTCATGATATGGCCGAAATAGGGAAAAGGGTCGAAACTGGTTAGGCCCAAACCGCTAGACCGTTCACTCAGTTCGCGGCAGGCGGGACAACCAGACCTACTCCACATGGAACAATCACGCGCCACACTATCCCCAGTGGCCCGTAGTGAGTCGGACACCCCTCCATCATTATGGAGGCCTTGAGCCATAGCCCCTGCATGCCGGGCGACACAGATGCACGCTGCCACCACTGTGATGTGGCTTATGGTGTGTCGGCCGCCACCCATGCTTCGCCGCAGCGGACAGGCCATGTCCATTCTTTGGAGGTGCGGTTATGCCACCACCGTCATCAGTGCCGGACGGAGTGTCGACTACCACTCTCATTCCCCAGCGTTTCCGGTCACCGATGATATTCCTCCAGTCACCGAGAGCTCCCAGGTGGTCGTTCTTCATTTTTTGGACATTCGGACTTGTCTCAAGACATCGACATTGATTTAAAACAACCACAATTCACAAATTTTACTGAGTGGTCGGGTTGTGTTAGTTTGGAATAAACCCTCTACGTTAGAATGGTAACAATTGGCTTATTAGTTCTTGAATAATAAATAATATCAAGAACGGGTAATGGGTATTCAAAATAACAAACCCTACCTTGCCATTAATTGGAGGAGTCGTGAGTTAGAAGATGAAGTTTTTGAAGAACATCCATGATTTTTACTTCCGCAAAGCACTTCCGATCCAGGTTTGGGGTTGGTTTCTCATTCTTATTCGGAGAGGAAAAGTTCTTTGTTGGAGAGAATGTTTATCCACAATTCTCCCAAGATCCATTGCCAACTAAATCCTCCAACCCAAAAAAATAACAAACAACATAATAAAAAAAATAATTCTAACTATTAATTAAATTTGACACATTTAATTAATTGTAGCGGGATAAATTTACTAATTGGGGAGTTGAGTGGTTTTCCCCGATTAAGAGGGGTTCGGGTGGTCCCCACAACCATGAATTTAAAATGGGGGTTTTATATCTCAGGTGGTCCCCACCTCCAAAATTTAAAAAGATGGGTTATAAAAATAAAATATAAGTTGTTATTTTTTTATTTTTATTTCCCTGAATAACAAGAAACTATCCTTCATGGTCGATCTACTGCAGTTGAGGTGAAAGTCTTTTTAAGCGAATAATGGTATTGTGAGTTCAACGGTGTCTGCAAATTTCAATTCCAAGCATCAGTTAAAATGTTAAAAACCCACTCACATGCTTACTGAACGTACATAAAAAAGTTCAAAAATTCATTTTGGGTACACCGGGCCTCAAAATCACGCACCGTAAATTTTCAGAGACTCATAAAATACCCATATAAAAAATTAAATGTAATTTTTGGGTCTTTACATGAATGTTAAAAAATATAAATTAAAATATGTATAATAAATTTAATTTATTACATTCATCAGTAGTGAATAATTTATTTTATCAATATAAAAGAAAAATTTAAAAAATTAAAACAATCTTTAGAAAAACACTTTTGTTTATCTTAAAATTATTTTATTTTCTTTTATAACTAATTCAAAACCAATTAATTCATTTTATTCCTATTAAAAATACATTTTCAAAATGTTTAAGTCTAATTATTACCCATTAATCAATCAATTAGTAATTAAATTTTATATTAAAGAATGTTATTTTAATATTACATAAAAGATTATTTAAACTCCATGTTTCATGTAAATAAATTTACCAATGAAATAATATATATTTACATAATAAAATATCGTAAGATATTGGTTTGTTGTATTCTACTCCCTTATAAGAATGTAAACTATAAAGTTACATTATTATAATACAAAACCTCACGGAGAATTATCCCCCATTACATCTAAGAGTTTCCATGTGACTTACTATAATATATGAATTTTCCACAAAACACTGACCAGGTGACTGGTCATGTTCCATAGAACATTCACTACTTTTTGAAAAATCTCAACTTTTTTCTCCTAATAGAAATTTTACCCTATCGTTATATAATCATACATTTTTAACATTTTAAGGATAAATTATGTACTTCTTCATGAGATATACATAGAGTATATAATTATCATTAGATAGATTCATTGTATGTTCTAAGAAATAAGAATCCATCCCAATGCGATCTAAAATTTCAACGGGATCAATATTTATAATGATCCCCATTACAATACTTCCAAACATGATAACCATATTCCAATTATGTATTACTAGGAATAAAGTGTCACTGACATTTAAGTTAATATCATTACAATGATTGTTTTCATATCTTCAATGTTGACTCTCACATACCTGGTTATTTTACTGAATAAATCATACATTTTCTACCATTTGTTTAGAAATCTCATCTCCCAATAGATTTTTTATCCAAAATTATAATAAATAATTTAGATTCTATAATTCCTACCATATATGAATTCATAATGGTACATATGAATTATTATGTGAAATATTTTGTTGTAAGAAATGTTTACAAATGTCTATAATTAATAACACCAACATTTTAAATCAATATAATAGGATCTCAAAAAAATTTAAGGGTTCGGGTATTCTTATTAGACTAACCTTATAAATAATTATGATGTGAATTTTTAAAGTTTGTATCTATTTTTAAATCTTGATGAAGACGTCTCTAGAACATCAAGGTAATAATATAATCCATATAAGATACAATTGAATTTAATTAATCATGAAACCATTCGATATCTGTAATATATGTCTTGGTAATATCATTAATAGATAAATCATTTTTATTGGAAATAAAATATTTCTATTTATTATGGTGATCTACTAGGGTAAAAAAAATTTGTTCCCTTTAAATATTTTGGATGTTCGATTACCAAATCCTTTTTAATTTTTTCCCATTTCTGTGTTTTTATAGGTAATTACTGTAACGTCATATGTTAATATTATTTCATACACATAAAATTATGAAACACTATTCAATAAGATAAAAACCCTAAAAACCCCATTTTCAAGTTATCCCACTATAAATACTCCTTCATATCTCTATATGTCTTTGTACATCCATTATGTATAGAGAGTGATGAACTATTACTTTAATCTGACTTATCCTTATTTAATTTTTATATTTATGAGTCACATACCCTATTACTAAACCTTGTCATTATATAATACTAGTGCTTCAACTAATAATAATTCAAATCATTCCACTATAATTTCATATAATCATTTTATGTCTCTTTAATCCTCACATGGATGGATGGTTAATGATTCATATAAGAAATATGTTATTTCTCCCCATTCATCATGATTCCATGATCCATATTATGACAATCTATTTTTTTATATCATTCAATCCTCATCCAGGAAAACTATAATGTTCTATGAAAACAATTTTTTTTTAAACAATAATAAGATCAATGCCATGTTTAACACACTACACCAAGATTTTACAGAACTACGATATATTATAAAAATACTATTGTATAATGTAGAAATTATTACCTAGATATTAAAATAGATGTAAGAATAGGAATAAAAAAATTATATCAAATATATATAAAGGTATTAGATAAATCATAATTATGGTTCAATTCATTTTAAAAATTACTAACTTTTCAGTATAGTCATTTTATGCTTCAAAAATATTTTTTCTTCAAAATAGTTTTTTATTAAATTATGTTATCTGAAATTATAATTAATTTTAACTTTTTTTAGTAAATCCTATTTTTTAAAATTAATATCCATTTTTAAATTAATATGTTAATATAATATTGGGTTGCATTATTGGTATTTTTTAAGAAGGCATATTTTTAGGTGAGTCATAAAAAATAATGATTTTGGTAAAAATAGCATTACTTATCATTAAATAAAGTTATTCAAAATTAAAATATTTTGTGGTATATTTATTAATGTTACATACATCACTATTAATTTTAAATAATATAATTAATTACATAATAGTAAACATTATACTTGATTTGGTTGTTCATTTTTTTTAAAAAAACCCAATTTTCTAAAAACCTCTATTATTTCACATTAATCAATTATATAAGAATTTATTTTCTCCACAAAATATAATATATGAATGAAAAAATGACTCCATATTTGAAATTAGGATTTTAATTTTTTTTAAATAGGTCCCTTAAATTTTTTATCATTTTGAATATTATCCATGGTAATGATTTCTCACCTTCGTATGGGTAAAGCATGTAGAACTTGGTTAAAACAGACGTGAGATGCTTTAAATTAACTATGACAATTGACATTATCCCACATTATGACTATTTTCAACCAAATATAGGATTAATGAGTAAAATTATGTCTTTTAGTATATCAGTTTTAATTTTGGAACATATTCTTGTATTTTATGAACATCAATTATATTTTATTCAAATTAAAAACAATTTTATAGTATTTTCATTCAATGTTATAGTTGGAAAATGTAATTTAGTTTGGTAATGATAAAAAATTATTGACACCTTAAATAATTATTATTTATCTAGAGAAATAAATTTAAATCAACCTCTTTCCTGATTTTCAATTGAAATGATTTTAAAGGTTAAATATTGTATTTCCCAAAAAAAAATATACCTCATGAATTTTACATACTTGTATTAAATATAATAACATTGATCTAGGTATTTTAAATATGAAAAAATTATTTTTTTTTTTGAATCACCAGGTAAAAAAATATCCATAAATCTATTTTTATATTTTTCTTATAATTATATTATCTTCATTAAGAGTCATGTTATCATATTTATGGTTAAATTGGTTTTAAAGGCAGTTTAGATAGGTGATACAGATTAAAATGTATCCAAAATTATTTTAAATGATATTAGTTTAATTTATTCCATTACTATTAAATCTCATAAAAAAATATTTGGTCACTTGGTTATAGTTTATTAGATATAATACATTATATTTATTTAAAACATCAAATAAGTACAAGAGTGTGACTTCCCTCGCAAATGATAGTTAACCACTTCTCCTCTATTATTCCCACCTCTTGAGACACCTAGCATGACCAATCTCATCTAACATAACTTCCAATTTTACATCTCAATGTTTTATCATTTTTTATTCTCCAAATGACATCCGAAAATGGATTAATGTGTAAGTGAAAGGAGGTCTCTCAAATAATTTGAAATCATTTTACATGACTATTTCAAATTAAATTTCAACTTCTACCTACCATAATGATTTTCTGTCTATCATTACATGATTAATCTTGAGACATAATTATACAATGAGGTTATTAATATTTTGGGAAAACCATTTTCCACCTCCATTCCATAAAATGGTAAATTAATGTATCGCTTGTGTGTACATGTGGACTTACACATCCACATAGAAATATGATTAATTTTCCATGACCATATCTCATGGATGGTTATAATGAAGGATGTAATAAATATATTTTATATTTATGATATAATAAAAAAATTAATGATAACATATGATTGAACTTCTTTTCTTTTTTATCATACTAAAATTGATGTATAATTCTTACATGTTTATAGAATACCATATCCATAAACAATATATTTAATTTTAAATATCCATATTTTGGAATGATTATAAAATTTTATATAATGAATAAATATTATATGTAATAAATGAATGTAAATTTTTAAATTTTATATTATTGTTATACCATTGAATGTTCTTAAACATTTTACATCTATTATGTGTTATTGTTTAAGTTGGTTTTACTACCAACATGAGTGATTTTATAATATTTGTGAAATGAATGATTAAAGAATATTGAATACTAGAGATATTAAACAATAAAATTATTTAAATAAAAATATTTGAATTTTGGATAAGAACTCGCCATAAGGACTGATACTACTGTTCTCATAAATGCATCAAAAAAGAAATAGTTATCACTCAGAATAAATATTTTAATAAAGATTTATTACTGAACAAGAGATAAGATGTTATAAATAAATGATTTATCATGTTATTATTATTATTATGTTTTTTTTTAAATCAAAAAAATTTAAAATTATTATACAAGTGGTTAGGGTTTTTACAATGCATATCAAACTTATGGTAAAGTTTTCTTGTCTTATTATTGTATCTTTCGTACATATGAAATGTTATTGAGATTTTTCAATAATGTGCTGGAAAAAAAATTAATTTGATATAGTATAACAAAAATATCATGATATTCTTGGTATTTTATTTTTCATTTGATGATATTTATTTTATGGGATTTATGATTCAAGAGTGACTAAAATTATATGAGACTTATATTTAAATCTGTTTTTTATTAGGTTTGTTTATTCCTGAATTTCCATTGAGATAAATTGTATGATCCATATATATTAAACAAAATTTAATATCGTTTACTCTATTTTTATGTAATTTTTTTAATCATTTTTATTTCATTGGTACTCAACGTGATCCAAAAAATATGTCTTAGAAAATCCATTTTTAATTATCACTGAAGACAAGAAATTTTTGTATTCTATGTAAATATTTTATAAAATTATTCTAATAATAATTTAATTAGTACAAAGTGTTTTTAATTCCATTTTACCCATGTTTTAATTTCAATAATATTTTTTAATAATCATATGGTCTATTTATAAAAAATATTTTATTTACTAATAGTGTGAAAAAATTAATTTCCGTAATAATTACACAATGAATATAATTTCTCACCATCATAATCAATCAACGTTTTTAATTTCCTAATAAAATTTCCATGATTATTTTAAATAAAATATTTCCATAAATAATTTAGTGTTTTCTGGATTTTAAATAAGTTGTTTCAATAATGATTTCCTATTTTATTAATGAGATATTTCTATGATATTTTAATGTCATTATTCGTATATAATAACATCAATTTATTTAGAATATGATTCATTGGGGATATGATCCAATGGTATGATCGACTTATTCCTATTTTATGGTATATGAGGATTGAGTTATGTGGATAATTAAATGAAACTCATTAATTTATTATGGTTTATCAAGGTTAACAAGAAATATTTATGGATCCCATTTCTTTTACATAGGTTTTAATTTGAGGAAATGATGGTTGTTATTTGATATTGAAGAACATTTATGGATTAGGTTTATTTTTTTTATGGGTATGTTATTTCCCTAAAATGCATCATGTAGTGATAATCCCCACTATATAACTATATCATATATGAACCTAATGTAGTATTCCAAACATTATAGAAGTACTCGGTTTCATGTCCATAAGTTAATGTTATGACATGATTTCATATCGTTAACATAATGAGTAAACTTGATACCATTTATATGTTTTCAAAATTTTATAATATTGTTCTTGTACAACATTTTAATGTTTAAGATATAATTTCATGGCTCATTCTTGATTATGGATGCTTGTACACTCTTATGATTGTTTTATTTTGTTTTAACATAGGTTTTTTTATTACTAATTATTAATGATAATTAATTAGTTGTGTATGATTTTTTTGAATTTTTTTTATTTGATCATACTCTAATTATCACTTCTGATAATTGATTTATATACCCAATATTAACCCTTACATAGAATTCGAGATCAAAATTTCTTATTTTCATGTTTTCCCTAGGTAATGAGGAAAATTTATAAGTAGGGAATATCTAAATATAACCAGAAATAGAATAAATTTCATAGAGATACTAAAGATATTTTATGATATAAGATGTTTATATATCTAGTCTCTAAATAAAATAAACCATTATTGTTCTATGGTGTCTATAATTATGTTATGTATTTCATATTCATCTAAATGTATTTAATATTTATGTAAGATATTCATGGGTCATGATTATTTTTATAGGAGAATGATTCTTTATTTTTAAAGATTAGGGTAATAATATATTAGTGAGAACAATTATTATAATACTAATTATAGAAGAGCATCTTATGATATGGTAGAGGGGAGATATTTTTCATAGAAAAATATCCATACCTAGATATTATAAACTGTGATACACCTATGGAAAATATTAACCTAGGGGAAATAACTATGAAAATGGTGAATTTTCTATTAACTCGATCATAACTAATACATGATAAGTGAGCCTATGAATACCCCACTACATCGACATTTCTAATGTATATTCTTGAGTTAATTCGCCTTATTTATACAAACCGTTATGATTGATTTCAGTAGACTATAACTTTGAATAAACTATTATAGTCATAACATGTCATGGATTGAGAATATTGTTTCTTGATTTAGATATATTTTAATTGATTTTGATGAATATATTATTTATCACTATGAAATTTTTTTCTCACATTATTAATTTTTAAAATCTAAAGAATAGGGGAACTGTGTTAACAAAATGTGTGAAGGATATGGCGATGGTTTAGTAAATGAAACCCCAATCAAGATAAAATGTAGTGTGAAGCCTATTATGGTGATATATAACTATATATCTTGGTAAATGATTAATTATTGGAACCTAGCTGAATTTTCAAGCACACCTAGTAATAGACAAATGGAGTTTTATGAATTTTTGGTTGGAAAATACAATAGAGGAAAAACAGTCAATTTCCAAAATATCTGAAATGTTTAAAGAATCAATAAAGGTAATATATGAATGCAATCAAACATTTTTTTATGTGTGGAAAATAATTTCATGAATTTGTATATTTCTAAAAAAAATGAAATTCTAGTAAACACGATGCATGATATTTGATGTTTTCATAAGGTATCACATATGGTTGAATATTTTAAATTTAAAAATTACCTAGATTATTAAACTTTTTGTCCTGGTGTGAAATATTTAGAAGAGGATCAACAAGGTTGTTTGAGTAATAGATTATTTTTATTATAAGGTGACTATATGTGAAAAATGAATGGTTTTATTGATTTTAATTGTATTACTTGTGATAGAATTATGTAACATGATTAAATTGAGGATGATTATTCTTAGCCCATGAGACATATTTTTGATATTTGGAATGAATTGTCCTAGAATAAAATTTACAAACATTGATGAATTCTTATGGGGAATTATAAATGATTGGAGTGTCAACATATATGTTTTTGAGAGTTATGATGTAATAGAATTTTTTTAATAAATATATGGATGATTAGATGTAAAAATTCATTTTTACACTTTTGGAGATTTATATAATTCAAGTTCCTGGGATAAATTTATTGAGTGTCAATATATTATTGAGGTATATATAATCCTTAGTTTTAAATTTTGTAATGTTTATTTAGGGAATAATGATTTTATATTTTCAGGATGTTTTTTGAATGATATTGATAACCTTTAGGGGTAATATTATCATTGATCATTATTTCAGATAGAAGAGTTGTTACACTTATGGGAAAATAATTTTTATCATATAGATACCAATGAGATTGAGAAAAGGATTATAATATATGTAATAGTTTTTATTTTTGGTGTTGTTATCTATTTTGGGAAAATTATATAACTAAGCTCAATGGAAATATTTTTGTTCAATATGGATTTTTACATGAAAAATAAAGGGTAAATGATCTCTTGGAATCATATAAAATTTTATTTTGGGTTTATGGTGATTCATGATATTTATAGAAATAATAAGCTTCTGTTGGGGAGTATATGATTATGAAATATACATTTTTTATATGAATTTATTAGTTTCTTATATTATTGGGACCTAACACTAGTGAAAAACATAGTTATAACATAAGCTTTTTATATTCTATTATTCAACAACCAATTTTAAAAATATTTTGTTAGTATGCCATTTAATTAGGGAAATAAATATATATTATGCAAGGTTTTTTTGATGGATTACAATATAATCGACAAATATTATATTTTGTAAAAAAATTTATTTTTGTTACTTTTAAAACAAATTAATAAAATATTTTGGTATATTATTTACATTAGTTATTTAAAGTTTATCATAATGATAAAGTTGTCCCCTCTATCTATATATTTTACATTTAATCCCAATTTTGAATATATGAATAACAAATAAATATAAAACTAAAAACATTTAATTGAAATTACATGTTCGTAAAATAATATTTAATGGATAGAGAGGTTTTTGGTTGAGAATGAAATGGAAAATAACATTTACAATGAAGTAATTTTATCCAAATATTTTTATATAGCTAGAAATAATCTAATAATTCTTTCAATTATAATAAAAATTTATCTATCAATGATAATATTTTTTGATAATTACCCTAATTACATTCAACTATTAATATTTTTTATAATTTTAAATTGTAAACTAATTATATTATCATATAAATCATTAAATTTTGTTTTTTATTCTATAAACATTCACATCAGAGTTATGTATTATATTATAATTATTATTATTAAAAAAAATTATTTAGTTTTCTTATTTATTAACTTACATGTAAAATTATATTTAACAACATTCATCTAAATACCTAGAATAAAATATTTGTTCTCTTAACAGTATATTTTGGCAACTAAGAACGAAAAATATTTTCTATAGTGATTATTAAATAAAATATGAGAAAAATGATCATTAAAAATAATTTTAATTTTATTATTAAGTATATTATGAAATAAATATATTACTTATATCCTTTTTAATATCTCCACTGATTTTTTTTGTAAAAATCCTAAAAAACATTGTGAAAACATTTTTTGTACTAGATTTATTGTTAAAATGATCTTGGAAGAATATAATATCAAATACTTCAAATCCTTGGGTCATAATTTTATTCTATCATATTTTCAATAGTTTTTGGGTTAATTACTCAAGGAATGATATATGTTCATCTTATGGTGTAATTAAAGAGATTTTGGGGATTGAAGTTTGGTGGTTTACTCATATAGAATATTTTTTTTCATTTATTATCCATTTGGTTTTGGTTATTGTCTAGAGAAATGAGAAATTTAATATTATCCAATTTTAGATATTATGATCTATTTGTAGTTTATTTTATATCATCATGCATGAAAATTTAGTAATTTTATTAATCATTGGAATATGGGATGAAAGGTGGTTGAATTGAATTAAAATAACAAAAAATTGATTAAATTATATTTATATATTTGAAAAATAAAATAAATTGTATTTTTTCATATTATAGGGTAAAAGAAATCTCCATATTTAGTTAAAAATACCTTGAAAATGAATTATTTTACATTTTATAGTTTTTTATAAATAATTTTTGGCTGTTTCTACCCCTCACTATCTTATGGTTTTTTGTTTATTAATATTCACATGATCATGTTCTCAATTAATCTATATTACTATATGAAAATTATATTACTCCTTATTATCCTTGTTTTCACTTCTGACAAATAATCTCCTATAATGGGAACCTAATTGTTTTATATTTCATGTATCCATTATGTTTAGTGCATCCCCTTTTCAAATAATGTTGTTTTATTCCTTTGTACGAGGTGGTTTTTTAAAAAGGGGTTTTCAAATACTTATCGATGGATTACTAATAAAAAATATATGAGTATGAAATTTATGTAAGGAGGTCAAATGGAACACCATAATTATTTATTTTGAAACTATAAAAATATTTATAGCTTTCTTAACACGTGTCATTAATATTTAATTGAAGAATGATATACTATAAAATTAAAAGTATTAAAATGTGAAAATTTTAACCTATGTGTTGTATAATCATTATTTATAGAAATGAAAAAATTATAAAAATGTATACAAATTTTATATATAAATAATTTTTATAATTCACAATAAAAAATTACTCAATTATTAGTAAATACAATTTATTCTTCAGAAATATGTTTTTAAATGTTTTTTATATAATTTTCACACAAATATTATAATAAAATTATAAAATATAATATAAATTTTATTATTGGTAAATTAATAACATCTTATAAATAATTATTTTAATATTATATTAGGTTTAATTTTTAATATTTTATCTCATAATTATTTTTATTTGAATAGTAGAAAATATTAGTTTTTTTTCCAAAAAATTTAATTGTATTCATAAAATCTAATACATTAAAAGTCCCATTGTGTTTATAATTTTATATTAAAGTCAAAATATTATATATTAATTTAAATAATGTAATTAATGACATAATAATTAAATAATTTATTTTTACCTCTATTTCAAATTTGGGAACCCATGATTTCATTTTATTAACATAAATAATATTTTATTTGAATATAAAAATAGTTTTGGGTCATTGAATTTATTGGTATGGTTAGATTATTCCATTCCATTTAATTTGGTTAAAATATATAAAACCAATCTTTTAATAAAATAAAAAATATATATTTTCTATAAATCATCTTTATACATGATTTCAATATGAAATGTTTTTGCTCTTAAATAACGTATTTTCCCAAAAAAAAATAATGCATTTTGATTAGTTATATTACATTAAATAACATACATATATATATTTTTCATAATATAAAATGTGTTCTAAATCTAAAATCATCCTATCAACATTTTTTAGATGGCCAGTTTTATTTTTGTGCATATAATTAAGTTATAATAGTAAAAATCTATGTTATCATGGCTAAGATTAAATATGATTTAAAAGATGGTTGACTAAGATATAAGGATAAAAATGTCTCCAAAAAATGACTTAAAGTAATTATTTCAGTTTTTTCATCCCTATTATATCTTATATTGGAATTTGGGGTGAATTGCTTCCACTTGACCACATATAATACCTAGGAAAATTTGAAAATATTAAATTATAACAAGATTATCAGTCCCCTCAAATAAAAAAGATAAATAGTTATAATTTCTCTATCACACATATTAATCAACATATAATTACCAATTCCTACCAAAATCACATTTTATATTCCTACACCATGGCATAAAACTTATGGTTTTATTTTATGATCATATTATGATGGATTAATGTGTAATCAAAAGAAGATATCTCAAAGAAGTGGTAATCATCGTACCCAACACTTGTAAAGGTGTATTCATCCTATAAATCCTAAAAATATTTCGTAACCATCCTAAAATAAATAATTCAACAATTTCGAAAAATTTATATATTGTTGTTATTTTGGTGCAATCATATTCCTCTACCTTTCCATTAAATGGGAATGAATGTATCGCTCGTGATTATTTGTCAACTACCACATTAACATAGTGATGTGATTAATTTTCTATCACTATATATCATGTATTTTTTTAATTCGGGATTTACTAAATATATTTCAAATTTATGATGAAATAATTTCAATATAATGATAAAATATTATCTTTCATTTCTCTCATTATAAAAAGGAATTATTCTTCCACAATTTTCATGGACTACCTTTCCATGAACGACATATTCTATTTTTAACATTATTATTTTTATAGGATTATAATATTTATATATGTATAGTTAATATATATATTATATCTCTTTAATGATAAATATAATGTTTTTATCATTATTATTAAATACCATGTTCTTACTCATTTGGTATTTGTAACACACTCTTGTTTAGGTTGGTTTTACCACATACATGAGTTATTTTATAACGTTTATTCCATAAATTTTTTAGTAAATTTGAATGATGGTGATTTTATTTAATTATATTATGTATATGAAATTTTTTAATATAAATTTTAACTATTATAGAAGTGAATTGACCTAAACCGTCGAAATGAAACATGCATGAAAAAATCATCTATAAAAAATAACAGTGATTTTCATAAATATATTTTAATTAATGGGTGACTATATGTTTTAAAGAACCATATATTTTGTTATGATTGTAAATATTGTTTTAAAATATATTTATTATTTATTTAAATTCATTATGTAATATCTTAGACTACTCATGAATAATGTTAGAGTTGATGTAAGGGTTTCTCATCTAAATTTTTATTTAGTGATTCTTAAGTTATATTGACTAATTATTTGTTTCATGTGGTTGATATAATAACCCATAAATATGGTACACGATGAATTTATTTATATTTACAGTTTTTAATTGTTCATTTTTTTGTTTCTTTGTTGGGGTTATGAGGCAATTGTTCTCCAAGTGGTAAGGGATTTATGTTTCAATTTTATTTTAACCAGGACTTTTATGTGTGAATTTACATTGAAACAATTATTTTATCCATTCCGATTAAAACATAAACATTTTATTCTACTCTTTTTAATTATTAATTTTTGTGTTTTTAATCATTTTTAGCTATTTGGTAGTCATAATGTAGCATAAATTTCGTTTTATAAAAGATAACATTATTTCTCTAACAGATTTGGAATCCATCCTCTAACATGTACATGTTTTAAAAAATAGTTTTAAAAAATATCCAATAAAATCTTAAGGTCCTTTTACACATTTCATTCTTCTAATAAAAATTTGAAATAGGAATATTCATGTATTTTTTTGGTTGAGGTAAATTATACTGATGGTGTGAACATAAGAGTTATTGTAACGATTAAAGAATGAAAAAATTAACTAATGTAATTATAAATTATTGGTTTAAGATTATCATAAAATTTTAGATGTTTCTTGTCCAATTAATTATTTTCATTATTATATTTTATATTTATATATATAAAATATGTTGTTTCAAAATTAAATCATAATTTTACTCAAAAAATTTCTAATGATATTTTCATGGAATTTTTAATCTATGTTAACTTACTTTGATGCTACCTTTTCATAAATATTTATATGATCTCATGATACTATCCTCTTATTTTAGGTATATTTTTTGGGGTGCTTATATTTTGTGAGATATTATTTGAAACTTATTAATTTTCTTCTGGATAACTTAGTTAAGATGATATCTTCTAGAACCATTTTTCAATGGGTTATATTTTGATGAAATAATTATTTTTTAGTAATCTCATTTCACAATTATTTTTTAGTTTCATTTGATAGGTTGGTATACTATAAACATATAATTCATTGGGAAATTATATAAAAATCAAGGGGAAATTATGTTTTGTGTCAACCTGATTTGATGTTCAGAATATTATGGGTGGACCTGGATTGATGTCCATAAATTTTTGCAAGGAATGGATTTAATATTCGTAACATAAAGGGTGAACTTCCAACTCTACATAGATCTTTATAATTTAATAAATTAATTCATGTGACTCATTCTTAGGTTTATTATATGATTTCATATATGATTATTGATTATATATGATTCCACACTTTTATGAGTTTTTTACTTTTTATGAAAAATTAATTTTATTGAGTCATGATTATTGTAATTTAATTTATTGGGTATGAATTTATTATTTTATTATCATGTATAAATATCCTTATTCTCAATTATGATCATTTATTAATATTTCTTATGTTTATCCTCACTGAACTTATGATCTCTCCATTTCTTATTATTCAATTTTATATAGGTTATGAAAACGTTTTCAAGTGGGGAGTTTTTAAGACATGTCCTTGATTAAATAATATGTCGTAAGTGTTTAAAATCTATTATGAAATAATATTTTTATGTATAGACATTCAAAAGACACTAAACCATTACATTTTTTTGGAATGGGTAAATTTGTTATGTATTTAATATTCATTTTAATGTTGTAATATTTATGTTTTTTTATGATTGTTTCACCACATAATCCTTATAACATAGACCATCCACTATATAGATTTCCATTATAGCATGGTTGTGTGCTGAGTAGTCATAATATTTAATAAATTCCAATCATGTTCTTTGGATCCTATACAAATATTTTTTTAATATATTATCATATAATTTTTTATCAGTATATATATCAAATATTTCACTACTATGTTAATCGACATGTATTTTCAATGAAAAAATAGTACTGCTCGATCTAAGTCACATGTCAGACAATTTTACAAATGAATTTTTAATGTTTTAGGCCGAATCTATCACCATTATATTCTATACGATGATGAAACTTATTTACCTCATCAATGCATCACCATAGATCAAAAAATCTTCTCTCATACTTGGTACTGTCAGAACTAGTGAACATATAATTCTTCTATTTAATCCCTTGTAATTTTCATTATATTTATCTATCGAAATAATCTTAGATACATCTTCAGTAAAAATGGTTCTTATATTATATATTTGTGATAAATCATTAAAAGGATCATTATTATAGTTCTAAAATAAGAAATCTATATATCTTAGTCATCGTGTTTGGTTTGTTCCATTTCTTAATAAATTATTTCATTGAACGATCAAACAGTATACCCTCTCATGAGATTATATGATAGTTGAATGAAACATAATATAACCGAAATTCACAAATGATAAAATTGGCCTATAACCCATCCTAACATAGGATATTCAATACAGTCTTCAAATAATCATCATTATCTTCATCGATCCTTGAATATATAATAATTTCAATAATAAATACAACAAAAAATTGATCTAGGTAATCTATAAAGACTATATTCATTATATCTATGAATATAGTCATGGAAATGGAATGTCTAATTAAAATCACTATAAATTCAAAATGACAATACCTTATATAAAAGGATATTTTCTTAAGATCATACTTATTGTGATATTTTACTATTATATCAACATCTGTTAATTTTTTCAGAAACATAGTATGGATATTATAAAAAATGAAATTTTATATTATAGAGGGGATATCTTTCCCCCACTTGGATCACATGTCCCACTTTACTATTAGGGATCACAGGAGAATTCCCTCATCCTCTTAGAATAAGATGTT
Source organism: Viscum album (assembly GCA_963277665.1). Lineage (NCBI taxonomy): Eukaryota > Viridiplantae > Streptophyta > Magnoliopsida > Santalales > Viscaceae > Viscum > Viscum album. The sequence goes on along the minus strand of OY728142.1, from coordinate 1,282,332,667 downwards.
CCTAGAAATGGTTTTCATCATTAACCATTGTATTTATACATAGTTTTATGTCATATCTATTATACTTTAAATTGTAACATTATAGTGTGGATGTATTATTTGTTGTTATTACTGACTAGTCCATCCATTGAAAGGACTCATCAAATCACATGAAATTTTATTTAATTATGGTATAGTTTTATACACATATAACATTTACCAAGACCCATAAGTAAATTACATTCATGATTAATTTAATACTTCTCACATGATAGAAAATTGTTTTCTTTCTTATATGTGTTTTATAATTTTAATTTCCTTGAATTTACATATTTATTTTATTTTATGCACAAGTATGATATTAATGAAAGTATCTAATATTAATTTTTAGTTGAGATAACATTTATATATTTAATCATATTTATAAGTATCTCTTTTAAAAAATTACTTTTGGGGTATTGGTCTCATGCCACTTAAGATTCAACAACTTTTTCATTCAAGGTCGATGATAAAACCATAAATGTATGATGCATGCATTATGAAATTTTCATCATATGAACGAATGGATTCATCATCCTTATGTTATATATTTATTAATCTTCCCCCAATTTCAACAACAATTATTTGAGGAAAAAATTCTTGGAAAATAAATTATTAATCTCTACACATGTAGAAGAGTGAATTTAATCCACTTCCATTATATTTTTGATGAAATTCCACAAATTATCTGCCTCACCATCTGAATGATATATTACTATGAAAACATCAACATGTTTTGAACCCTACATAATGAATTATATATTTTTTTAAGTACTAAAAAATTTATTATCCACTACTAGAGAAAATAACCCATTGAATTAATGTTCGTGTTTTATGATAATGAAATCAATAGTATTTTTTCCCTCTTACTCTCATTGGAAAAATATTTTGATTTATTACATGAGTATATTTTTTAAGTATATTAATGATAATTTTAACTCCATCTCACATGTAATTCAATTTATCATTTCATTTCCCATCACATAATTTCATTGGGATCCTCCTTCTCATTCTATCAATTTCATAGAAAAACATAGTGTCATTATCATGGATAAATTATAAGAATACGAATTATATATTTATGATACTTATTCTAATGGTGGCCTAAATTATGAAACATTCATCCAACCTATAAAAAGTTTTTTCATATCATATAAATATGAATTTAAATAAGATATAAATGGTTATATCTATGAAATATTTATAATGTCTCATAAAGAGAATGTGATTTATCTAATGTAAGTCACTCAGGAGTGTCATTATATATATGAAGTCTAAGGTACACTCATTATTCCATCATGATGATCATGTTAATACCTACTCTATCATGTCTAGTTTTTTTCCCAAGGTGAATATATTCTGTATCATTATCTGCTTTCTAATATCTAGAGAGTGATATATTTTCTATAAAAACCACAATCCTTTATTTACTATAAATATGGATTCTCTCTTATACATATTTTTGTCATTAGTTTTCTCACATTAGTTTTTGAATAATAATTTCAAAAAAATTACTAAAACATGCTCAGATACAAACTGATGTGACGTTATAATTTCAAAAATTAATATTACATCATTTTAGATAAACTTTTGATAAATCGGATAATATTTATTGTCTATAAAAAAATTGGTTTAGTTTATTTGGAGACTATATATATATAAATATTATTTCATGAAAGATACATAATATCTTCTAAAATCATTATAACATAATAAAATTCTTAGACACACCCTATTTAATAACATTAATTATAACCTACAAATAAGAAACATAAGAATTGGTTAAATATGATTATTAGTATGGTTAAACAAAAGATATGTCAATATATAATCAGAAGTGAGCATAATATATACATAAGGTTCAAATAACAAGATCATAGTTTTATAATTTAATACCAAATAAGACAGTGTTAGTTAATCATTAATCATGACATAAGGGTTTTTTATAATATAAGACATGAGTAATATGAGTGATGAATCATCAATAATAAATCATGAGTTGAGAAAACATGTTATAAGAAGAAGTAATATATTTTCTTATACACATATTAATAGATAATCATTCCATTATGAAAAGATCAAAACCAAGATGATCATAGTGAATTGGGATCACTCCCCATTACATAATTTTCTTAGTCACGGTTAACTCCTAAGAATATCATATTTGGTAGGGTACCATACTAAACAAGGTTCACATCCCCTTAGAGTCCATATTGCCTAATGATATATCATTAATTTACCAATTTAATGGAGGGTTATATAATTATGGTCACACATGTCTCATAATGTATCCATACTTATGTTTTCCATGAGATCAAATAACATTAATCTATTCCTAAAACATTAAGAGGAAATTATTTCATATGAAATCCATAATTTCATAAAATCATATCCATTTGAAAATAAATGTGTTTCTTAAACATTCTATATTCCCTTCATATAATTATCCATGTAAAACAAACTAGTTTCTTATTGTTTGTTCAATAACTAAATAACAAGTGGGAAAGAAATGATGTATATATAAGAATAATTATATCATCATCGAATGCCATCCAAGGAATGAAATTTGATAGTATAATAATATTTTATCCCCATCGAAACATTATAGTACACAATTTATGTTAACATAGATGAAAATACCTTTTTAAGATTATATGAACATTTCATTGATAACAAGGAAAATACCCCTTTCATATGATTTTTTTAAAAATTAAAAAATACAAGAATATTGAAAAAATATAATTTAAAGTATCTATGGAAACCTGAAAACTTAGATTTAAGTAAATGAATATTAATGATTTTAGTAAAATCCATTCATGTGGTAAATTTCAAAACATAGATACATTTCACAAATTTTTATAACAAATATTAAATAAGCTATTCAGTGAACAATGTAAAAAAATCCTTTGTCAAATTTGGAAAATAAATATATTTTTTTGAAAATGAAGTTAAAAAATAATTTGACGATATAAAATGACATTATTGAAAACATTTTAAATAACATGGATATGGAGGAAATCATTCATCGATCAAAGAGGAAATAAGTTATGTTTTTTAAAAAATTAAAAATCTTCTAAAAAAAGGATAATATGATAAAATTTCTAGAATGTTTGTGTATTAACAAATTGAAAAAATATTAGGGGTTTAAAGGATAAAACCCATTTAATTTATCATATTGAAAATTTATCAAATACTATCCCAAAATTAATTAAGATTGTAATATAAACCCTTACATTATGTCTTCTGTTTCTTTGTACAATTTCAAAAATTATATATAATAAATATAGATTTATTATACATATATTGAATAATAAAATTAATATAGAATTTAATTTGTGTCTAATATTTAATATTTTCATTGACAATTTTATTAATAATTATTCATTAAATCGAATAATTAGGAGAAAAATCGTGTGTTTTCCATTCATGTTTCGATTTGATGGTTTTTGCGCTTAATACATGGGTGTTAATTCCTTATATTCATAATAATTATTAAGACAAAATGTATAATATTTAGTTAATATATATAACTTTATAACCATTCATAACAATTAGTGAAAAAATGAATCACTATTTGATATTTGACCTATACCCATTGTTTGAATCATTGGGTTTTGCCCCTAAAACCGTGGGTATAGGCTATACCCACAGTTTCAGGGAACTGTGGGCTCCCGAGGCATCAGGATAGGCCCAGATCTAAACACATGGTTTTGGAAATCATGGGTATAGGTCCAGTCACCGTGTCAGTCACCATGACACCATGTCATTCACATAAATCCACAGTTTGAAAACTGTGGGTATAGCTTTGATAAAAAGAAGAATCCACAGGAGTTGATCCCTAGACCGTTATATTATTCCTCTATCAGATAACCACTAACCTATATATAGTGAATTACATTACCTAGGGGAGGTGGTAGTCTAAACGTACACATTTGTGATGTTTTTACTTTTTCATGGATGGAACTAATGAAATTTATATGATAATTAACTTTTTAAAAATAATTATTAATTCATAAATATATTATATTTTTATATAATTTACCTTCATGTAAATAAATTTGATGAATAAATCGAAAATTAATCTGATCTCTTTGATGAGGTGGTAACCAAAACATATAGAGGAGCTACGTTATGCTTTGGGTAATATGATTACCTCTTCTTTGATATACCTAATTTGGAATACAATATAATACTTATTATGATGGTATTATGTTAAGAAAATGAGATCCATAATATGTTATGTAATATAGGAATATTTTTTATGAGATATTTCGATCTATTGTGCAAAAATATAATGAATATGTGATGATAATAGGTTACCTATTATATTATAGGGGAGGGGCACACATAGAAATACTTAAAAGAATTAAATAACATAAATTCACTTTAATGTGAAGGAAAATAATGGATATGGTTTCATATTTAGAATAAGATTTCATCATAATATATTAATCAAATGATATTTTTACTTGGTTTATTTTAATTTTTGTGCTTATCTCAAAGTTTAAACATCCTGGTAAACATGTTTTATCGCAAAATGTGGAAACAAATTTGCATTGTGTCTAATATTTTTTATTGATCAAAAATGAAAATGGTCTAAATAAAACTGTTAAAAATTATGATTCTAAGTTTGGAATCCATGATATCAAATTAAATTACAATAATTTTCCTAAAATAGTTTTTAAATAGTCCTGAAAAATGAAATGAAAAGCATTTTAAGGACGATTAATTTTAATCATAAAATTCATTTATTTTTATTATGTTCCTAATAAAAATAATTAGAATAAATTTATATTGACTTTTAATGTAAAATATAAAAATTTATTTAAAATAATTAATTAATATAAATTTATTAATTCTATTAAGATAAATAATAAATTTCTTGCAAAAAATTTGTTTTTAAAAACACATCTCTTTTTACCATCAAATGGTTTTATTTTATTTTCTAACAAATTGATATGCAATGAATTAATTTTATGCATGAGTAAATAATATATCTAAAAATTTAGATATTCTTATTCATATATTATAATAAAATATCTATGTAATAACTATCTCATTAAATAATAATAGTTTAATAGTATATTGCAGATTATTTAAACTCATTGTTGAATGAATAGTAAGTTACCAAGGAATTAAAATTTATGTAAATATAAATTTTTTAAAAAATAATGGGGAGATATTATTATCTTATTCATTTAGAAAAAATTTCAAAAACTGTATATATATATATGTGTCTGTTTTTAAACATCTATTGTTTATAACACTTATAAATACTATATATTTTTTAAATGATGAACAATTGAATAAATTGAAGCCACGTAAATAATTGAGGAAAATGTGGTGATTATTTTAATAATATAGTAAAATGATTTAATGTACTTTTTGAGAAAATTATTAATATTCATGTGAATATCACATGGTTTATGAAAAATATCCTCACTCATGTAGTGAAAACACTTTTCCCTCAATATAAATAATCCACATTATATTGTATTATGTGGGAAAAAATAATCATTCAACTTTTCCACTAGTATAATGGTGGATGAAAAACTAATATAGTACTCATTGTAGTAATTAATTGAATTGGTCGTATTGTTATGGAAAACATTATCATGATTTTGTATCATTTATGGGGTGATACATACTAATGGTTGTCACTAATTCAAAATACCATGATAGTAGATGATATAAGGGAGTCGAATACATTTAATTGTATTTTTTAGGGAAAATATTTTACATAGGTGTAACATTATGAGATGAAATGAAAATTATTGAGTTTATGATAAATTGAAATAGTGATGTTAGATTATTAATAGTCTAATTTTACATGTTTAGCCTGATATATAATGAAATATTTCTCTTACTGCAAAATAATGTATAATCACTTATTTTATGGTTTAAATAAAACCCATTGATGATATCTATCATATAAAACTGTTTCAACATATGAAGAGATAGTAAAAATTATTAGCAAGACTAATAATGAAATTTAAAAATCTTTCAATTGGATAGGTAAACCTATAAAGAATAATTTAAATAATCACCATGTATAAAGATCCATGACAATAAAAAATAAGGGATTATTAGAGTTCTCAAGATGTAAGAAATTGGGAATGAAACACTTCTCAACCTCATTAAGTGGATTTGTGGTATTGTTTATATATAGATTTAAATTCCAACAATCTCATTCATCTAAATTCAATAGAAATGTGATTAATGTGTGATGTTCCAACACTAAGGATATATTACATTATTGTAATCAATTCACCAATATTAACATGAATCAACCTTAGAATGGAATAATGGTTCAATGTTGTTATTTGAATAAAAATTGATAAAATTGAATATTCTAAGGATTTGATTTCTATAACATTGACTACACATGGAAATATCACAAATTAATCATTTTATTCAAGATATATGCACACTTTAATTTCATGAAAGCTTAATGATAATGTGTAAACACCCCATAACACATGAGGAAATTAAATTTATATTATAAAATATCGTGGTTAAATAACCAGAGCATAAATATACTGAGAATTTATAATTACAATTCATTGGGGTATAGTTAAAAATCTATTAATCATATCTATGGTAGATTTTATTATAATTTTTACATGTATTTGATATTGAATGAAAAATAATGAATCTATTATAGAAAAGAATACATAATAATTGTTATGGAGGGCATGAAATTAATTTTGTTTCAAGGGAATTTTTACTATCAAAATTATTTCAACAAACACCTCTAGTAGCACCACATATTGAAATCCTTAGAGAAAAAATGGTTGAAATAAAACATTTGATGCAAAATGTTTTTCAAATAATATAGTACATACGCATTGTGAAAAAATGTATTAATGTGTTTCCTAATAAATAATGTAACACCCTTAGGTTTTAGTTCAAAATGAATACTATATTTAATTATTTGTACCACATACCCAACTGAGCTTAAATGAACTATGATATACTCTATAAATATTTATATTTAAATGTGGTCTCTATAACATAGTAATTTTATATGATGTTTTTAAAAGTGATATCAACATTATGATATAAATATATAATAAAAATATATTAATAAATACCTGATAAATAATAATTCAAATTCAAATAAGATCATATAAGATTAAATTATATATTTCATTTTTAGGAACCTTATTTAGATATTCAAATTATTTCAATAGAAGAAATTAATTTAATATTTTTTAATAATGTATTTTAATGATATATATATAATAAATTTTTTATATAATGAATTGAGAGTCATCAAATTGTGTTAACAAGATATTGAATGGGTGAAAATTATTTTTATAAATTTAAAATACCATTTCATAAAGAATGGTTTTTATTGTAATTTCTGAATTGATATTATGATTTATTTATTTAATTTTAGATATTTTAGTTTCTAAATTCTAAATAATTTTTTAAATTATTTTGTAAAAATAATATTAAGTTAAAATATTTGTAAATTTTTGAAAATATTTACATTTGGGGAGAATAGTGAAAAATATTAGTTTCGACAAAATTCATATTTATCTACTTTTATCAATGTAATTTAAATTTTCCAATTAGATTTTAATTTGTATAAATGTCAAATTATACTAATTCAATTTAACATAATCCAGTTTATTATATAATAATTATTATTATATTTGATTTTGAAAAATAACAATTTATGCATAAAAATGTATTTTTATAGAATGTTTTTACTGAATTATATTAATTTATATTAAATGTAATATCTACCAATTTAGGTAATCATGTCATGAAAATAATTAAATACCCTAAAAATCTAATACATGAGCTGATTCAGACATGTCACGTAGGGAATTATTGTTCCCCATGGGTTTTCCACTATCACCTAACATCATTGATGATATAGTGGGAATAATGTTTCTAAATAGACATTGAGAATGAAATGGATACATATTATTATGATCAACAAAAAACACCCAAAGTTGGGTTAAAATGATGTAAAACATGAATATAAAGACCATAATAATATTTCGACAAGGTATATGAAAGAGAAGACAAACAACCCAAGTCTTAATGAAAACAGTGCTCCATGACAAAAAGATCAACAACCACCATCTCCTTGTGGTGATTTCCCCTTGCTTGAATATTGTAGAATGAAATATACCAATGCCCAATGGAAATGGTAGAGTGTGAAAAAAATAACCAATAGGGTCTCACTAAGTGATCCATAATAATATTACAATATAAATAAACAAAATCAAGATTACAATTTCAAAAAAAATCAATGAAAATATAATTGAATATTTCTGAAAAATCATGATTTCCATTTTAATTGATGGAGATATGGTAAACAATTAGTTATATATAAATTTTATATAAAACAGTTCACATAAAACATAATTCAATAATAATGTTCATAATGTAAAATGGTATATATTTATATATGTATATCATAACAATTTCAATGAGAAACATGGTCATATTCACTAAGGTATAATAGTTCAACATAATATGGTTTTCACACAATAAATCAATGATAATTCTATTGATTTCACTTATTAAATTACACTATCCATTAGAGATCCATCGATATCCTACTAGGAAAATGATCTAATACATTGAGTTTTTTGTTAGAGTTTTAAAGAAACAATTTTTTCATAAAGAATTACCATCCAAGTACATTTTTCCAAAATAACTAACAACCAATGATCCCATGGGCTCTATAAATCTATCAAAAATGTGAAAAACACTCAAAACCAATTTAAAATATAATAATCCAATTTTAAATTTCAATAAGACAATTTATCTTTAAAAACGAATAAATATGTTTTTAATCAATGCATGACTTTTTCAAAAAAAAAACCAAACATATGTTCTTAACATATAATTTTACGCTAATTTTACCAAAATAAATTTCACAAATTCCACTGATTTCAAATTACACCCCATAATCCAATTCCATTGTAATTAGGGTATTCTGCAAAAATATCATGACAACTAAATTTCCCATTTTCATTCGGCATGGAAAATTCTCTCAAATTTATATTAAAATATTTTTTGTTCAATAAAAAAAATATTATAAGATTAATGATATGAAAGTAACAACCTACATTATCATGGTGATCATGTAACACAACACCAACAATGGTATTTTCTAATGAATAATGATTGTAATAGAGATCATTGAATCAAAACTAGATAAAATATCAAAAAAAATGAATTTATATACATCAATATAAAGAAGATCTAACAAAACCAATAAAGGTGATAATATGATATTTGGGGAGAAGGAATCTGGGAAGCACTCTTACTATAGATGAATAAACCAACATTATACACGCATCGATTAACATATAAATTGGTTTGGAAGAGAAAAAATGGATTCATGACAGTTCAAAAGACATATGAATTCATAAAATCTCATGTTAGGTTTGATTAGGGATACAAATTGTGTTTATGGAAATTTTTAAACATTTTTCAAAATTATAAATGTCTAGGTGCACTTCTTCCTGGAGGGGGACACATGGTTTTATAAATCATGTACCCTAACTATTTACCCCTATGAGGGGGTTAATGTTTTCCACTAGATTGTCCCATAGTTTTTGAAACAAGGAAACAATCGTGTAAACCCATAGTACTATGGTTTTCATTGTTTTCTTTTGGGGAGAGTACGGTTTTGGAAAACCATGCACAAACAATACACAACCATGCAATTTAAAAATGTATCAAAATTTCACTTGATGTACCCCTAAATGAGACCCAACTGAAGAATGATAACAAAGTAGTCTCCATGAGTACCTAAAATAGTAATAGGATGTTACAACCTCCCCACTATAGATACTTTATATCATTAGAATGTTGTTAAAAAGTCCCCAAGTCAAAAAAATAGGAGGCAACTTATTTCTCATCAGTGGTGTGTATACCTCATGTCTCATGAGTATCAAAACCATGTTTCCAATACACTCTCAAAAATGTTTCATCCCCTCACGAAGAATCGTGGATTCAAATTAAATAATCATTAATGGATTCCTATTCAGGAATAATTCAGGCTCAACATCAAGGTCACTCCAAATCAGAACATGATAAGGAATATAAAGATAAAATCATAGTAATGATACATGAAGCACAATATGAATCATCATCAAATCCTGATGTAGTGTTTATTTCAATGACACTTTTCCCACAATCTCAAAAACCTCAATCGGTCCCAAAAAATAAGGAGAAACCTACCCCCCCCCCCCAAGCAGTTGATGTCCCAAAAGAGGTGAACCTTTCAAAACATCATTATCTCCAACTGAATATTTAAATGTTCTACGATGAAAATAAGCATATCATTTATACCAGATTTATGGTATTAACCTTCTATAAAGAATCAAAAAAAATTTACATTATACCATTCTCTATTAAACCATGGAACTTTCACTAATCTCTATCCAACACAATGGAAATTTTCTAGTTTTCACATAAAATAACTCAAAAGGAGCCATGCCAATTGCATACTAGTAAATAATTTTATATGAAAACTCAACCAAACATAAATCGTAAACACAAGATCAACCAAATTCTAGGATTTTGGACCAAATAATATCCTAAAGAATATTTATAGTTCTTTCAATGTATCCATCCATATTTATATGGTATATTTTAATCAAATGAACTAGAGATTTGAGTTCCTCCTAGAAGAACCACCAAAAGTATTTTGTAAAATGGTCATACCAATAAACAATTATAATAGATAGTAATCCAATAAGAAAAACAATCTTTAAAAAATAGTTGTTTCCTAGATCAAAAAATTTTGTAATATCATGAATGGGTACAAAATAAGTATATTTTGTCAGCCTATTTATCAAAACCCATTCACATTATTCACCCTTTGGGTATATGTAATCCCAACCACAAATTACATAGAAATAGCATCCCACATACAGGATGGAACTGGAAGTTGATGAACAATACTAACGGTCTCTAGGGATCATCTATGAAATATTGTCATATTTAAGAATGAGAGACAAAATCTACAATCTCTCATATTATATCGTGCCACCAGAACCGATGCCACATGTCAAAATATAGTTTCATGCTTTCGGGGAGAAAATACCACTATGAATTATCAAAATAACCCATCACATATTTCCTCATAATTAAAGGTAAACTATATAATTTTTTCGAAACATACAATACAGTATTTGAATATATTCCACTAAGCCAAGGTCTCCATACCATAAAGGGAGTTTCTAATGTATTGTAATTCACTATCAAGTATTTTTTCATGAATAATAATCTTGAGAAAAGTAGAGGCCAACTAAAAAATATACATGGAAACCTCATACTCTATTTCTCAAACTTCATTATGAAATTTTGTAAAAATATGCAACAAATTCCTCTATTTTAATGATTCTTTCATCAACAAGATTGGGATATTCCAATACAATGAATCTTTATGACATTCCATTTCCACTGGGTATAAGAAATATCAATGTCAAAGGATTTATGGTATTCCAACCAATGCCTCTATTAGATATGTAGATATTTTTTATATAAGATATACCTCAACATATTTTGGTTAGAATATGCGGTAATCGTTTATTCGAAAATATAACACAACCAACTCTTAATTGCATGTGTCATAGCTACAAGTTCAAAATCATGGGTCGGGTAATTCATATCATGTGTCCTAAGAATCCGAGAGATATAGCCTACCATGTTATCACTATATATAAGAACATATCTAAAACCAAGACCTAATGTGGCATAGAAGAGAACATAGATTTTCTGACCTCTGTAAGTGTCAAAATCGGTGCATAATTCAAAAGACAATTTAGAATGACAAAAGAACTCTTAAATATATCATCCCAATAAAAAACTATCTAGTTTCGAGTTAAGGAAGTCATTAAAGAATCCATCATCAATAATTCATTTAAAACCATTAATAATACCCTACTTAATCTAAGAATCATAGAGTCTTAAAAACATTACATGGTTTCTCCCATGACATAATAGCATTATCTTTCTCAAAATAATCTAATGTACCATGTTATAAACCTACATGTCCCATGAACATCACATACTAAATACATAAATCATATTTAGACAGCTTGTTGTAATTTTGGTGACTTCATTAAAATTCTATAACTTCTCCTAAACGACACACATAATCCTCCTAAGAATTTGTGTAAACAAGGATTTTATACACAAATACCACCACATAAGTATCATGATAATTTTTTTAAGATAATGTTCTTAAAATCCATAAGGATATCTTGAGTATTAGTACGACCAAATGGAATGATAATATACTCATAATATCCATACTATTTCCTTAAGGCGGTATTAAGAATGATAGATTCTTGTATTTTTAGTTTGTTATAATAAGATCAAAGTTCACTCTTTGAGAAAAAATTCCCCCCATCAATATGTCAATGAAATCATAAATTTAGGGAAATAAATACCTATTCTTACAAATAACATGACTACAAATCCAGTTTTCAATTCAAAGGGGATGTGTCACATTATATTTAATAGAAAAAAGAATAGGCACTTCCCAAAGTGACAAGTATGGGAGTACAAATATCCTCTCTAAAATAACATCAAATAGTTTTTTAAACACTTTCATTTGAGTTGGTCCAATGTATTAAGAGGGAATATATAATGGCTATGAACCTAAGCCTAAATTAATAGAGGGATCCTCCTCTCTTATGAATGTAAAACTAGATAAATTAGACAGAAAATGGATGGGAAACTCAATGAACAATGTATAAAGATATCCACTCAAAGAGTCCATGCCAAGATCAAAAGAAAAAATAGATATTATTTTCCCTAAATCTAGATAAGAAGGTATGGATCTACTTTACATTGGGTACAATTATTTTAGAAAGACAGGACATTCCCCACTGAGAGCATTATAAGAGACTCATTTTATATAAAAATGAACATGGGATTTATTAGAAATGATCCATTCTTTTAAACAAATTATATTAAGGGGATTCATATAGAGATCTGTAAAACATCAATTAAGATCAATTTATGATCAAGAGAAGACCTAATAAAGGAAATGGAGACCATTACCACTCTTCATTTTGAGGGGTGTTGTAATATGAGTCACATTAGATAAAAGATCCATACTTGGATTTATTAAATTCCTGATATGAGTTGATATGAACAAGTGAGATGTGCTAGTATGAAATAAAGAAGTAACTAATGATAAAAAATAGTGATGGTACCTACCATAGTCATTGGAACCATACCTTATTCCTCTATAGAAACTTCATCTATATGCATAATTCTCATTCTAGATGTCTGTGGTAGGTACCCCTTATTTCATGATGTATATGGTTTCACTATAGTACATTTAGGTATTGATGATCCCATGACAATGTATAGAGATGAATATATGTGACAGAAAATTGGAATGTGACTTGAGCATCTATAGGAAACATAAATATTAGGTGCGTTTGTGAAAACCTATTTCGAGTTCCTAATATTTCCACAAATATAGAAAATCAAAGGGCCTCTTCTAGGAACTGTAAGAGTTCTAGAATAACTTTTAATTTGAGAACCACTATGAGAATCATTATTCTTTCTCTTCCCATTGAAGGAACTCAAAAAAAATCACTAAGAGAAAGATGATCTCCCATCAACCATTAGTTTCCATCCATGTCATATTTGACCATCAATTCCATATCCAGTACATTATGCTAAGAAGTGATATTCAGAATGAAAGCCTAATAACGAATATCAGATCAAATAACCATCTCATCCAGCAAAGTATTCATATTATTCTTTTATATAATCTCATGTTAAAGAAATAAAATTTTAGCAATGTGATTTTCATACTCATTCATGTTCTTCTCAGAATGGTCTATTTTGAAAACCAAATAGGCTTATCGAAATCCTCAAATCTAGACAGAAGTGGTCAGTGAAAATAAATTTAATGTCCTTCCACTCTAATCTCTTGTGCCTCTTCCCCCTCACTATTGTTTCCAACTTTATCCTTTTATGTACTTATAACTTGATGGTTTCACATAAAATGATGATTGAATCATGTTTCTCAAAGAACCTAATAAAATATCAATCATTCTTAACTAATCCTTATCCTGTTGAATATTTTTTGATCCATAGAATTTTGGTGGAGTATGGGGAAGGAGACCCTGAGAATTATTCTAAGACTCATCCCTCAATGGTTATATAGCTAGATACTGACTAAAAACGGGTATAAGTGATTGTCCTAGAGCATGGATAGAATACATAAGTACATCAACTAGAATTTGGATAACAGGAAGATCTTCGCAATGTATTATTCCCTTGGATCATGTTCACACGACTTCGTAGAGGCATGATTCAACCCAACATCAATAGAAAATAATGATGACATTAAAATAATACCCAGATGAACAATAAAAACCTAGAAACATGGAAATTAATACCATCATATATAAAAACATGATATGGATTTATTAACATCCTGGTTCCGGGTGCCACACAAAGGTTGCATGAACTCAGTTGGTCACATGGCCTCAAGTGCATTTCCTCGAATGCCAAAGGCTGCCAATTAGGAATCAGGGACTTTGGTGTGAAAATGGGGAGACTATGAAATAATTGGAAGATTATTTATAACGGAATACCAAATAATAAATAGTAGTACATGTTATAATACTATACAATAGAAGTAAATAATAGAATAATGATAGTATAAATAACTCCAACATTTATATAATAATTTATGTAAGTGACATCTATCTAAGATAGAATCCAAAATATCAAATGCTGGAAAATAGTACTTAACCAAAGTACTAGAAGGTTTAAACACCAACAACATCACAATCATCCCCTAGGTCCTATGGTCTCCAGCTCCAATCAATAATCAAGTTCCTGATGTGGAATGTAATTTTACCTTATCAATACCTACAATCATATAAAATTTTTGGGTCCAAATTCATGACCCAAATAGGGTATCAGATGAATCCCAGTAGGAAACCACAAAAATATTTGTGTCGAACTATCAGTGAATATATATAACAGTCAATATGCACAAATGAATCAATAAACTAATAAGTACACAAAGGTTAACAATCCTACAATTTTTAATTACATTCATTTTCATTTATAAATTATTCATTCCATTGAATAATGTAGCCTTGGGATCTAGCTTGAGCTTTGTATCCCTCTATATAATAGTAAAAATAGACGTCTTAGAAGACCATCTAAAAAACCAAGTAAGACCGAGTCCAAACTTGTGCTTTGGATTTAATGTCTCAACACAATCATTCAATTATCAACGAATGACCGTCTGAAAAATCTCTCATGGTCTAACCCCATAGACCCACATAGAAAAGTGTAATGATAACAACTTCCTCGGTAAGTCTAATAGTTAATACCCCTAGTGTACAAATCATAGATAATTTATTCATGACTTCTAGGTAGATCTCAAGTCAATACCCCATGGGTAAATGTAGTAAAATCATCATGAATGACCTCTAGATATGTTTCATGTTTTTTTGTATGTTTGGGTTCCCCCTTATTCCCCTAAAAGGGGTTTTATTATATATAAAAAATGTGAAGGTCTTCGAGCCGTTGGATGGATATAATCAATCAACTCCATCCTAAGAAAAACAAGGCATGGAAAACAAGGTATGCCTCATAGGAAACCTAGGCCCAGTAGCCTAAAAAGTCACACTAGGGAAATACACCCATGGGGTGTCCCGTAGATAAGGAATCAAACCATATGCATATATTACAACCCCTTTTAAATCAATTAAATAATATTAGGTATTTAAGAGGGATAAAATCCAAGACACCCAATACCACAACATGGATATTCGCCACTTTATGCATATGTAATTCAAATACTGAAAATGGATGGCACATACCACCTACCTTGATGTTATAAGATAATCAGTCTTGATCATCAGAACTTGAGTCATCCTAGAACGTCTTAGATCTATAAAAAGGTAAAAATGTTTGAACATGAATATGTAATGATAGAGGAGGAATCAAGAAATTAGGCTCTAGGGAAAGGAAGAAATCCCCGGTTGGAATACAATGCAACTTGCAGCATCTCAATCAGGGAATGGATGTTGGAGTGAGAGGAGGTCGATGTTATTCGGTTCTACACTGCTATAATTTATCAAACATAGGGAGAAGAAGTTCATTATGAAGATGAGACATGACCCCAGTCCGATTAGAAATTAAAAAGAAAAGTACATTGTGCTTTCATGCAATGTACACACCATGTACAAGGCTCAACTTCCCCCACATATGTCAGTCTTCCTAGTCATCATACACAACCATGTACTAGGATGTTACACAACATGTACAAAACTACACACGGAAACCAGATACATGGGATGTACTCAAAATTAAACGATGTGTAGATTTAAAATTACCAAAACTTATTTTACCTAAAAACACAAAATAAATATCTATACAAGAAATGATGATCCATGTTTTTAAAAACATCCCCCCTTAATGAATTTCTTCCCCAAAATTCCCTTTTTAAAGGCAGAAAAGCATGAACTTCAAGAAAATTTGGAAAATGGAATCATGCATCAGCTTCTCTCTTAGAAGTCTCATCATATACCCCCTTGTGATTCCTTATCTCCAATAACATAAGAACACACCAGCCAAAGAGAACCTTCTTGTTTCAATCCACAATCAGTATAGGTTGCTCCTCGAAGGACACATCTACCTCCAACAGAACCTCATAGGGATGAAAAATGATAGATGAGTCCAAAAAATAAAACAATATATGAGAAACATGAAATATGTGATTCATAGCCCGATGCCTATGAGGTAACTGAAACTGATATGAAATGGGATCGACTCTCTCCAAAACCTCATGAAGCTTGATGTATCTCTGGGAATGCTTCCCCTACCGCATAATACTCCTTTTTCCCAACCTCAGTGTGAAACGTAAGAAAACCTGATCTCTGACCTCGAACTGCAAAGGTCGTATGCTTTAATCAACATAATATTTCTATTGAGACTGTGTAGTATCCATCAACTTCTAAATCAAATCCACATGTTCCCTGGTCTTTTGGACAAGGCAAAGTCCCAGAACAGCTGCCTATCATACCTCTAGGGAACATAGTGGTGATCGACATGAACTACTGTACAAATGCTCTTAAGGTTCCATCTAAATCATCTCCTGAAAGATATTATTATAGGAAAAAACTACTAGGGGTTTGTGTCTCTCCCAAGAAACCTGTAAATATAGGATGCATTATCAATCCATATACTCGAACACCTGAATTGTGCTCTCAGACTGACCATCTATCTGGGTAAGGTAAGTTTTACATAGAAGTACCTATGTACCTAGAGTACTATGTAGTCCCTACTCAAAACGATAAGTAAAAAGGCATACCTATCTGAAACAATAGAGTGTGTATCCCCATGAAAACTTCCAACCCCCATATGTACAACCTTCAAAGCTCATCAAAACTGAATGTCTCCTTGATCTGAAAAAAATCTGAAACCTTCATGATTCAGTCATCAAAAACCCCTACTGAATTATTTCCTCTATGAGACCTTAGTAAACATGTCACAAAATTAATTACGACATCATTCCACTAACACTTGGGAATGGGTAACTTTTATAAAATCCTTACTGTTCAATGATACTTCTCCTTCTCCTGCTAACATGTGAAACAACACATAAGAAATCCAATAGCATCCCTCCTCATAACTGGCCACCAGTACTGATGGTGTAGATCATAATATATATTGATGACAATAGGATGAACTTTCCAAACTATGGAATGAAAATATCTCATCAAATTATCACGTATGTCTGCTGACACCCATATGTGTCCATGAAAATAAAAAACCTCATCCTCGTCTGTGGTCCACCCTGGACTAGTGTCCTCTCCTTACACACTCATTCATAGGACTAGGCCTTAAGAATATGTTACCTTCATAATTATCACTCGATCCGGTTGAGTAGAGGTAATAGCTATATAAGAAAGAAATGTTTTCCTATGTCTGGTGTGCACCTCCAAATGCATCTCATAGAACAAATCCACAAGCAGTCACTCACTACTGGCCTCCTGAACATCCTGTATATGAGTCCTCCAAATCAATGCATCAACCACTATCATTCCTTCACTAGGTGTGAAAGAAAATCTCAAGGTAAAAAGAGTGAATGTAATCAACCCCCATTACTATCTCAAATTCAATTCCTGATGAGTTAAGATATACTTGAGAATTTTGTGGTTAGGTAATACCACCAAATTATCTCCCAAATGATAATGTCTCCAACAACATAAATTATGTACAACTACATCAAACTCGATATTTTGTGTTTGGTAATTCATATCATGTGGCCTCAACTTCTTACATATGTATTCAATAAGTCCTTCCACATGCATAATTATAGCCACCAACCTGATACTTGATACATTGTAGTAAATAGTGTAACTCTAACCTGGATCCTGAAAAACCAGTATCAGTGCTACAGTCAACCTCCCTTTCAGCTCATGAAAGTATTAATAGTAGGAATATATCCACACATACATTTCCCTATACTTTGTTTTTCATGTTAGTGGTTCTTCTAAATATGGAATGTTTTGTATAAAGTGCTTATAGTAAACAACCAACCCTAGAAAACATCGCACCTCAATGAAATTCTTTGGCTACTCCCAAGAAACTACATCTCTCACTTTCTCTGTGTCTACTGGTACTCCTCTCTATGAGATAACAAGGCCCAATAAGTGAATCTAGTCCATCCAAAATTGAACTTTTGAGAGAGTATCGTATAACTTATTCACTATTAGTGTAATCAAAGTTATCTCAAGATGAATGGAATTGTTTTATCGAGTGTGAGAGTACACTAAGATATCAACCATGATGACTACCACAAAATAATACAAGGATGGAACACTCAATTAATCAGTGACATGAAAATTACTGGCACATTCGTCAGATGAAATGACATAACAAATACTAGTATAGACCACACCTGCTCTGAAAGTCTATAAGACATATATCTGATGGTCTAATGCGCAACTGATGATAACCAGATCTGTTGTCAATTTTCTAGAACACCAGAATTCCACGAAGCAGATCAATGATATCATCAATCATCAGTAAGGGATATCAGTTCATGACTATCAAATTGCTTAGATTCCAATAATCCACTCAATGTCTGAGGTCACTATCAGCATTCTTCGCAAAATGTATAGGAGAACCCCATTGAGAAGTACTGGTTTAGATGAAACCCTTAGCCTACGACTCATCCAACTACTTATTGAGCTCCTATAACTCTAGTGTATCTATCATATATATATGAATGTACATTTTTTTTCCTCCTAGCGCAATCTCAATAGAGAAATCTACCTCTCACTCTAGTGGTAAATATCAAAATTCATATAGAAAGGCTTCCCTGAAAGGATCCACCACTAGGGGAACGTTTATATGTGTAGTACCAAAGTCATCAAGATATAAACTAGAAATATAGGATGTAATTTCTTCCAACCCATGATGATCAGGTTCAGACCTGCTCGCCTATACATTCCATTCACCTTTGTTTAGAAATGACCCACCCTATAGTGATGTGAAACTCACCCTATGGCAATAGTTGTAAACAATGGCCTTGAAGGAGAACAACCAATACATTCTAAGAATGACATCGAATAATGGAATCTCTAATATATAGAGGTCCAATAAGAAGTGAAACACACCAACCTCCATAGGGAAATCCTTTCACTAATGTATAATAACATTCTTAATCCCCAATGGTGTGTATAGACTCCTAACAACCTCAAATGTGAATATATAGAGCCCAATGAATTCCAAAATAGCAACAAATATTAAACTATGGGAAGCCCATTTTTTTAAAAGAGAGGAAGCTAATACTAAGGAAAAAAGAATCATACCTCTAACTGTATAGGGTATGGTATCCTAATATTTATGGGTCTGCTCCACTGCAAAAGTCTGTCCTCATCAATGACCCCATAACCCTACCTGACTACCCTCAGTGGGTCCAACCCAATGTCACTGAAAACCTTCCATCTGGATACCATGTCCAAGACCACATCCTCAGATGAAACGACCTGACAAACTCCAGTTCCCATACTACTAAGAAACTTGTGGTTCTTCTCACAACCATGTAGTCATAACAGGTCCCCTCTCACTAGATTGTAGTGTGGAAAACGGGAAAAAACACTAAAGGTGACCCATCTTGCTGCATTCTTGGCACTGAACTGGGTGTCTCCAGCACTATGGTCTCATGTTCCCATTATTAATTCACTTTTAGAACCTCACCTGGATATCTGTAGACACGTACAAACATTAGGAATCAAAAATGGAATGATCCATATGACAATTCATGCTATCAAACAAAAGACTTCCGACCATGGATACTAAACCACCCTGGATCACTGCTCCCAAATCCCTCAGATTGGGCTTAGTAATCAGCACCTTGTTCATTCTAGCAGTCACCAAAGTCAGCCTGAATACATTCACCTATGATTAGATTTCATACCCGATACCATCCCCAAACTACCTAGCTAATGATAAATCATCACCTCCCTGAATAAGTGTGAACTGATGATGGTATGTAAAATTACAAGAGTACTCCATCACTAAAATAGTCCCATACTCCAAATCATGAAATCTTGGGACTGATCATCCCTCAATGTCTCGGGGTATAATTTTTCATAAAATGTCCTCTAAAACCCTTCCCTTGTCATATCCCAATGGTTTCTTACCTATGAGATAACATCCCACCATCTCTTAGTGGAATCATGTAACATATACGTCACATGCATCACTATCCTCTACGGAGGCATTTCTAGATGCTTAAAGATATAAAACATGGCCACCATATCTGACTATTCAGCCTGTGGTTCCCCATCCCTATAAAAAGTGGGAGGAAGCTGCTGCTAAAACACCCATGTGAACTCTACCATAGATGTGGAAGGATGCGGTTCTCCCTGAAAGTTCTATAACATCCTCAAAAATCCTTCATATAACTATGCATAAACACCAGTGTCTGGTACAATATCTAGAGAAAAAGTGATAAAAAGGTAGGATCTACTAGTAGTCACAGATCTAACCTTTATGGTGTCTAGTCATTTTCATACACATAGAGTACAATCATTGGACGTCTTTGTGGCAGGACTCTGGAATGTCAAGCGCACACCTCAGTTCAAAATTATCAAGGAAAACTACTTAGAAGTTCAATAATGGAACATGATAAAAAAATATTCATGTTTTACAAAATATGGGTACACGGTGTGTATAACCACTACATGGAGTGTTCCCTTATACATTATACATTGTGTGTAACACTACCAAACCTGGGTTTGTAAAACCAACACACACGACATTCCTTCCTGAGACACATCATGTACTTGAATTTTCCCTACTGCCCAAGTAATTCTACATGACTGTGACTACATGGTCCTCTCCTGGGTAATAATTCATGACATTTTTACCCTAGACATAGAATGTAATAGTTGAGTTCCTTATGACCGTGTTGTTGGACACACAGTCAGATACACAGTCTACTCAACATGGTGTGTTGAAGCAAGAAACAGTGCGCATAACCGTTGATTTATCAACCTCTGTCATTGGTCACACAGCTGAATACATGGTTCTCTCCAAACGTCATGTAAAATCTTGACATAGTGTGTTCTAAAAGAAGCATCCATACCCTATACCACTTCTCCCATATTTATTCACATAGTCAAGAACAACACATAGTGAATTCCAAGTACACATTGTGTACTTAAGAAAAGTATTTTCATCCAGAACAGAAGACCACATTGCGTGTGTTCATGATACCACCCAACATGTTGTATGGGTTTCTAGATAGTAGGCCTCTAAAACATCTTTTGTGCCCTTAAAAACATAAAATTTTTCCCAAAAAATTACAAATTCCGACATGTGATAGCCCATAATCCCGCAAATCATTATTTGGAATCTTTATTGATACCTGAACTTCACAAAACTCGATCAATGTACAATCATGATCCACCAAATTTCGATCCAAGGGGGACCATAACACATCATGGCCAAATGTTTGGCATCCATAAAAATAAAACATTACATATTTTAGTACCTTATCAACATGGCAGGTATTCTATCACATCATCTATCACAAAACCATGCATATCTAGAACAACATGTATCACAACACAATCAATCAGTAATTCAACCAAAATTGCATGACAAGAAGGAATTGAATGTGACTTCTAAAAAGTGTCTATATGATGCATGAAATAGAATACCCTCATTTGATCAGGATTCTACAAAATATAACCACAATAATATCAATGATAATAGCACAAATCAAGTGAATAACCCAATGGTGAAATCAAATTAACTATAACAATTGAAAAACCAGAAAATTTCAATATTTGAGGTAACTTGGACTTTCCCTATACAAGGTTTAGAAAACTCTTGGGAAAAGATGATTAGAAAATACCCAATACTTTTTATCCCTATCTATATAATCCAAATTGTAATATGAAGAAGAAAAGAAACTCCTCTGATACCAATTTGTAACATCTAGGTTATTGGTTCAACCTAAAGGTTCCCCAAACCCAGCTGGTCACATGGACTGAAGTGCATTTCCCTGAATGCCAGAGGGTTCTGAATAGAAGAGAGGGACTTGGGTGTGATAGTGGGAAAAATGTTTCCTCATTAGATGACTATAAACAGTAGAATAAGAAATAATAAATAGAAGACGAAGAAATAATTCCAAACAATAGAAGTATACTGAGGAAGACTAACAGCATATGAAACTGTAACATATATATAATAAATGATGCATGTCACATGTATTTAGTAAATCATCCAAACATGTAACAATGCTGGAAAAAATAATGAAACCAATGTATAGATACCACTAAACTCTAGTAGCATCGCAACCCTCAGCTTGGGCCCATGATCTGCAGCTCTAATCAGAAATCATGTGCCGGATATAGAAGGTCACTTTCCATAATCAATACCTACATAAATATAATATGATTTCGTCCAAATTTATTACCCAAATAGGGTGTTAGATGAATAAAAGTTTGAACCGACAACAATATCTATTCCTAACAGTCGGTGAATATATATGTATATAAGTAAATATGTAGAAATGAAGCAATAAGTTAGGAAGTACTCAAAGGTAAAAAATCATATTGTTTTTAATTACATTCATTTTAATTTATAAATTATACAAATAGTTGAATAAAGTAGCCTCAATATCTATCCTATGCTCTGCATCCCACTATATAATTGTAAAAACATACATATCAGAATACCATCGAAACAACAAAGTAAGACTAAGTCCAAGATAGTCCATTGGCTTGGCAGACTTGTCACAATCATTCAATTATCCAAAAACGCCTCTCTGGGAAAGATCTCATGATATACCCCTATGGTCCAAAATTGAATAGTGTAATGATAACAACCTCTTTGGTATCTCTCATGGTAAAATCCCCTAGTCTACAAAAGATCAATAATTTATACACAACCTCCGGGCAACACTCAGGGTCAATACCCCCTAGGTAAACGTAGTATAAATATTCATAAATGACCTTCGAGTGGATCTCATGGTCAATACCCCTAGTCTATAAAGAATTAATATTTATATAATACCTTTAGGAAGCTGTCACGGTCAATACCCCTTGGGTCAACAAAGTATAAATAATCATAAATGACCTCCAGGTAAGATCTTAGGGACAATACCACCTCGGTAAAAATATTCACCTAGGCTCTCACGATATTCTATAAATAAAAAAGCGAACCCCCACATTTTTCCTTGTCCATGGCTCTCATGACCCATTAGTAAATCACTATGAAAATCATATCAAAGTAGAACATGTAATATATAAATAATACATGGATAACATTAACAAGAATATCACATTGAACTCATATAACTAGTAAAATCCAACCTAATAAAAATGAGGCCTAGAAGATATGGTATCCCTCATTAGTATCCTAGGACCAACGACCCGAAATGGTCAAACTAGGGAAACACACTTATGGGGTGTCCCGTAGACAAGAAACCAAAAAATACAAATATTCTACATACCCTTTTAATCAATTAAACTGTTGAATTTATTTAATAGGGCTACAATCCAAAACATGAAATTCCTCAACATGTGTATTCTTCACTTTAAGCATATATAATCCAATGTCAGACAAGTAATGGAACTAACCACCTACCTCAATGTTTACGATAAACACTCTCAAACATCAACCCCTAAATCAGCCTCGAACATCATTGATCTATAAAAAGGTAAAAAAAAATTTACCTTTAAAAACTCTAGGGAGGTGTGGAATCAGGAATTGAGACTCTAGGGAAAGAGGGAACTCATCAGTGGGAATTCAACACACCCATCATATTCTCAATCGAAGTATTGATAAAGGAATGGAAGGAGGCTGTAATTATTCATCTATACTTCATTTTCCAGTATGAAACACATGGGGAAAATGTTTGTTCTGGAGATGAGGAACGACTCCAACCTAATTAATCAATTAAAAAAACTAAAGGGTGTGTTTATTTAATGTAAATTCCGTATAAAACCCTCAAATGGCCCCTGTTGTAGGTGGTCCGCTAGGTCACCTAACACGGCCAGGTACTCATCCGTTACACGACCAGTACACAACTACATTTGGAAACTGGGTACACAATGTGTACTCAACATTACATGACATGTACTTAGAAAATTTATAAAACAACCATTTTCAATAAAACAATCGTGAAATATTGATCCATAATTGAAATAATGATCTAGGTTCTTACAGATTTCAACTCAACATAATAAAAAGTATGTAAAATATAATAACTAATCCTCATGATGCTATTCCCAAAAAAATCAAGGTGACATAACACTCATTATGGTGATGGTTGTATTGGAACACATTTATAACTACCTATTATGTCCTGAAAAGATATCGAAATACATATTTACATTAAGAAAAAATGTCCAACCTCCTCCTATAAAACTGTTTCTTGAATCAACATATACAAAATTTTATTATGATCGGTGTGTTGATCATTATATTTCCTCAAGGTAATTCTTGATTCCCATCGGTTGGTGACATGTACATCGCATCATATAAGAGAAATTTGGAATGATATTTCCACATAGAGAGAGAGTAAATAATAGATACATGTCATTATTCTCAATGTAAAACTCCAAACTGAGACTAGACTAGAACTAAAATAATCACAATAATTCCCAAGTATTAAATTATCTAGGTATATGAAATACAAGATAAATAACCCATGTCCCAACGAACACAACACACCATGAGCAAAAGATAAACAAACACCACATCAAAGTATAAAATTCTACTTTCTCAAACCTAGAAGAAGTAAATATATAAGTTCTTGAAGTAAAGGTAGGGTGATTGAATAAAAAATATCAATGTCTCACTAACTATTCCATAATATGATGCTAAGACATGTAATCTGATTCTTCCCTTAAAATTAAAATTAAATTTGTTTGTAAATACAGTTTCATATATAAGATAAAACATCATTTTAATTCTAATTTTTTCGAAACATTGCAATTAATTCCTTAAGTAAAAATTTTATATGAAATAGTTTATATAAATCATTTGTGTTGAATAAAGAAGTTCACATACACTGAATATATACGAATTTCATAAAAAATTCAATGATAAACATGATCATCTTCACTATGTTATGATTTTTATAGTTAATGATATATACACACACATAGTCATTGATTATAGAAATGTGTATGCCTGCCCCTCAGCAATAATAAAAGAGGACACCTCGACATCCCTATAGAGATAAGATCTTCCCAAATACATTTTTTGTTAGAGTTATAAAGAATCTCTCCATTACTAGGGAATAAATGTCCAAGCATGTTTTTCCCAAATAACTCACTGACTACCCAGGATCACATATTCTTCATAAATCAATCAATAATGGGTAAATAATTTCCTAATAGTTTAAAGTAAAATTTCCCCATTTCAAATATCAATATTCCTATTTTTCTTTAAAACCCAAAAGATAGTTTTTATTCAATTAATTCCTTTTTCAACATAAAACCAAATGTATTTTCTTATCAAATAATCCTAATCAACTTTTTCACAATCATTTTGACAAATCAATTTAAAAAATTTCACGGATTTCAAATTACAACCCAAATTCCAATTCAATAAGAATTTATGGTTTTCCAAAAAAATCTATTGCCAAGTCAATTAAAAATTTCTAATCCACATTGATGTTGTTTTAAAAATATAATTGAATAAAATATAATTTTAATCATCTATGTAAAAGGTTTATAACATGGAAAAAATAAATAGAACCATCAACGGTATAATGGAGATCATGTAACACATCACCCGTAATAGGATTTTCCAATGAAGAATGTTAGTATTGGAGATCAAGGAATCAAACATTGATTTAATTTTCAAAACAAAATAATTTATATAAATTGAAAACAATATAATCTAAAAAATAATATAGAATAGGGAAGAAGACATTGGGAGAGAAGGAACAGTGGAATAAATATTACCATTAGAGAATAAAATGATATTCTACATGTTGTGATCCACCTCCAAATGGGGTTGAATGGTCCAAAATGGGATCTTGAGATCCCCAAGGACCTAGTATTTTATCAAATAAAAAGTTATGGGTTAGTGGGGGACCGAATAGGAATTTGAGAAAATTTAAAATACTTTTAGGAATTATAAACTTATGCGCACACTGTTTCCTAGAGGCCCCCGCACAGTATCCCAAACCATGTTACTTTTTATTGAGGTGAATTGTTTCTGCTAGGTGGGTCCATGGGATTTCAGACCATGTTATGGCTATTAAAACTACAATTTCCTCGGTATTCATGGTTTTCCCTAGATGGGCTTAGAATTCGTAATAACCATGCCCCAACTATGCACAACCCATAAAATTCCAAAAATTAAAATGTTTCACCCAATGTACCCCTAAATGTGACCCAATAAAATCATTATAAGAAATAAGGGTCGACGAGTACCAAAAAATAATGAAATGATGTAACAATTTAAATTTAAAAAAAATTATTTCATATTTTGAGTCATTATGTTCAAATTTAGAAATGAGGATATTGTCATTTTTCTCGTAGGGAATACTAACCACAGTGAAAAGTCACCACCACTGTTAATGGTGAATAAAATTTAATTAAAATTTAAAATTTATTATAGGGTCCCATAATCTCATAATGAATTTTATTTTATCATATTATTTATTACCTCATCATCTTCCCTTCGATAATATTTCATTTTCACATTTTAATTTTACTATGACCATTACATGATTCCAATAATATAGTAATTAATAAATATATATCTTTTTTAATATCACTAATTTATTATCATAGGGATAATAAGATTTTGTTAATGGATATAATTTATTATTATGAATATTATCAAATTAATTTTATTCTAAAAAATATTTCTAATTATATTAATTATATAACTACATAGTAGGAGTTCACATCGATGATACAATGCTTGTAATAAATATATAAAAATGAAATAAATGATTTTAAAAACAAAAATGTAATATTTTTGTATGAATTATAGTGTTTCACTAATTTAATAGATTATTGTAAGATATTATTAGTTTTTAATTTATTCTTATTAAAACTCCTTTATTATTGTGATTCAATTAATTTCAAGATATGTGATTATTCATTAAATTTGTATTATATGAAATTTATTTTTTAGAAATTATTATTAAATAAATTTTAATTAAAAAATCGTCTTTTAACTCAATTAGATATAAATGGGTTTATCCTATAATAAATGTTTAATTTTTTCCCACTTTAATGTGTCTTATTTATTTTGATGTAACTTAAATATAATTCTCCTTCTCATCCCATATTTTCAAATATTCTTCACCATTACTAAGATTGTGTATGTATTATAGAAAATTTAATGGTGAAATGTATTGAATGAAGTAAAAAAAATTATCCATGACAAAATTTTATAACTATAACAACATGTTTGTATGAAAACATGGAATTGATTGGAAGTTTTGGAATTGTATTCAGAGGGTTTCATATGTAAAAGTTTTTCCTAATTCAATAAAATTGTAAATCAAAAAGATAGTCTAACTATATGAAATTGAAACTAATGTTATAATTCATTAATGCATTGGTTCTTGAAGAACAATTCCTTATAGTTTTTATCAAAGGGATTTTTTATAAATCATTACGGGGTAGGATGATTCATATGAATATACCTAATGGGTTTTAGATACCATCATGGGTTTATAATTATAATGTTGATTATAATTTTAAAGTCATAGATATTACTTTTTCAGTTTTTTGTGACTTTATTTTAATACGATTAAGGATAGATTCACAAAAATTATATTAATTGAAGAATAAAAATTGGGAATATTATTTTCTAATTAATTATTTTATTATAGAAATGATTATTTTTTATTATTCTAACATAAGTTAAAAGTTTTTGATAAACATTAGGTTTAATACGTTCATTAATGTATATAATTATTGGTAATTATGATAAATGGTTAATAAATTTTGGGAATAAATTTTTATATCATATAGATAAACATTGGTTGAAAATTTACTTGGATGCTAAGTGGTTATGGTTTTATTATAAGGATCACTATATTGAAGATAATATATGATTCTGAAAAATAAAAATATCATTGGATAAGATGATAATTTTTTAGGAATATTTCTATATTTTTCATTTTAAAAAATATAGGATTTTATTATGGATTTATGTTGATTTATTTTACTTGTAGAAAATAATATAATACATAATAAAATGTAGTATTAGGGTGCATATATTTTTATCATTTCATTTTATGAATGATTGGGGTTGTTTGTAAATAAATTCTTTTAGAAAAGTATGTGATCTAATCATTTCGATTTACGTTTTTTGAACTCAATTAAGATGTTTTTAAATATTTTTAGGGTTATTTATTTGTGGAGTGAAAACTTTTAAACATTGTATGATATTATTGATGCCTTGTATATTATGGTAGTATTTATATATTTCGATATTATCTTAATTTAACGACATGATATTTATCTTTTTATTTTTCATAAATGAATATTATGTTAATTGATTGTTTTCCATGACCCGTCCTCGAGGCCCATGCCGTGACTACCCCAAGCCCGCCTTCTATAGTCCAGGGGTTGGAGACTGGCACCAAAGGTATAAATCCGAAAGCTGGGAAGGCATTTCCTTTATGAAAGTAAACAAACACCACAGAGTAAGCAACTGAAGTATGAACTAAGTAATACGTTATTCAAAAGTAAGTGCTGAAAGGAATGGGGATGAAAATAAAATCCCAAAGTACAATAAAACTGAAAAACTAGTACAAATGAAAATCTAGTACAACTTTAGTAAAGTAAAACAAAAACTACTGAGTCATCCTCCGGGAACCCCTCCTGAAGAACGGGTACAGATGGCCTCCTCTACACCTATGGTCTGTCAGTCTTCTCTGTGTATGTCTCACCAAGTGGTCCACCTCTAGGTACCGTCCAGTTCTACAAGTATATACCTTGATTAGTGTTGTCCATCGTCTACATCCAACACAGCGTAGGGCGTGTATAGCCCGTGCAAGGGTGAGAATATGATACTTAGTAGGGACCCCGAGACCCCTAAAAGTCTCCTAGAATATACAAAGGATAATCCAAAGAAGAAAGTTACAACCAAGAACTATCAACTAACCCTTCCTAGGTATATGCCCATACACATAACTAAGTTATCATTCATTGTTTGGCTCCAACTCTCGAGAAAATCACAACCTAGTCCACACAAGAAAGAAGTCAATCACATCGAGGATAATGATTGAATGTCAGGACTCAGCTCACACTTGTATACATCATTCATATAGCGATAGAGATGATCATATTTAGTCATGCATTCATCTATGTTTTCGAACCCACACAGGATACTAGACCCGCTAAGATGTCGGTCCCACTCAGGATACAAGACCAGCTACTCTGTTGGACCCACTCGGGATACAAGTACAAAAGTCATTGTTGTCGAACCCACAAAGGATCCCAGTACAGAATTCATCATCGTTGAACCCACAGATGATTCCAGTATGGTAGACGTCGTCGTTGAACCCACGGAGGGTCCTAGTACTATAGTGGTTGTCATCGGACCCACAGAGGATCCTAGTATGGTAGTCATCTTCGTCGAACCCATGAAGGTTCCTAGTACGGAATTCATCTCTGTCGAACACATGGAGGATTCCTATATGGTAGATTTCATTGTCGAGCCTACAGAGGATCACAGTACAGTCGTCATCGTCATCGAACACACAGAGGATCTTTGTACGGAAGTCATCACCGTCGATCCCACAAAGTATTCTAGTATGGTAGACGTCGTAGTCACAACTAGATCTACGGTTCCCATACACGTCATGCTTGATTCCTGGTGGGTCCGCTCCTCGAGCAAAGGGGTCGATACATAAACTATCACGTAGTCCCTAGTTGATGTATCCCGAAGTTTCGTCTCATCAAAAGGAACACAAAGCGACAGACGACACATCAATCAGACGCCCAGTCTGAGAGTTATTGGCTTTTCTGTTCCAGGGGCCCGGTTGGAATTATGCTCGTTCCAAACCCGGTCGTTTTCTAAAGTTTTCAAAAACTCACTTAGAGTATCAAAAATGGACTGTCTCATCGTAAGGGTCCCAGTGCCACAGATGGTCCATCGATCGGACTCATGATCAAGAAGTTATTCGCATTTCAGCCAAACAGGTCCGGCCCGTCAAGCCCGGTGGGCTGGTGGAGAGGCCCGTCCTAGCTCGGCGTTTTCGACCCGGTTAAGGGGCGGCCCGACCGGCATGTCTTGGACCGTGGCAGGCCATGGCTCGGCCAGCTGGCAGAGTGGACCTGGGGGCACGACCCCCATTTTTTTGAAACGGCGGCGCCGAGCGATGCCTCCCTCCTTTCCGGCCAGCCGAAGACATCTGGTCTACCTAGCACGAGCAGCCCACTCGGGCAGGCTTTTGTCCTCCGCACGTGGTGCCAGGGGGCGTCGTGACCTTCAACCCGACCAGTAGGCGGCCGGCCCGTTCGTCGCTGAAGCGACCTGTGGAGCACTGGGTGCGATCCTCTGTAGCACGGCACCACAAGGCGTCGTGGTCCACCTGTCCAGTAGGATACGGCCGGCCGATTCTTCTTTAGCCGAGCGGCCTGGTTGCTGGCCGCTGTCTCTTCCGCCCACGCGACACCTGGTGATTCGGTTCTCTAACGGGCCGACGCGTGGTCACTGTTGTCGCCGTCGCCTTCGTTCGTTGTCAACTCTGGTCACCACCACCTCTTCATCACCACCTCCATTGTGAATAATAAACAAGGATAAGGGTGGGTCATCGGGGCGTGTTCATTCGGAATTCACCCTCCATGTTAGGCGATAACAGTTGGCCGAATACATCCAATAAATTCAAAAATGAATCGGGTATAAATTATTCTTTTAAAAATGTACAAACCCTTACCTCGTAATTGACATCGCACGTCGACGAGCCATGGAAGACGAGCATCGTGGAGGTCGGGCATCGCGGAATACGGATGTCGATTCCATTGACGTCGGTGTGCATCCAAAGAGGGAGTGTCGTTAGAGATTTTCTTCCCATTCATCATTGGAGATATTCTTCGCTGAAGAACGGTGTTCTTCGTTCAGATAGGAACAACTTTCTTCTAATTCTCTAGAGTTTTCCCCCACAGAAATATTTTCCTAGGCCAATATAATATAAAGGCTTCCCTAATTTTAATATAATTTTAATGCAATTAAATTTGATTCAAAAAAGGTGCCAATTAATTAATGAAGATATTAATTAGACAGGTTGGCACATTAAATGGGTTGTAGGTGGAGAGGCTCCACCATAATAAATGAGAGTTGTTGTCAAATTATATAAAGTGATGTTAATGGGGAGTTTAAGGGAAGTAGAAGGGTTTGGGGATCGTTTTGGACCCACCACACATTATCCTCTCATGGGAGATTATGTGGGTGTTGGCCCCACCTATAACATCCCTTTTTAGGAAATAACCTCCACCAAACAATAAAATTGTATACAATAATCTTATTTTATTTATTATAAATCCCCAAAAATTAACTTCTCCTCCTGAGAAAACACAACTGCGGTAAAGGTCCCCTTAGAGGAATATCGTCACTGCTAGTTCATTGGTTCCCTCAGATTTATATGTCAAGCACTGTTTCAGAAGTTAGAAAATCCCGCTCGTACATTTACTTAACGTACCCAAACAAAACATTAAAATTGATTCCAGGCACCCTAGGCCTTGGAATCAGGTGCCGTCAGAAACTCTGTACTCATAAAATTCCAAATAAATTAAGAAAAAAAATTCCTTCAAATTTTCATGCCCTTACATTATCCCTAACTCAGGGCTTTAGGTCCCCTTAAAGCTACAACACACACTAGGGAAACAAATGGGGGTACTGAGAATACATCTGAGCCTCCCGCTCTCATGTGCTCTCCTAGAGGTTCCCGTGCCTCTAGTGAATGTGCACCAGAGGAATCGATCATCCATGTATGACCCGCTCCTCTCGATCCTCAATCGCCATCGGCACCTCCGAGAATGTCACCCTATAATCGATGTCCAGCTCCCCATGATCTATGATGTGGGTCAGGTCATGCACATATCACCTCAGCTAAGATACGTGGAAAACATCATGCACCCATTGCCACTAAGGTGGAAGGGCCAAGCGGTAAGACACCTCGCCTACCCTATTTAGGTCCAGAAAAGGTCTGATGAATCACAGAGATAACTTTCTTCCCCAGCCAAATCTCTATAGACCACGTCGAGGTGAGACCTGTAGGAATACATGATTTCCATTCTCAAACTCCAGGGGTCTCCATCTCATATCAGCATAGGACTTCTGTCTACTCTGTGCAGTCTTCATCCTCTCATAGATGATCTGCACCTTCTACGTCGTAGCCTGAACTATCTCTGGTCCTACAAGTGCTGACTCCCCTGTTTCAGTCTAGCACAGAGGTGATCTGCAGGGTCATCCGTATAGTGCATCATATGGTGTCATCCAGATGGTGGAGTGATTTCTATTTTTGTACGTAAACTCCACCATGAGTAAGTGATCCTCCTAGTTGCGACCAAAGTTATAGAATTATGCACAGAGCATTTCCTTGAGAGTCTGAATGGTCCGGTTAGTCTTACCATCCGTCCAAGGATAGAAGGCGATGTTCAAACGAAGCTGCGTCCCAAAAGCCTCATGTAACCCCTTCCATATTCGGGAAGAAAAACAAGCATCTCGAACAAAGATGATAGTTGATGTCACACCATGAAGACGAATGATATTCTGAACATAGAGGCATCCCAAGCACTATACTTAGCCCTGCTCTTTGATCAGTAGGATGTGGGACGACTTGGTGAGTCGATCTATGATCACCCAGATATAGTCGTGTCCTCTGGATGTATGTGGAAGCCCCATCATTAAATCCATATATTTCTCATCCCACTTCAACTCTGGGACCTCTAAGGGGTGTACCAAGACTACTGGTACCTGGTGATCCACCTTCACTTGATGAAAAGTGTGGAATCATGAAACGAACTATGCTACAACCTTCTTCATACCCGGCCAACACTGCTGTTGTCTGAGGGCCTGGTACAACTTCTTCACACCTAGATGTACTACTAGAGGGGAAGTGTGAAACATCCTCAGCACATCCTTCTGTAATGCAACTGGTACCATGGTACATCCCCTGAAGAAGACGATGTTCTCCCCACCTTCAGAAAACCCATCAGGTTCCTGTCCTGAGTATATCTATGCTCGTCGCGTCTCACAATGAATGTCCCCTTGTTGTGCCTCCTTGACTCACTGAATAATTGGAGGACTGACTGTAAGATACTAAAGAAAAACTGATCCATCTCTATCCACAATGTATATCTGCAATGTGTCTAGTTGCTCTGTTTCCTCTCCTAGAAGCTTCATGCTTGATCCCCTTCTAAGAGAATCTGCAACAAAGTTTCCATTCCCAGGAGTATAGACTATATCATAGTCATAGTCCTGGAGGAACTCATGACAATGTCACTGTCTCATGTCCAGGTCCGTTTATGAGAAGACACACATGAGACTTTTGATATTAGAGAAAATCTTAAACCGTTCACTCAACAAACTATTGGTGTGACTATCCATTTGTAAAGACCTCTACTACACCCGATTTTTCTTACGTCCTACAAGAGCTGCAATGATTTCTCCTTTTCCTAAAAGATAAATCTAGTGTCATCCCTTGGATGAACCATATTATTTTCCTAATATAGTCAATCCTTACATGAATGGTACCATTTCATGCCATGGACGATGGCGTAAGGGCTCGACGCTACTACCAAGAGATCTAACCGTTACTATTGCCTCCATGAGTTGAGTCACACTGCTGGTACTAGTGTGTGGTCACTGAGTCTCCTCCTGTAAGAATCTCGAATGTGAGGGTCAAGTCAGTGGTTTTAACCAGAACCTTTCAGTATCAACCATACAAAAAGGTAGGAAAGAAAACAACACATAGAAATGTGCCTTCTATTACAACATATTAATGTAAAAAGGCACAAAGCAACCAAAAACAATGACATCAACAAAGCTAGAAGCATCATGAACCGAAGTCTCCATGCCTAGAGCGATTCTCGCTACTATCCACCTAATCTCGGGGCACTATGGTTGTAGGCCTCAGCTTCCTGAAGCTGTGCTCTCCCTTGTCCACCAGTTCCCTACGGTTGGGGTGGACCTCCTGGTGGTGGTGGGGTTAGGGCCTTGAAAAATCATCCACCTCCTACTTCTATTCTAGCTCCACTTCCACATATGAATGGTCCTAGATTACCACCACGGTCGAACCTTTGTCTCTACCTGGGAGGTCCCTTTACTGCCTGTTTCTCATCTGTCGGGCGGTTCGGGCAGTCTCGAGCAATGTAACCATGCCGCCACATGCATAGCACTGCCTAATCCTCGTATGGCTGGCTCTATTTCGTGTTCCCCACAAAACTGAACCTGTATCCTGAGGTCTCCCACCTGATCGCCTGGTCCGCTTGGACCTCTGCGTCATCTATCTACTACCGGCTGCAGAAGACTCTGCTACGTGTCTCCTTGTGGTAGGTCTCGCTGGTAGTGACTGCTCAGTGAGAAAACTCTCCACTATAAGGGCTCGCTCCAGCACCCCCGCCTACATCGTGATGTTGAGGGAGATCATGGAATCCCTGATCCCATGTTTGAGTCCCAGTTCGATGGTCTGGGCCCTGAAGAATGGGTCTCATAACATATCCTTAGAGTAGCGTGAGAGATTAGTGAACCACACTATGTACTGAGCTTCTGTCATGCTACCTGGATATAGATGAACTAACTCTTGAATCCACACCACACGAAGTGTGTCTAATACAAAATCATCCCGGAAAAGGCACTCAATGTCATTCCATAGTAGTGATGCCTTGTCATGCACCTGGAGCAATAGGCTCCACCCTCTGCCTACTGCTACGTGCAGTAGACTCGCGGCATGGATCACCATAAGGTCGGTTGGTGTCCCTACCAATCTAAAAACTCTGAAGATAGCCTCAAGCTAGTCCTCAGCTTCCTGTGGGTCCATCTATTTATGGAACCTGGGTGGCCTATGTCGCTGAAACTCTTGCAACACACTCAGGAGGCATGCAATCTCTGCTGCAGGAGTTGGTGTTATCGGTGGTCCTTCGGTTTGAGATTCCACTGGTACCTCCGCTGTGATGGGCCCCTGCACCGAGGCCTCATCGCTTTGGTGGCTTCCATCTCGTACATAACATGGAACCCTAGCTAGCTGCCTTCGTGGGGCCATCCTGAAAAGAAACAGGTGCACCATGGTCAAAACATTATACCTAGTGAGCTGAATCAAAGTAATCACACAAAAATATTTTGAAACACACATTCAATCAGAGTTTCCATGAACTGAGTCGGAAATAAGAGGTTAGGGTCCTGGTGTATGGATATGTTTTCCGCCTCACCAACACTGGACACCCTGGACTAAAAACTACACTCAATACTCTTAACACTATTGCTTTACGGAAAGTAATGATAATATTCCTGAGTTCTGTGATAGAACCAACTCCTCTGATACCAATCTGTCACAACCCATCCTCGTGGCCCATGTTGTGACTACCCCAACCCCACCTTCTATAGGCCAGGGGCTGGCGACTTGCACCAAAAATTTTTATCCCCAAGTTGGGAAGGCTTTTCGTTTAAGAAAGTAAACAAACACAACAGAGTACGCAACTGAAGTAATAACTATGTAATAATGTATAAAAAATTATGTTCTGAAAGGAAAGGGACCAGAAATACATGACCAACAGTAAGTACAATACAACTGAAAAACTAGTACAACTGAAAATCTATTACAACTGCAGTAATTTAAAATAGAAACTACTGAGTCTTCCTCCAGGAACCCCATTAGAAGGGTGGGTACAAATGGCCTCCTCAGTCAGTCAGCTCTATGTACGTCTCGCAAAGAGTTCCACCTCCAGGTACCATCCAGCTCTACAAGTCTATACCTCGATCAGTGATGTCCATCGTTTGCATCAAACATAACATAGTGTGGGCATATCCTATGCAGGCGTGAGTAAACGATACTCAGTAGGGACCTCAAGACCCCCAAAAGTCTACTATAATCTACAAATGATAAACCACATAAGAAATATACAACCACGAATTATCAAATAACCATACTTAGGTATATTCCCATACATATACCTATGTTATCAATCACAGTTCAGATCCAAATCTCGAGCCCATGCACAACCCAATCCCTACAAGAAATAATTCAATCACATTGATGATGATGGTTGAAATTCAAGACTCATCTCACACAGGTATACATAATTCATATAGTGATAGAGATGATCAAATGTAGTCACTGACTCAAAAAAGGATGATACCCAATGAAGAGATATTGTTATTCAACCAACATCTTTATTTTATTTACCAACATCCAATAATTATTTTGAAAACATAATGATATACGATCATATTTATCATCCATATAATTTTTTATTTTTATAACGATGTAGTGACCTATAAACATATCTGCTTCCATCAAATGGATTGTGAATACAATGTTCATTTGTACAGTGGAAAACAGCCTCATGAAGAAATTTCATTTTATCCATTTTAAATTCTAAAGGGTTAGTATGATGATGGATCTAAATTATATATAGGATATTTAATAAGAATTTATATATTTTTATTCACTATTTCCAAAAAAAATTACCATCCTTTCCATAGGAGATCTGATAACGCCACTCGTGTGTGTGACAGACTACAATCATAAGAAGCGATGTGATTAGACTTTCTCTACCGCTTCACATGGATGATGAAAAATATAATGTTAATGATTATATGTGACTAAATAAAATAATTTTGATAATCATGATATATTTACAATTTTTTAAATATAAAAAAATCATTTTCATTCTTTCCTTTTATCTTACTTAACGTTGATAACATCATTCGTGTACATGTGGACTATCTCCTTGATGAAGTGATGTAACAGTCATTTCCTCATGACCCCACATGAATGAAATATATACAATTATATAATATAGTATATATGATATAATTTTTATTCTATAATATATGTAAATTAATTACTTCCTTTATATATTGACAATTGAAAAAGGAATCCTTACTTATGCATATGTATGACCTATTTTGATGATGGTCGTAGCATATATAATTTTTCATAATCATCATTCATGATTTATTTTAGAAGTGAAATTTTTATAAAAATGAAAATCTTATATAATGTTTTTTATTTTTATAATGATAAAAATATATTATATACACATGAATCAGAAATTTCATGATAAATAATGCATGAGAAAACATTACAATTAACACATAAAAAATGAAAATAATGAATGATTATAAACTAACAAATTATACGATATTATAAAAGGATAACATATGATATTATAAATATTAATATAATACATTAATGAGTTAATAAAGTGTTTAATGAAATTATAAGTGAGGTTAGGTGACATTCAAATAAAATGACGTGAGAGGTAAGGGATTTCATAACTCAATTGTTTCTCATTGGGTTATTCACCTACTTCATTGATTATTTCTATATAAGAATTTGTTTCTAACAAATTATTATTACCTTATGATTTATTTCAACATGTATTATCTTGATTTATAGTTTTTTCACATAATCAATTCATCAATTAACCCCCACTTCATCGTTATTATCATTGTAAATATTTATTTCACAATCTCATTATAATCTAGATTGTTTCCCTTGAATTTCACTTAATAGAAATTATTTTATATTTTCATAATAAAAAAATTTACTTTTACTGTCCTTTTATTATTCTTGATATTTTCATGTAATAGTACCACGTTTCACACTTTATATCTTAAAATGTTTTTGAATTTTTTTTATAAAAATATGACATTAATTATATCTTCAGTCGGAAACCTATTTGCTACCAAAACCATGATTTCAAAAATTGATCAATTTTTCTTAAAAAAATTCAAAATTATTTATCATAAGTTTCTTCCCCCATTTTCCTCATTACTGTTTTTTAAAATGAATCTGTACGACTTATTCAAAATATTTTCTATTTTTCATTTACTATAAATGCGAAAGAAATATTCTTAATGTCTTCTAAGGATGGAACATTCCTAGGATTTTTATAATGAAAATCGAATATTAATTTAAACTTTAATGATATATATAGAATTACATTCTATCTTTAACATCAATTCATTTATTTTTTCATTTCATTTTTAAGGTTATATTTTTATATAAGGTGTTTTTAAAAGTTATTTTCGAAAAAAATTTATTTTCAAAAAAATCTTGAAAATGGAATGTATATTTTCTTTATGAATGTTTTTAAATACGTTTTATTGGTATTTAGAATCATCAATGATAAAAATATTTTATTATTACCCAAATGAGTATAAATTGTGTTGATATCATCCTTAATCGTCTCTAGATTGTTTATATACATTTTGAAAATGGAATATATTCAAATTCACTTATTTAATTCAATTTTTGTTGTCCTTAACTTTTCCATGAATAATTCACATCCCTATAGACATTAAATATTTTATAAATATCAGAAGGATTTATCATTTAAATTATTTCAATCGAAACCATATACCATTTTTCATACAGATTTTACATTTATATATTTTTTATTAACATGGAAAAGATTTATAAATTTGTATCCATTACTCCATTTGGATATTAAATAATAAGGAACATTCGTCATGAATTAAATTGATTATTAGATATATGAGGAGTTCATTGGAAATTGAAGACATAGTTTTGGGACCAATAAATGAAATCTAATAGATGAAACAATATTCTAATTAGATGAATATGTTGGATAACCTTATTTAATAACGTTTTAAACCTAGTTTTTTTTAAACCATATTGTTAAAGGTCTTGATTGTAAAGGTATCAGGTTCCTAGTAAACATGTCAACCAATAATTATTCAGTGCAGTCTTTTAAATTATTTTTATTATTCAATATATCATCAATATGAAATTTTATCTTGATGCATTTCATTTTTAGTCTATTGATTAAATGTAATTTCTTTTTATTTATTATGATTTCCAAATTAATTTTCCCATATACAATTATTTGAATAAAATTTTTTCTCAGTTATATACCTAACCTTTTTTATTGCAGTTATTTTTTCCGGATAGAATCTATTGTACTTAACACTTAATAATCATTTGAGACCACCAATACTTTTTCTCCTTTCTCAAGAATGCATGAATTTTACTATCAATGATATGTGAAATATGCTGGAGGGAATAATCGTATTATTGAATGATTTTTTTTGTAATTTTTCTATTCTATTGCTATATAAGACTAAAAAATATTTCTAATTTACCAAGACAATTAAAAAATTCAGTCCTTGTAGATTTGAATCCTTATATTTCATTCCTATGTAAAATATCGGGAACCAACTCCTAGATACTAGGGTTAGGGTCTCCAAATATATCATTAGTAGGTAAATGATTATTTTGATCTATAAATAATATTATTTAAATATTAAAAAATCCATATAGGTTTTCATAAATTACGATTATATTAAGGAGTTTCCATTATTTTTTTATATATTACTAAGCATTATTTTTCACATCCCACATCTTCGAATGGTTTTCACTTGGGTTAAGGAAGTGTAATGTTTATAGAATATTAAATGGTGATATTTCATGATTAAAGAAAACATTATAGGAATATAATATTAGTAAAAATGTAAGATTTTTTTTTTCAAAAGTATACATTTATTGGATGTTTCCACCTTTTATTTTAATCTTTTGATACGTAAGTGTTTTCCATAATTCCTTAAAAAACAAAACAAAAAATATCCAAGAAATTTATAAAACTCAAACCACTATTATAAATCACCTAATTTTGGGATATTTAAGGATTGAGTCTTCATAAATTTTCTTTATTCCCATAAATCATGAAGTAAACTACTATGTTAATGTTATTCCTACGAAATCTATATCAAATACATGCTATATAATTCCACTAGTGAAATTAATTGATTTACTATAAAAATATAGTGACTTATTGGATCATATTTTCATTCATCCATGTTTTATCTATGGCGATAAATAGTTTTTGTGAAGAATATAGATGGAGTAATGAGGTTATTCAATTATTATATAACAATAAATGGAATTACTATACAATATAAATATCTACTACTATGTATTATTGATTAATTTGATCAAATTTAAGGGGAAAATTATTTCTATAAGATTTATATTCATTAAAGTTATCATTATTTATACATTAAGAGTTAGGATATCTCAAAGACAATGTTTTATATGAGGTATAATCATTTTGAGCTCCCAGTACAACCTTCATAATTATAAAATTTCCAATATTATTTATATATGTGAAGAATAGTGTATAGAACCATTATCTTAAAATGTTTTGTAGTGTAATTTTTTATTATATTATTCACTAATCTAAATTTTATGAATGGAATTAAACTCATTTGAAAATTTTGCTTTTGGTTCTAAAAAGAAAGGTATTGTATGATGAATTCACTAAATATGAATTTTAGATACAAAAACATTCCATCCTTAGCTATATTATGTCCAAAGATTATATATATATATTGTCCATTTATAGTTATATGTTTTAACATAATTTTTAAGACCAATAGACATAACTAAAATTCATAGCTACCATGGAATAGCTGGATAAAATTAGTGGTGTGTGGAAAAAATTACTTATTTGGGATTATGTTAACAATGATAACATGTAAGGGGGTCAAATTAACATGTAATAAAT
This sequence comes from Viscum album, assembly GCA_963277665.1. Classification (NCBI taxonomy): domain Eukaryota; kingdom Viridiplantae; phylum Streptophyta; class Magnoliopsida; order Santalales; family Viscaceae; genus Viscum; species Viscum album. Next base: position 1,282,291,412 of record OY728142.1, on the reverse strand, counting down.
ATTGTGAAGATATATTTGAAAAATTAAATAAAAAACTAATAAATTAACTTATTTTTATTTAACCTTATTGTAAAGAATGTTCTTTGATTTTAAATGAATCATCATGGAATGGTCTTGGGTTTTTATATAATGAAAAATGATCTAGTAATGGGTTATTCATATAGAAAATTTAAAACCCATGAGGCTAATTATGAAACTATTGTTTTATATATTGATGTATATTTTTTCTCACTAAATATAAGAATACATTTTATATATTGAGGGAAATGTTGATTGAAGATTGAAATATTTTATTAAGAAGGAAGTGATGTCAAAAAATGAGAAATAGAAAAATAAATCATGTAGGAGAAAAAATAGTGGAAACTGATGGCATAACCTTGAAAAACCAAATCAAAATCAATAGAAATACAACCTATTTTAGAAAAACCAAAGATTATTATCTTAACTACCTATATATGTGAGAATATCTATCAGAATATTTCCACCCATCCATTCATGATCAACCCTTATTCTCAGATAGAGAAATTATATGAAGTCCCTGATGTGATAAATAATATTCCCAGGACATTTGTCCTGACCTTTTAATACATTGACCATAGTAGAAGAATCATATTTCGCATCTATTTAAGTGATTGAATAATCCTAGGATAGTTTGAGTCGAAGAATTATTTCTAAGATCTCATCAATAATAGAATATTCTACACAAAATATTATTGAGAATGTAAGGATGAGAGGACCGTGAATATCATGTAAAACACCACATCCTCACTTCATGATTAGCAGAAAAGATCCATATGTGTTCATATTTATACCATTCATAAGGTAGTTTCATATAACCCACACACTAATGTAACCCTACACACGGGGGACTGCCCTTATTGAACATTCGGTGGATATAACCATGAGAATTACTAGAGGCATAGAGGTGTGTTTTCACTACTAAACATAATAAGTTATGATATCCAAAAACATGGTTTTGATGTACTGAAGTGATCTTTGAGTACTTCGATGAAAAACAAGTTCCTTGATTCCAATAAAATATAACAAGTTGTAACTAAATAATAGTCCATCCCTTTTCCTATGCATGGACCAGTGAGAGAGTTTCCCCAATATTTAAATAAAAAAAATCCAAAGAATCCATCATATCCATAGTAACCGATAAACCTATAACCTACAAGAAAAAATTCCATGGTTTTTCCATATGAATAAAAAATTGAGAAAAAAAATCAATATCGGAATTAATATATCTATTTCACATTGAATATAAAGGAATGATGATATGATAGAGATTATCATATATAGGGATATCATGATTACAAATTATCCACAATAGAGATATGTATTCAGGATGTTGATATTTGAACAAGATATTAGAACCCAAGTAGTTTAAAAAAATATGAATGTGTTGTACAAGGGATATATGAGTAGATTTTTTTACCATAAAATTGAATTGTTGATAATGAAATAATCAGAGTCATCATAAAAAATAAATACTACACAATACCTCATTATGGTCCACATTATGACTTGTATCGTTGAACAAGATATGGGCTTCATCTTGATGGAGATTGATATCCAAAACTTGACTACTATGGAAAAATAAAATGGCACCAGTGAGGTTATTTTTCAATAGAGATATTTCATAGATAACATCCGCATAAAAATTTTCTTATAGGATACTCATACTAACATCAAGCCCTTTGAGGTTGATGCCCCCTCTTGAAGAGGTACTGTTATTTTTTTCCAACTAGTCTGGTGGTGATGACATTATTGATGAGAATCACAAATAAAACTATTATGAAGGATTTAAATATTTTTTAGAAAAATATTGGTGGCACTACACACAAATATTATACACATTTGAATACAAGAATAAAACTGTAAATCATAGTAATAAATCCCCTAAATGGTAAAAACCGACTTTTCTGACTAAGGATCCTTCTCAAAATACTAGATAAAATGATTTCATAGTGATGAATTATTACCATCCCATTATATGTAGGAGTACAAAAATAAACAAATGGGAATATTTGATTTAAAAAACTAAAATTCCCTTTAAAAAAATAGGATCACATTAAATATTACTAATTTGACATAAAAACTCCACTTTTGAAAGGAGTTCCAAAATTGACTAGATTTTTCGAAATAATAATAGAGATTCTATCATTAAATATTAATTGAAATTTTACATACATTGATGGAAAAAATATCATCCACAAATAAATTATGAAATATTAAAAAAACCATACTTCCCTTTAAAATTATGAATAATACATTCATAAAATCTCATTTTTACGTTCCTAATGAGGAAATCCTATGCAATAATGAAAAGGCTCAAAGTGATTGGGTTATCTTTTTTGAACTTCCTAATGTATTTAAAAAAAATATCCTAACCATAAGAGAGGTAGAGAACCATAGGGTGAATAAGAATCTGAAGAAAAGATGAAATAACAACATTGTTTAAACACACTTTCTGAGAACATTGATAATGAAAGACTAGTCTAATAAATCAAATAACTTTTACATATAAAAAATAATCATCAAGTATGTTCAATGAAATTTTATTTCAATATAATCAATAATTTTCTTAATAAATCAATGTTTCACATCAAATGCCTCTCCCTTGGATGAGGCCATGTTTATATATATATATATTAAGAGGAATATATAAAGATGGTATTTTGTTATTAGTAATTCACAACACCTTATAAGAAATGTTATAGATACTGATAAGAAAAAACTATCCAAAACAATTGGAATGATTAATGTTTATTATATTAGGAAAATTTATAGCCGAAGAGGCCCATGGTAGTGTCCCCCACCTAGAATAATCCAAAATATAACAAACTGTGTATCCTTTGATAATGGTGCATGAATCATAATAGAATACACCAGGAAACCCCTCAGGGCCTAGTGATCTCTCTATATTAAGAGTCCCCATAGCTTGAAAACACCATATTCTTCTAGATGTGAACCCATCCACTAATTTTATTGATCCTAAATAGTATCTTCGATGTTATCAAAATAGGATTCATGGTATCCAAAAGAAGGAGGAGAACCCCCATGAGAATGGTTATTACTATAATATGCTTCAAAAAAATATACATCCACATGAACCAAAATACTTTAATAATTTAAAAATAGAACCATCTAGTAGGGAAATATTGAGTCTTCCATGAAATGTTTTCTCCCTAATATAGTTGATAAAGTAAGTTTTATTTCTACCATATTATTTGAGCTACTTTTTCTTTGATCTCTCTGCGGCTTAATGGTAAAGGTTGTGTAAGGCCTCTTCCTTCCCAGCCTTCTGAATATAAAGGATGTTGTAGAATTAACATTCAATTTGAATTTTAATTGATGATAAAGTTATCTTATCACTTCAAGGAGAGTGATAAATGTGGCATCCTGATTGGTAAGTGAAAAAGTCAAAGGGAAAATGGAACTATTGAGCCTTTTTATTTTTTTGGAGAGAATCCAAAGAAAAACCTTTAACTAGAGCTAACTAAGAGGAGAAGACAAATTCCATGAAAAATTATATCTGAATACAAATACTGGTCTTGAAAATTCCATTACGTCATCCCATGTATCACACACAAAATGTAGAAGAGAAGAATTTTCATATTGTGATATAGAGAAATGTGTCATTGAGGATATTGATAAAAGAGATATATCTTGGAGGATTTCCAAACATATATCATGACAACTCCATATTATTCTAATTCGCCATTAATCATTGAACTAGTTGAAATCTTCCCCAATATATCCCACATCCAGAAGCTGATTGGAATATATATGGGACTAAAATCCATTATTCCATTATTGGGGTAAAGGACTCCTCCTTTATCTTCATAATTATCATGAATTTTTCAAATTTAACCACAAAAAATCCATGAATCTTTGCCTATATTAATGGTGGAAAGATAATACCAATGTTCTTTCCACTATGATGGTCACATTTAGCTTAAACATTAGACATTATATATTACTATACATTTGAATTTATCTTAACAAAATGGTTCTGATTGGTACTTTCCAAAAATTCCAATCACATTTCATAATTCCAAAAGAGTCAAATGTGACTGTTGACTGCATTACAATTTATGTAGTGGTTGTAATAAAGACTTCGAGCTATGCCCATGATGAAATAAAAATTTAACTTCAGTTCCATGATGTGAAAAAAATGAAATTGTATTCTTCCAAATTTACATCAAGATTAACTTGAGTTTATCCGAAGATCATAATCGACTAGAATTATGTATGATTGGATAAATAATTGGAAATTGGATGATATATCCTAATGGAATATTTCAATGGAAGTTCCAAGGATGTTACTAGTGTCAATAGATTCTTTTTTGGATTGGGTCTCAAATGTTTTATGAAGAAGAATGGATTTATCTACCATTAGACCACCATTAATAGGGGATGTTTTAAAGATATCCTCAATAAAATCATTAGTCATGAGAAAATAATTATCAGTGGGGGTTGATACAGGGGGAGTGAAGACCCGTGGGATCCATTTGAGGGGCCAGGAGGTAGTTTAATTTCGAATGGATTGAGATCATGAAGATACATGCTTAGAAGATGACAAAGAGTATGTTCATCCAAAACCTTCTTGTTGGTTGGAGAATTCATACCAGAGGGTAAATTTTTTGACCCCCATCAATGTGAAAGGGGAGAACCAGATAATGATTATGATCTGAGCTTGGAGGCAATAGGTCCTTCAGAAAAGATAACTCAGACATGAGGTGCTGATCTCTGGAACACTAAAAGCCTTGAGGATTTGAGAAAACCAAAAAAAATGCCAATGGAAAGACCATAAGATGATAAAGATATGTAGGAATTGAGGGGAAATTCGCAAATGACTCCAAATATGACGTGTTATCAGCCTTCACATGACCTGTTTATGGAAGCAAATTGACCATAAAATCATCATTAATCATCCCCGGATTCATTGAAAATTGTTCTACAACAGTTAAATAGAAAACATGAGAAGGAACCTTGTCTAGGGACATGTAAAAAATACCAAGATTACTGAAATATTAATTTTATTAGAATTGAAAACCATACTGATAGCAGCATAAAAGATACATGGGGTAAAAATTACATTTTACAAAAGTGATATCAGTCCATTCATGTATGATAAACGTACATGGTAGTGGATTTTCCACACCAAACATTAAATAGAATCTATCCTCCATGCTTTGTTTCATCCGTAGATTTAAATCATCATCCTAGAGTAAGTGAAAAATATAATTATTTATTGATTTATTAATGGATTGATTGTGAAAAGGAAAATGGATTCTAGGAAGATGAATCCATAACCCCAATAGTAGGAAATCCATTCCTGGGTGAGCATTAGATCACCACCGAAGAAAGAGAAACCTCTAACGACTGCAAGAAAACACATCCATGGCCCATGTTTTAATGAAGTAAAAATATAAGAAAAAAATAATTCCTAAATCCTTCTTGGATATCATGGACTCCGCCACTACACATGAAAGATCCTAGGAGATGAAAAAGATAGAGAAACCCACTACTATATGTCGATAATTTTCGAAACTAAAAAAAAGAACAATCAGTGGTAAATGAAGTCATAAAAAATATGTCTATATTAAAGGTATATTAATGGGATTACATCCAAATATTCCTATTCATTTGGATATATGATGATTTGTGGAACTATTGGAATGGGGGACGATGAAAAGTAATAGACACTGCTGAGCTGAATTTCGGGGTGGAAGAAGGAAGATGCAAAGCACCATGATAAAAGGTTATAAGTGAAAAATAAAATTGTATAATATTTACTGATAAAAATGACCATGGTATAAAATTCAAGATTATTTTAAAGAATTATCCACTTCTCCATGAAATATTAAGAATGGATTTGTGCATTATAATATTAATATTGTCATTACAATTATTCAATGTAATTATTTAACATTCTATTTTTATAGAGGGTTATGAAAGATTAATATGATTATGAGGCCCTATAAAGAATATAAATGATTTGAGAATTGGGATTCTACAATAATTCAATATTTTTAAATTTGATGTTTTTAGGTTTGGTAAAAAAAATTGTGATTAATTTATTCTAGTTGTGACGAAATATTTATTTTATGAACTCGTAAAAAATCTTCCCTTTATATCCTATTATGACCAATGTGTATAGGGATATCCATTATCATCTATGATGGTATAATATGATAATATATATTTCATGTTTCATAGAAACATGATTTTTATACTATTTGAGAAAGTCCAAAAGACAACATTATATAGGAATTCTGAAACCATTACCGATAATAAGTCTTATGTGGTATATATAATAATTTAATTAATTATGGGTATTCAAAATAAATATAAATTTACAAATACAATATGGTTTATTATAGATCATTTCAAGATGTCTTCCCATTTCTATGGAATTTTGGAATACCTACATATAGATAATTATCCTAGGTGGTATAAAGGTTATGTTTATTGACAACATGACCCTCCAATATCAGTAGTATTCAATTTTATTCGATGATTGAAATAAATATTTTAGAGTATTATATATAATTATTCGTATTCATAGAATAATATTACTAGAACCTATCATCAAAAAATTGACGGACAGTCTGCATGGACTATATAAACATTATATAACATGATATAGTAAAAGAGACATGACTTATAACGAATATCTGATCAATATTAAATAATTACATAGTTTCAAACCCAAATATTTAATGCTAAAACGTTAAAATAACCCCAAATTTTGAATCTCAGATAATCATATATTATATTGTGACATTAAGGCATGATGTCAGATAATGGAAGTTACTGCAGCTATAAATTGGGTAAAATTTAATAGATATGGAATGATTTATCCAGATGCATATTTAGGTGAAACTAAGTAAACAAAATTGGTTTCTTGAAAACTAAAGTAAGGTTCAAAAATTCCATGTAATGGATCATGTATTCTTAATTATATCGGAACAGAAAGGGGTTGTTTGATTTATAATGAAACAAAATGTCATTACATGGTATATTAAGATTAATTAAATATAGGTGAGGGGAAAAATATAGAATATATTTTATCCATATAACAAATCCTTCATCAAATGAATGAAATATTCAATATATAAATTCTATGAAATTATCTTATAAAACATTCCATTTTTATAATTTTTTGTCAACTTTAGCTAGATCTCAGTAGATCATATAATATATATAAAAATTAAATTCCTAATATGAGATAGAATGTGTTGAAAAAACGGATGAATCTAAAAGTGCGGAATCCTTGTAGGAATTACCTACTGGAGGAAACATTAGAACCTAATGATTTAATGATAAAGTATTATACAAATTTTACTAGGAACTGATTTAAAAATTTTGAATATGAAATTATCCTAATGTGGATAATGTAATACCCAAGAAGTTATTACAATAACAAAATATTATTTACATTTAAATGATGAGGTATAGATCCAATAAACTAATTTTTATCACAAATACTATTATGAATGGGATATAGACCAAGCCAAATAATGTTAGTATAATGTATATTTCCTTAGATATTAATTCTATATAAAATTTCAAAACTATAACTAGTTTTTTTCAAAACAAAAATATTATAAACCAAAAAATCAATATAACAAAATAAATAAAAATGGGTTCTAGTATTTGGTGGATTTATATGATGAATTTTTATGAATTTAGTGTTTATAGGACCATTATATTGAACATTTAATATGATGACCATTGGTGATTTATCCATTATAATGTAATCCTTGAAATTAGTGTATATTAAGGGTAATGAATGAGTTAATTAGTGTAAAAGTGACAAAATATGGGTTTTTATAATAGTAATATCCCTTATTAATTTCATTTTTTAACTAGGGAAGTGGGTAAAATCACAAGGGTTTTCACAAGACTGTGGAATGAAAAAAAATAGACACAGTTTTAGTTGAATCATCTATAAGAAAATATCAATTTAGTGGAAATCACTTCCAGAATAATTTTGGTCAAACCACCCCATGAAATTTCAATTGATTCACAGCATACCCATATGGATTTTTATTTTATTCATAATTTTATATGTTTCTATAGTTTAGGAAGTATTCATTTGTATCATAATTTAGTAGTGATTTATTATTTACTAATATAACACATTTTTTTAAATTTCATGTCATTATTTAAAATTTAAAATTCAAAAAAATAAAAAAATAAATTTTAAAAATATATTATATATATTTAACAACTATATATAATTTAATTAAGGGGTTAATATAGTGAATTTTTGTTAAAAATATAAAATTTTAGTTAAAAGGGTGAAATGTGGAAAAAATCGAATCATATATATTAACATGACCATGTTCTCCCAATATATTATACATTTCCTAAATTTGGAACTAACCATTTAGTTGATCATCAATAATTGTAATAGATCACTATAGGGAGGATTATAACACTTGAGACAAAGTAAAAATAAAATTTTCAATACATCATCAATGGTTTTCCACTCACCACACCAATAAATACATACTCCCTCTTCTTATTTCTCCTCAAATAAAACATTATTAATCTCTACATTTTACTCCAAACGATTTAACGTCATAACAAAATCATCAATTTACTTTATTTTCAATATATCAAATGATATTATCCAGGATATGAAGCTTAATCATTGTTAGGGCCCTTTTTCTCTATATTTTAAATTTGTTTTTATATTTATATTACATTATTCATTTTAGTGTCCAATATTTTTATTATAATATTATTGACCTTTCTTTATAATTATTATCATGTAGATACCCTATCTATGTGAGACCATATTTCACTCAAATTTTACATTATTAATGATCAATGATGATGCCAGAATTATACTAATATTATTGTAGTTAAATATATTCCCATGAAAAAAATATGTATGTTATGTTTTTTATAGATAATTAATTATAATAATATAAAACATTCCATGAATGTATGATATAAATAGTATTTAATTAATTTACTAGAAAAAAAATGATGTAGTTTGTATAGTATTTTTTCTTATATTGAAATATCATATATGTCATGCCTCATTGGGTCATTATGATCATCATTTTTAAATTCCTTGTTCTTTAACATTATTAAATGTAATAAACATTTAATTTTAGTATATAATCAAATGATCTATAATTCTATGTGATGGATGGGTCTCTGAATTATATAGGCATATAATACCCTAATAGGTCCAACAAGGTAAAATTCACTAGCATAAGGCCTTGATTTCCTGTTTATGTTTCATGAAAATATTTACACCCCCCATTTCCATAATTGTGACATAATCCAAGAGATTACTCATTTTCATTATCATCCATGTATTATTTTGGTCATATACAATCATTGATATTTCACCATTTTTTATCTATTCTATCTCTATTTTATATTTCATTATTATTCCATGTAAGGGATTACAGTACATTATAAATTACTATGTGTTTATTCTCACCATGTAATTTTTACACATTTCCCTAGTTAATGAATTGGATTATTTTGTATGATAAACTCCAAGGACAACGTTATGGAATAACAATTTATACTCAACTATTATAATATTTCATATTTTATTACAATAGCTATGTACATAGTATCTTATGGAGTATAAAAACGTGCACACAGGTATGTGGTATGTGGTAATATGATTACTACATAAAAAAATATGCAAAAGTATTGGGGTGACCACATTGGGAAGAATTACATGAACCCTATTTCCAAATTAATATTCCATACTTTCAAAAGTATATTTATAAATATTATTTTAATCTAAAAAACAAATACATCATTGTATTCCACCTTGAGTATATATTCATAATAATAAAATTAGAACATTGATACACAAGAATGTAAAAATAGTATTTCTATAATATTTACAATTTTAATCATTTGATTGTTTTTTATATGTTTTACTATGTTTTGGTACTGAGTAATTATTTGATGGATTTATTTATTGATATATTGAATGGAATTATCTAAAAAAATTCTCAACTACCTAGATGTGTTTTCTTTTTCAGTTCAATATACACATAGACAATAAAGAGATTATTTAAAATCATTACATTTAATGTGGGTTTGTATTGGTTTTCTTGGCTTTCATGAGACACTCTATCATTCCCATGGTGGGAGGCATTTGATCACCTAGGTAGTTGATACGTGAAAATTCATTCAAAAAATATGATTGGAGATATGATCATAACATAGGGGATGTTGTTTAAATATTTTAGGATATAATAGATTTAATACATGTTCTTGGAATCCATCCTTGTGAAAATACTAGATAAACATTGATGAAATTAATTAATATAAAATATTCATTTAATGGGAACATTATACAGGGTAATTATATTATTACTCATTTGATTCGAGTATTTGGTAACAATTTAGTTTAAATCCATATATAAATTATCTATATGATTTATCACTATTCATAGAGGCATTATGATATTATGAAATTTTGTGTTATGTGTTATATAGTTGGGATAGATATAATAAAGGTGGATTCATACATGTTTATGTGAATGGGAATTAAAAACCCTTTAGTTAACCTACACTTAAGAAATAATGTCATACCTTTTGAGGAAATCTACAAATAATCATAGATGTTTTTTCCATCATTATTTTTCAATTTATTGATGTTATGTAAAGTTAAATACTAGATGAGACGTACCATATAATTTTATTTTCAAAATATATTCCAATGAATCCAATTTTTATTATACACAGAATATGGTTCTATTGAAAATAGTTTTCTGTCCTGAAAGGATAATAACAAACCAATGAATTTTGAAAATAATAGATTAATATTTATACTCAGTGAATTTGGGGAAGAAAGATTATTATCTCTACTCATGTATTTTTTTGTAAACTAATAGGTGTGTTCTAAATCAGAGTATTTTAGTGAAACATATATAAATTTATCAACCTAAGGAACAAGAGGAATCATGGGGAACTATTCGATCTAGGAATTTTAGGAAAACAATAATAAGATATTAATATAAGGAATTTTGATAAAATAAGTGGAGGATCTTCACTCAATGAATTTAGGGAAACCAAAAATATAAATAAAACTCACAATGATTAATGAAACCATATAGATAAACTTAAAAAAATTTGTTCTTGGAAAATATGAGTTAGTTCATGAATAATGTTTCTTGAGGAAACCAAGAGGAATATAATGATTTATGTAACATGAGGATAGAATGGGGATAAAATCAACTCATTGTATATGAGAAACAATAGGATAATCAACACTCATGTAATTTTATGAGACCATGAGGAATATCTCAACTCATGGAATTTGGGGAAACTGAGAGGAGAATCATGAATCTATGTGGTTAAGGAATCCATGAAGGGAATTTTTACTATAATTGTTTTAGGAAACCCATAGGGGAATCTAATGTAATGGTGTTTAGGGAAAATAAGATTTGGAACTCGACTAATGTGGTTCTTGGGGTTAATTATGACATTAGTCACATCATGAATAAAATATTTTTTAACTCGTCTTAATAATTAATTAGTGTGACTCAGAAAATTTCATTAATATCAATGATTTAAATAGAGTGATTAGGTCTAATTCTAAAGGCCATAGCTCCTCACTAATTCCAACATGGGGTGTCTGGGAGAAGCCACTTGGTAAGGAACAATGGGTACCCAAGAAGGGGACATGGGTGTATAGGTTCACGAGTAGGTGACCTTGGAAAATGAGATCCTAGGTCTACCCTTAGGGGTTGTTAATAGATCTTAAATGGTTTCCAATGTGAATGGGAATTAATTAATGAAAATAGGCTTCATGTGGTCAGGTATAGCTCAAAATTATAGTCATATATCCAACATATGGAGACTTTTGAATAGTTCAATATTTGGATGAGCTGGGCGTGAATATAATTTTTTATACATATAAAAATTCGGATTTCACCATTTAAATCAATCCCACTTCATTTTAATTGACACAAAAATGAAATATATGAGTAAATGGGGGACTTAATAATTTAAACAATATCTTTGTGCACTCAAATTCTATTGATATGTCTTCCTTTCTGAAATGGGAGCTTGATGCACCTTTTATCATAAAATATAACTTGTGTTTATGTGTTTTCCTATACGAAGCATGTAACAAATTTAGAATCCCGGGTATATCTTCTAGTATGATATGGATATATTTGGTAATGTTATCCTCTATGTTTTGGTGTTCATAGGGGTTCATATTCGTAAATATGGGGGGTTCTTCGTGGTGGATGTGAGATTGTATGAGCAAGTGGAGCTGGGAGAGTGGAATTAGGAATTATCCACAAGGGAATGAAACACAGTGTATGATGTGGGGGGGAATGCATAGAATAGGGATGGTTCTTGGACATCATTATATTGTGAATTTGGAATTTTAAAAAACAATTTTTCGTTATGTGTGAATAATAATTACCATAAAACTTGATTTGAGATTCATTTTTTAGTCCACAACCTATAAAATTGAATCCTATAAAACAAAATATACCTATTTATGGAGAGGTTATATATTGAGTAAATTTTCAAATATATAATATTCAAACATTGGATTTAAAATTTTTATTAAGAAATTTGGTAACCATTTCTCCAATAATTGATGGAATCATCAACCAACTCCCAGTTAAAGGATCTCACCAATATATTCTTGGATTGGATAACCATTTTTAATGAACTCCATTTTCAGTGTTTGAGAAATCAAGTGGCTTAAAGATATCCTATTTGGGTCATATTTATTTAGTATGATACTCTATCATCTTTAACTCAACACATATCATCCATGTGAATATCATATCATGTTTTATGTAGAAATGATCATTCAATGTGTTTTTTAAACAAATAGTGGCCATGTTTTGATCCATATAGTGTCTAGAGTATCTATTTTTTAAAACCCATTTCATAATGATGTGTTTGTATTAAAATTTTATTTTTCACTTTTAATGTGCCACAATTTTATTAAAAAAATTACATTGTCGAGAGAATTAAACATAAATGGGATCATTTTTAGTAGTTGTTTATTAAAAAATATCCCCCACAATTCCAAAAAGGCATATTTCATGAATGTTCATCCAAGGGACCCGAGATAAAATCTGGGAGGTGGAATAATTTATATTTATAGTAGAAGTAATTTAGTATGTATGGTATCAATCATTGTAACATGTATGGTTCAATAGTGTAGCAGCCAAAACTACTAATCCATTTGGACCTCCGGGACACCGATTTTGTCATTGAGTCCTTCAAGGCATTCAGTCAACCCAAGGTCTTCAGGCCAGTCATGATTTCAGGATCTTCATGGCCTTTGGTCCACCACAAGTCCATTAGGACAAATCAAGGCCTTTGGGCCACCTAAAAAATGCAGATTTACTAGACAGATAGTTAGGAACAAGGCTCTAGATGAGGGCTCATAGTAGAAACAATCACCGGAGTAGCTCTCACCGGGCATAGAATAATGAGAGGGTATGGAATTGGAATAGGTAATGGGCCTATGAAACACTATGTATGATAGCTAGCTGACAATCCATGTGAATGTGGAGAGATAACATTACGACATTTTCTTGGGTGGGGTAGTTCTAATTTTCCTTGTTTGTGTTGATTTACTAAGATCTAAGGGTCTTGTAGTGTCACGTAATCCTGCGAGACATGTAAGGGTTCCACCTCACCCATATGAATTTTGATTATCAAAATAAAAATAAAAAATTAAGGACTTTAGGTCATCAGGCATAATACACTTTTATTTAGAAAAACCGGATTATATTTAACATGACGTGAATTGACAGACATTTTTGGTATTTGGTTTCAATTTTCATTAATATTACCACACTTGAAACCTGACATTGAAAATATAAAAGGTCATGATGTGGGTTTCATATTCATTACTAAAATTCATATTTTAACACCAACACCAATATAATATTATTACATCCACCTTTTAAAATTTATATCCATATATATTATTTATATATACCCATTAATTTATAATATACACAACACCAACTATATCTCACCTTTTGTATTGATGTAGTTTCGACAATATCAAATGTTTTATATTGGTTTTACATTTTAAAATTACAAGGTTAGAAAAAAAAAATAACACATAAACCACTACTAAAAATGCTAGTATATAATCCCTACATAAAATAACACATGCCTTCGTAGAATTCATATATCGAGAGAAGTAAATACCATGAAAGAAATACAATGAAAAAAATATAATAAAACATTCCATGAAACACTAGGGAAAGGTAAATAGGAAAATATATAATGAACTAGGCCACTCCACTTGTAGAATATTCATAATAGATATTGTCTCACAATATATAAATGTCTCATTATAGTTGAATTGATTTATATCATTTTCAAAATAAAATGTACTAATTTTTTCAATATGAAGCAATGAAAAATATTCCAAATTATAAAAAACCCATGAAAAAAAATTAATAACCGAGTTATTAGATAAAACCACATTATGGATCAATGAAGTACAAGAAAAATTTTCTACCACATATCAAATCATGTTATTCAACAATTCATTTTTGAAACCGTATCATTGAGAAAGTTTTAATAGTTCAAATAGTTAAAATGTGATAATAAATTTTTTATTTATTTAAAATATTATTATTGTTAAAAAAATTGATTAATGTTCTATGATATCAATATTTAATTATTTTTAGATAATAAGATTATGGATGTTAATGTAAGAATGTTTATGATTAAAAGTAATTTTATTATATTTATATTAATATTATTGAAATAATTATATTTCATGAATAAATGAATAAAAATATTCATGTTTGATTTAAAAAACAATGTTTAAAAATAAGAAATTTGTTTAGTTTAGAAGTTAATATTTTTTCGGATAATAAAATGATTTTGAAGTTTATAATGTTTTAGAGTGGATTTTACATGATATTTTTATTTATATTTGTAATGATATATTTTTTAAGATAATAAAAAGTTATCTAACTTTTTGATTATTGTTTGGAGTAAATTTGGGCAATTTTTAATCAATTAGGATGAATTACTTATGTAGGAATTTAATAGTTAATCTTTTTATTCAAGCAATAAATAATAATTATCTTGTATATATTTTTATGAGCTTCATAACTGATCCCTCGTGATTTATTTATTTGTCAACACCTTCTTTACTAATGTATAATAGTCTTCCTAGTAACATTAGGGTCAAATCGGTTGCCTATATTATGAATGTGTTATTTAAAACCTCAAGAAGAAGAGATCCAAATCCGATAAACCTTAGTAAAGGGAGAAATTTCTCTTTCAATTTATGTGATTTTTTAACGATTGACCTATATACCATAATTTTATACTTAATTAAGTGTTCTAAATTCCAGGCCTCAAGAAATAATATATCTGATAAACTCTATAACTAATTAATCATATTGTTGTCAGCCACATAATTTTCCCTTTATTGTAGCTAATCTATATCTACATATTTATGGTTGGATTCTAACCCCTTCATTAATAAAAGGTAATGTAAGAACTATTGGATTTTGGAGCATTCAAGTAGTCAAACCTACCAACTAGGATATAGTGGTTGATGAACAAGAGTCATCATCATCACCATCAGAGCTTCTGATCATCCTTGTATTTCCATTTATTAGTATTTATGAGATTTATTTTCTATTGTTTAACAATGATTTGATTATATTTATCCTTTTTAATTCATGAGTATTTTATCACCTAATTTAACAAAAATTACCCTTCTACATTCCAATGATTATTGTTTATATATAATTTTTTGGATGTTTTTCATTAAAGTTCTAAATTATATTTTTATCTTTTTTTCCAATATTTTCATCATGATATTATTGATGTATTATTGTAAATTTATATTTTAGCCTCATAAAGTGATATTACATTGAGGTTATGGACTACCATTGTTCACATGTCTTTAGGTATTAATAATAACAATTTTTTTGAATATAATAGATGATTGTGACTCAAGATGATATTCCGATGAATTAATTTTTTTATTGAGATTACTAATTACATCATTCAAAAATAGTTGTGTTCTTCAAAAGACAATGTATCTATATAGATTGAAAAATATTCATTGAAAAATTAAATAAGAATAATTTTATACTATAGATATTGATGACCCTATTGGTGTAATGGAATCGTAATATAATGTTGATATTTAGTTAATAAACATTTAACGAAATAAGGTTAAATATCCATATTTTATCTCCATGGTATCCCATCAAAAGTATGAAAGCTAATTTTTTATCCCCATTTGATGCAAAATATTTCTAGTAATAAATATATCTTATAATGATTTAATAACTATAAGAGGACCACAAATGAAAAATATATAATGATATCCCTATATATTGGGTAATCATACAAATAAATAACTAGTTTATAAATCAATCTGAAAATAAAAAAGTAACAAAAAATTAATAAAGATGGAAACATACATAAAAAATAAATTTAAAATCTAAATCTAGTAAATAAAAAATTAAAACCCATAAAAATTCCACCATGTGTTTCACAATTCATCTGATTATAATAACATTACATCTTTATAATGTCCTTCACACATTTCATGGATAATTCACTTCTAAAAATTATAAATTCACGTGCTTCAAATTATCAAATATATCATCAACAATAATTAGATTAAATTCTATAAAAAATTGGGGTTCTCACAACCATTAGGTCTTATATATCCCCAAAGAAGTAATTATTACGTTAATCATTAACTAAAAACCGAAAACTCTATAAACAGTGTCACTTAATAAAAAATTCAATCTAAAACATATAGAAACTCATTGTTAATAACATCAACTAACCAAAATACATCATAAAAAACAAATATCATGTAGAAATATCACTTTTATATAACACATAAAAATAATAAATGTAAATGAAAAACACATAATTATATATTTATATTTGTATTATTTTCTAATACAAAAAATAATCTATAAAGAATGATTTATTCATTTTAAAAATAAATAAAATGTAATTCCAAAAATTATATTTAAAACATGAAATCAGACCTAAAAATTCATAATTTTATCAGTAAAAAATTATTAAACCATAACAACATTATATTAATTCACTAAAACCAATTTCCACACAACAATACATTCTTAAATATAATTTTTACTTCAAAAGGAAAATATATAAATATAATGAAGGAATCTACATCATTATAATTAAAAGAACTGATATACTACCCAAAAAATTATATAATTTATAAATCAAAATTCAAAACATTAACCCAATTATTAGTACAACATGACGAATTATTATATTTCAAAAAAACATAGAAGACACCAATAATTTTCAATACACAAAAAACAATAGTTTACATCATTGGACTAAAATATGAATTGATAATTTTATTTAAAAAATAAATCTTTTTATGATATATATTTTTAATAAAATATAATAAATTGAAATAGTTATTTATTAATCACATACAATATTGAAAATAAAAAAACTAAAGGAATTGAAACACTTTTTAGGAACAAATCACAATGATATATAACTTTCCCTTGAAATAGGATTAGGAATCACACCACTAATGATTATAGAAAAAAACACTAAAAGATATAATTTTTCAAGAATAGGTACTCCACAGTTGAATATGAACCACATAATGGTTATTTAAAACTATCATTACCTAGTAAACATTTTGGAAATAATAATTTTTTAAAAAGTTGTGTTCAGAACTGAACACACACATAGTGTAAATTTGAATTGGGGAAGAAGATACGTATTTATTGAATCAAATGACCTCTACATGACTAGGAATGTCCAAATACTTGGACATTATAATAATTAATTTACCTCAATATATGAAACATATATAGTGATTATTAAAACAGCATAAGATCTTCTCCACTTTTTTCCTATTATTATATATATATTTCAACAGACCGAGAAAAAAAAAACAATTATGTTCCACCAAACAAATACATAATGATGATTCTTTTAGAATAATAATGGGGATAAATGAAAAATATTTAATCATGTAAACACATATACACAAAGGAATTGAAGAATAGTGAAAACAATTTATTTTACTCGGAAAATATTTCAATTATAAATCACTACCATCACAGTATGTCAAACACAATGTTTTAATATAGTTATATTTTCCATTGAAAATACTCTATCATGTTATAAAATAATTAATGAGAGGTAAATTTAATGCTATTTTCTCCATAAATATTTAAATCAATCTTTTATTAAATAATTATTTATTTGTCAAGAATATATATATATCAATTTTAAACCAACATTTAATATATTTGTTATCAAATTCAACTCTGAAGAAAACCATGAAATATTTTCATCCCATGAATAATTCTATGTATATTTGTAACATAAATTATCATATTATAGAAATCAACTTTTGGTAGTAAAATTTTGAACTTATAACAACAATATAAATCCCATTAAAATTTCAAAAACATATTCAAAATACATCTTATTAGTTCAATCCAATGAAATTAAAATTCATACATCCTTGAAAAAAATGTTAAAATGTTCTAAAAGATCACCATATTATTTTTTGAAACTAATCCGGATTAAATAATTCATATTTCGAAAATATAATTCTAAATTTCATAATAATATAGATTAGACATATTCTAGTTATATCACATTGAAACTACATATAAATCATCTCAATTAATCTCAAATATGAATATGATAATATAAATGTGACATGAGATCATATATACCACATCGATATGAATCATAATCCATTCATAAACATTAATATAAAACATTAAGAACAATTCGAATAGAGAAACGAAGGTAAACTGTATCTTTCAAATATATTATAACTATGGTCATGGTATACATTCCATTAAGAATTAACATGAAATTCACTAGTTTCCCATTAGGTTTTCATTCATGAATAAGTTAAAATAAAAAGGATTGATAAATAAAACCCAATAATAAAATTAAAAACTAAAATAATCCATTAATAACTCAATCCTCAATGCGAATAGTGTTGGGTAAAAACATTATCATACATTCCTCACAAATTTCAATGATACTATCTTAGGTGTGCCAAAATATCTCAAATATCATTAATGAATCATGGGATCTAAAAAAAATAATGAATGAAACCAAGGTCATCCATATTTGATACCTAATTCATATTACTAAAAGTACCAAGGCACGATCTCAATTACCATGTGTTAGAAATTTGTCTCATGGTATCAAAATATAAATCATGGGGAATATATTTTCTTAATAAAACAAAAATCATCGAAGGTAACCTATAAGATTTATAAAATTATATCTCTATTTAATAAATAATAATAAACATTAAATAATAAATTTTCAAATAAAAAATCATAAAAAACGAGTCATGTATTGTGAATAATGACTCAACGTACATAAAAACTCCAAAAAACCCTAACTGAGAATTCGAAAACATATATTACCATTCTATAAAAAATTGTTATATTTATTATAAAAATAATAATAAAATGAAAAATGATTTCAAGAAAACATGATATATATGGAATCAAAGAAACCCATAACCAAAAACAAAGAAAAAAATGCAACTGCCAATACACACAACTCTTTATGTAATGTTCTAAAGAATTAATTTCCTCCTCTAAATTACCTAAACTAAGAACCAATAACAATATTATGTAACTAAAAAATATCCATCATGAGCCTACATCATCAATCATGAGTTTTATAACTACACTCTTGTTGTGGGTGTGTATATGTGTTTAAAAGATGAAATATAAATCCTATTAGGTATCCCCACAATGCACAATATATAACCATAAATAATGAATTATTTTTGTTAAAGTTTGAAATAAAACTATAAAATTATGATTTTTATTTATTTTCAACCATTAAAACTATATAAGCACATGAAACTAAACATTACGAGAGAGTGTAGTTTCTTATATTATATGAAATCATATTTCTATTTTCTTAATAAAATGATGACCATGTCTATAATGGAAATGACCAATAAATAATGATACTGAAAACCCGTATTTTGAGTAAAATTATGTCAAACCCATCCTTTGAGTAATTTACCAATTTATCTATTGAAATTTAAAATTATAATAGGTTTTCCTTTATGGTATACTCATTCATTATGTAAAATAAAAATTATTTTAGAATCTACACTTAATGAACCAACCCTTTCATCCAGAAAAAATTCATTTCATTTAATGGAAATTAAAATATCATCCATATTTTATGTAATCCTTACATTCCTGTAATAAAAATGAAAACAATAATCAATAACCAAAACATAGAAATTAAGATAATTTCTAAGTAAATTATAATATAAAACTTAATAAAAATACAATAACAAATAATGATAATCACATATAAATGATTAGGGGTTCACCATGGATACATGGAGATAATATTGGATGATACAATATTGGTATCCATACACTTAGAATAATTGATGTTATCCAAATAACTAACCCATTATATAGGTGAAACCATCAAATAAGCAATTTATGTATCTAGATTCTCAGGAAGCCGATTTTCCAAAACTTATGAACATTTTAGAAAATCATGCAGAATGCATACTTAATGAATTTAACAATAAAATGACATAAAATAATATTAAAACCTGATAAAACACCTAAAAATATCATTTGTAAATTATGAAGTGTATTTGAGATCATAAAAATCAAAATTACAAAGGATATTTTGGAACAAAATTAGTAGTCCAAGAATCTCTCCCCTTTTAATGATCAAAAAACATGTTTGAAATTTTACATTAATGTTTAAAAGGGTTGATCATGGTTTTAAAAAAAATCTATACATAATATATATTAATTAAAAAATGTTGTGCTTTTCTATTATTTGTCCGCCTGAACATGACATTTATCCCTATTTAGAGAAAACAAATCTTTTTAAAAAATTAAGAAATATTCTCCCCCTTCCAATGTACTTATAAATGAAGTGAAAAGAGATGAATTACGTATTTAATGTTTCAGTTATAGAATAATGAACTATTTGATTAATGTGAGATAATAGAATAGTTAAATATAGGAATAATTTAATTCAGTAAAAAAATAACGATATTTAAAATTGAAAATGAAAAAAATTATCATGAAAAATATAATAAACTAATATATATTAGTAGAGGAAATAAATTTCTAATAAAAAACATCAAAATAATTGTATAGAAATATCATAATAAAGGAATAAATAAGAATTTCATTGAATTATATAGATATACTGTCACAACCCATCCTCTGGGCCAATGTCGTTACTCCCCAAAGACCACCATCCGATGTCCAGGGGTTGACAACATGTGCCGAAGCCATCACATACAAGTGGGAGTTATTTCTTGATTACCCACACAAACTCACATTCACCCATATACCATGAAAAATATAAAAGAGAACATGTATGCTACTAAAAACCACAAAGTTTAATAGTACAACTGAAAGTAAATGGGGCCATAATACAAACCCAATAAAAGACAACTTCAAAAATATAAATTACATGACTGATGACAAGTCGTCTGCTAAAAACCCCACATGATGGGTAAGTATAGAGTACTTGCCGAAAGTAATAGAAGAAAGTCCTACCTACCTGATCTCACTGGGCACTTCCATGTCCTGGGCCACTAAGTCCTACTCTATTTAATCAGTTTACTATAACACACACAAGACATGTGGGGAAAATCCCATGCTGAGGTGTGTTACAATATTATGAGTAAGGACCCCAAAAAAATAAGGAGATATCACAAAGAAAATCTCCAATCAAACAGCATAGCCTTAAAACTCACACTAGGTAGAATTTAATGTATTGAAAGTAGGACCATGAATTGTATCAATGAACACATGGGGACACTAGATTCCTCCTCCCTAATGAGGAATATGGGTATATTGGGAACCAAAGAGCCACTACCTACTGTGGGTTTGCTGGGTCACACAAAGCCGCTTCCCCTTAACCATGAATTGTTGTGAAACCCAGCCTTGATTAGGTTCATGGGTATGCTAGGTCACACAGAGATTCTCCCCCACCATGGGCATGCCAGGTTTCACAGACCTACTTCCCACCATGGCTATCATACTAAGGTAATTGTCACCGTTGAGTACCGTGGGACTATCGGGTCACACCATGCTGCTCCCCACTATTGTCATGTTGTGTCACACAATTTTTCTTCCCACAAGGCCATCGTAGATGATACACACAGGGTCTCTTATCATCATCCATCAGGTCTTGGTCAGCTGTAGGATCTCTGCATGTAGTGTTATTGATTCTGGGGGAACCACTCATCATGTTATTAGTCATATTTCAATATTCATAAAAGTATACTTAGTGTATTCAAAATGATCCTCTTCATGGAGAGGGTTACAATGCAATAAAAGGCTTGTCATCCAGACACCAAATTTGAGATATATTGGAAATTTAGTAAACATGGATCAGTTTCATACGAGCCTGGTCCGTCCCAACTAACACATCCCAAGGCCCCTCATGCCCCAATTTCATTCGACCAGCCTGACCCGACTTGGTTCAGGTATGGTCCATCCTGTTTCGGCCTAACTAGTAGGGCATTCCCATTGAGCCTCGGTGAAACCAGCTCAGTTCTATCGGGGGACCAGGCCGCTGGGTCGCCGGGTAACCTGGTCCTATGTGGCTAGGCCTGAAACCAGTGAGATGATTTATTCCCAGCCCCGACCACCCATCGGCCCTGTCTTACATCTCCGGCCCGATCTACAAAATTGTTCAGTTTAATTTCCATTGCGGGCTGCATCAAGGCCTAGTTGGCGCACATTGGTCTGGCCTGCAATCTGTAGGAAGGCTACCTCTTCCCATCCAATGAGCGTGGGATGGGTCTCCTCTATTCTAGATTCCTTAGGGAATCTGGTTTGGTGCACCACGGCCTGCTAACCCGGCCGCACTGGGGGTACTTACGCGATTCAGCGACTACCTGCCAACATGGTGTAGCTAACCCTGAGTGTGGGCCGCCTTTTCCGGCCTGGACGATTGGATCTGTAATCATTCCACCAGCCGCCGGCCTGAGTTCCAGTGGTCAGCCTGAGCACCAATGTCTCCTATTTCCTCACTGAGGCCCAATATATCTACAACTGCTACATCTGGTGTGTCTCCTCTTGCCCAGAGCTTCCACCATGGGCCACCACTAGTTGGTTCTTCCATGGACCACCAAGTACGATTTGGTGGTTTGTTCATCATGTTGTCTGTGCCTCTAATCTTCATGAGGCATTCCTTCTATATTACGTTCTCCAAAACATCTTATCTCCATTTCGAATGTTTTACAACAAAGAACGCACTAGAGGGAGGGTCTCGGTCCTTGTTCGTGTCAGCCCACACACATCACATTATAGTTTAAACATGGATAGGCTTGGGATTGATGTTTTATCCAACAAAAATAATTATTCCCAATGGAAAAATTCAACGAAAGCACCCTCATATACGAATAAGTGATCCATGTATCAACATGTTCATGGGTTGATCCGTGTTCATAATTTAAATATAAAGAATGGGGAAATTAAAACAAAACAACCGTGTCCACATTTGAGTTATTCATTGAAGAGATCCTTCCATAGGGTTTCAAGTTCCATTCGCGTTCAACACTCTACGGTTTCATTCTTCAAGGGGTGTCGATGTTGATGGAGATTCTCTGGCATTCGTCATTAGTTATTGGATAGAATTATCTCCTTAGGTTCTTCTGAGAAATTACACCCTTTGATCCTGATTTCTCTAATATGTTAACTGATTAATCTAAAACATGTTGAAATGTTTTTTTACACTGAATTGTCATTTCGTTATGATGTTTCCTTTATGAAATAGTGTATGTGTTATGATTAATTTAATGTTTCGTTACACTACACATTTATCAGCCATTTATGATCTTAATTTAATGAGACTCATCATTGATTTTTCGTTTCACCATAGCACTACCATGACACCTTCTAAGAGCATGGAAAAGAAAAGAAAATTACATTTTACGTTATTTTATTTTTTTCAAAATTTTCTAAAATTTGTTCTTCTCTGGTTTACCCTCATCGGTCGATGTTATGTCTGATCTTGGAAAATACCGACAACCTGTGATCAAAGTTTCCCATAGAATTTTTTATTATTGCACTAGATTAAATGTTAGAAAATCATAATCGAATATTTGTTTAAATGAACATAAAAAATATCAAAATTTTATTCCGGGATCAGCGGGCCTCGAAATATGTTGTTTTTAGAGCATCTAGTCTCAAAATAATTCAATATAAATAAAAAAATACATGGAAGTTTCATGAAATTACATTACCCCAACCTTTAGGCTTTAAGTCCCTATAATCTACATTAATTCTAAGAAAAAAAATGGGGGTATTGAGCATGAATCTAAGACTCCCACTCCCCTATGTTCTCCTAGAGATTCCCATCTTGTCCCTGAATGCACACTAGAAGAATGAATAATCCATGGAGGAGCCACTCATTTCAATCCCCTATCTCTACCAAGAACTCAATAAATGTCACCCCATCGTCAATGTTCAGATCCCCCCAATAGATGATTTGTTCTAGATAATTCATGTACGTTCTCATTTGTGACATGTGGAAAACATCCTGAACCTGGTGCATTTTTGGTGGAAGATCTAGAGGGAATTCCACCTCGCCAACATCTCTCTGAAAATGGAAAGGTATAATGAACCTCAGAGATAACTTGCCTCCCAGTCCAAATAATTACAATCCCCATAAGGGTGATACCTAAAGTAACACATCATCTTGATCCTCGAAATCTAAGGGCCTTTGTCTTTTATCAGCATAAGACTTTTGCCTGCTCTGTGTAATCCTCATCCGCCCCTGGATGCCTTGAACCTTCTTAATGGAAGGTTATACCAACTATGGACACATGAGTGTTGACTCCTCTTAGTCTGTCCACCATATAAGTGATCTTCAAGGTCTCCTGTACAAATCCTTGAATGGATCCATTTTAATGGTGGAGTGATATATTTTGTTTTATGAAAACTCCACTAGTGGTAGGTGTCCTCCCAACTACAATAAAAATCATGGACTCTAGAAAAAATCATGTCCTCCATAGTATGTATGGTTTGGTGTGTCTAATCATTC
The DNA here is from genome assembly GCA_963277665.1 of Viscum album. Classification (NCBI taxonomy): domain Eukaryota; kingdom Viridiplantae; phylum Streptophyta; class Magnoliopsida; order Santalales; family Viscaceae; genus Viscum; species Viscum album. The sequence continues at coordinate 1,282,266,323 of OY728142.1, read as the reverse complement.
CTCTATGGAAGAAATGCTGTTCTCAAGAAGAGCTGATTCCAAAACTCCTCTTGAAATCCCGTCCACAACCAGTATGTGAAGAAATCAATGAAGTCTGATATGATTGTCAGAGGAACCCCATGGAGACGCACTATCTCATGAATGTAAAGGTATCTTAATCCCTTGTCTTATCCCTACTCTCAGATGGGTAGGATGTGAGCCGATAGGGTGAGTGATCAAATAATCACCCAGATAGAATCCTGGACCTTGGGCGTTTGTTATGATCCCATCATGAATTCAATTGAGATAACATCCCAATTCTACTTTGATACCTCAAGTGGTTGTGCCAAGAATACAGGAACCCGATGCATGACCTTCACTTGCTGACAAGTGAGGCACTGTGAAACGAACTCGGCCACCACATTATTCATCTTGAGCCACTAGTACTGACGTTATAGATCCTTATACAACTTCAGAAATATAGGATATAACACCAAGGTGGAGTTATAAAACCCCCTAAAATTATCCTCTATCATTACCAAAGTTACTACTGTACACACTTTAACAATAATGACATGCTCTCATCTTATGAAAAATCAAGAAGGTTATTTTATTGAGGATAAATGAGTACATCAGGCCTCATAGTCAGTATCCCCATGTTCTGCTTCCCTAATTTGCAGCAAGAGTGGGGAGTGATAGTCATTGAATTATGGTAAGCTTCTCCATCATAATTCATGAAGGATATCTTCATTTCAGCTATCTACCTTGTAACCTCTATTAGCAGTAGAAAACTAAACATCATATTGAGAGCTTCTGCCACCACGTTCCCCTTCCAAGGAGTATAGACTATCTCAAATTCATAGTCCTAGGGGATCTATATCTATCATTTTTGCTTCATTTTTGGGTCCTTACATGATAAGACATACCTAACACTCTTATGGTCTGTGTAGACTATAAACTACCCACCCATTAAGTAGTGACTTCATATCGTCAAGGAAAATACCACTACTACCAACTCCAAGTCACGTGTTGTGTATTTCTTCTCATACTTCCTCAACTACCCTAAATCATAACCAATAGTGGATCACTCCTACATCAGGACATAACATATTCCAATCCATAATGAATCACAAAAAAGAGCATACCCAACATCCTTATCTAGTAGTCTCAACATGGGGATACTCTTTAGTCAACACCTATGCTCATGGAATATCTGATGTAACCTTTCCGTCCATTCAAAGGGTTGTCCCTTCTATGTCAAAACTGGTAAGGGTGTTTCTACTCTAGAAAATTTAGGCACAATCCTCTGGTTGTATCTGGACATCCCTAAGAAACTCTTCACCTCATTCATGCTCTTGGGTGGATCCCAAGAAAGCACTCCCTCTATCTTCTCAAGATCCACTGCAACTCCTTCCTCTGAGATGATGTGTCCCAGGAAGTGGAGCTCCCAAATCCAAAACTGGAACTTCGAGAGCTTCCCATAAAGCAGGTGCTCTTGGAGTGTATCTTGGACTCTCTGCAGGTGTGTAGTGTGCTCCTCCTACAATTCCTAGTACACAAATATGTCATCAATGAAGACAACAATGAAATGGTCAAGGTAAGGCTCAATGATCCTATTCATGAGTCCTATGAACACATATTGGGAATTTTTTTATGCTGAATGGAATCACCATACACTCATAGTGGCCATCCCTCTATCTAAAGGTTGTATTTAGTACATCCTCATCCCGTACCTAAAGATTATGATAGCCTGATATGAAGTATATCTTCGAGAACCAACTCTCTCCATTTAACTAATCGAATATGTTATCAATCCTTAATAGTGGATAATTTTTTTTCACGATCACCTGATTCAGACGCCATTAGTCCACACATATCCTCAAAGTACCGTCTTGCTTCTTGGAAAACAAGACCAAGGCTTCCCACGGTGAAATGATGGGCCTCATGAATCCCCTTCCATACAAGTCCTCCAACTGTACCACAAACTCACGAAGCTCCGTGGGGGCCATATGAGATGCCGAGGTGGATTTCATTGTATTCATGGGGTAGAGGTTGATGCATTAGTTTACCTCCTTGCAGGGAGGTATCCTTAGAACATACTCTAGAAGAAAGACTTCATACTCATCCAACATTACAGGAATGCTCAAACCCCTCTCATCCACCACATTGAGAGAAATACTATCCAACTAGTGAATGATTGGATCCACCCTCCCCTATTAATTTATTCCCTATGATGAAAGAGTTCCCATATCACTGGTGAAGGAAAACATGGTCACATATTCATAAACACACAACACACTATCCCTAATACAGTCGATCCAGGGATGAACTATTGATAACCAGCCAATATCGAATATGATGTCAGAAGGCCTCGATACCAATACTAGGAGATCCCAGCTATATATCTCACCTCCAAGAGTATGCTGACACTATCAGAACATGTGTTCAATCATCCAATCCCATTATGTTGGAGTCTCTTATCATAAGGATCGATCCATTAGCTCCACATGAATCTCGGGATCTTGAATAATGTATTTGTAAAGGAAAGAGTGATTGGAACCTATTTTTATAAGAACTGAAACTAAGGTGGATAAGACATAGTTCATACATCTAATCATCTTTGAGGTGTCGTGGACATAGGACTCCACTACTTCATATAAAGATCACCCCTACCCACTTACTCCTTGAGGCTATGGTGGACCACCTAGGTGTGGTGGAGGTAGTACCATTATCTTTCCCCCACTACCTACTACCCAGCCTACTCCCCTACGACGTCCACTTCCCTGTGGATCTCATTTCTCAAACTTATACCTTAGTGGTCCATCAACTATCTAGTGATCGTTTGTACAGAGGTTCTGGAAGTCATGAGCCATGTGTCCCCTTCCACAGCATGTGATGAAAATCTTAGCTCTCTATTAACTACCTCTGATCTTAGAACCATGTACTTCTAACCCTGATACTTGGGGTTGTCCCTTGAAAGTCCTGACCCGCTTGGGTCACCGTGTCTACTGAATGATATGCACTACTGAAGACATTGCGGATTTGTTTTTATTGGGGGATCCAGATGTCGTCTATTGGTCTACCAGAAATCTCTCCACAAGAATGATCACTCTAGCACCCTATATTAAGTAGGGATACTGAGGGAAATCATTGACGCCCTGATATATTGTCGGAGTCCCTGCTCAATGGTCTGGGAACTAAAGAAAGGGTCTCGAACTATATCTATAGAGTAATGTTGGAGGTATGTAAACCTCATAGAGTACTCATCATCTAACATGCTACCACATTGTTGGTGAATCAGCTATTCTATGTGAAATGAGCACTAGGTCATGGGGGAAGAACTCCACCCAGAAAAGCTCCTCGATGTCAGTATACAAGAGGGTCACCTCATCCAAAGTATGAATCATTGAACTCTACCATATCCCTATTTATCAATGAAAAAGGACCATATCTAAGATCACCAACTATTCCAGTGGCTTCCTCAATAATTCGAAGACCCACATTACCACCTTCAGCCTGTCCTCAACATCCTGAGGATCTATCTCTCCCATGAGTCTGAGAGGTCTCTATCTCCAGAACTCGTGGAAATAAATGAGACTATATGCATCCTATACTGGTAACAAATGATTTATATTCTAACCAACAGGTAGGGGTTACACTAGTACACCACCCTGTGGGTCCTTTTATAGCACTGGCCCATGAACAAATGCCTCATTGCTAGCAAAGATGTCCTCACAACAATGTATCAGAATCGTAGATGGTTGTCTGCATGGAGCCATCTTGAAAAGATAATGATGTACAGTAGTCAATACATTATACATTGTGAGATAACTATAATTAAATAATAACATGAGGAAATACTCAATTCATATATAATGCCTCAAAAAATTTATGTATAGATTCGAAAAGAATAATTCAAGGCCTTGGTCAATGGGTACGTTAGCCGACACACCAACACTAGAATCCTGAATCTGAATTTCGAACATGAAACATTTAACATTGTTTCCTAGAAACAAAACAATAGAATACTGTTCTTTGAGGTATAGTTGACCAACTTTGATAACACATTTTCATGACATGTCCATCCAGGCTTCTCCTGCGACACCCCCATGACCACCTCCCTAAGTCCATGGGTAATCAGCTAGCATTGAAGGTGTCAACCTACAAGTGGGAGGAATTTTCCTGAGTACATGTTCACAATAACATACAACCATGTCCCATGAAAACTGGAAAAGAGAACATTCATGATGCTAAACAACCACTGAGGTTAATGGTACAACTAAAAGTAAATGGGCTAGAATACAAACCCAACAAATGACAACTAAAACAAGAGAATGAACAATATTGATGGAATGTCATCTGCTGAAAACCCCACATGATGGGTAAGAATATAGTACCTACTAGAAGCTATTGTAGGATGTCATACCTACCTGATCACACAAGGAACCACCTGGTCCTGTGCCACTATGTCCTCTTCCATGTCTTCAGTCATCTACAACAAACACAACATTTGTCAATGAAACCCGTGCAGGGGTGACTAACAATATACTTTATAAGGACCCAAAACCAACAATAAAATACCACAATGAAAACCTCCATGAATACCATGAGCTAAGACATCTCAAACTAGGTATAATTTAATATATTTCATATAGGCCAATCATTCATATCAAAAATCACCTTGGGATGCAGGAGTACACTTCCCCAATGAGTACCATGTGTATGCTGGGTCACACCGAGCCGCTACCCACTGTGGAACTACCCGGCCACATAAAGCCACATCCCCCTATCCATTGACTATTTTGGTACTTATCCATGATGAGTACCATGGGTATTTTTGGGTACACAATGCTGATCATCACTGTGGGAATGTTGAGTCACACAGAGCCACTTCCCACCTTAGCAATCATAATGAGGTAATGTTCCCCATAGAGTACCATGGGTATGCCAGATCACATATATCCACTCCCACTAGGGGATTATCGGGTCACACAGTGCTGCTTTCCACTAGGTCATCATAGAAAATCCATACAAGGTCTATTTTCTAAATTCTTCAGGTCTCAGTTAGCCGTATGATCCCATCACGTAGTGCGCTTGGTTCTAGGAGAACCACTTCTTAAGAAATTCATCATATTTCACCTTACATGAAATCCTCTTAATATAATTCCAAAATATATTCCTCATCACGAGGGATCCAACTCCACAAATTGATCGTTATCAGACGTCCATTTTGAGAGATATTGGTGTTTTAGTAAATAGGGGTTGTTTGCGTCTAGGCCCAGTCCTACCTAACCAACCAGACTCGGGGGCCACACATGCCCCAATTTGAGTAGAATGGTTTGACCTGACACGGTTTGTGTTTGGGATGGCTCGGTTTGGCCAGTGTAGTTGTCCATGCCCGTTGGGCCTCACAAGACATAGCCCAGTTCGATCGGGGGTCCTGTCCGCCAGGTTGCCTAGAGACCCTGTTCAGTGTGGCACGACCAACAACTGGAGGACCAGTTTATTCCCACCCGGGAAACCCAACGGCTGGGAATTACCTCACTAGACTGGCCAACAAGGGCTTTCTAGTCTCATTTCCATCCCAAGCCACATAACGGCATGATTGGTGCACCCTGGTCTGGCAAAAACTTATCATGCCAACTAGCTCTGCCCGACCCACTAATGTGGGCTTGTTCGCCTCTAGGCCTGATGCCTAAGGGTTTTAATTTCGGTGCATTGTGTCTATCTAGGCCAGCCACACTAGGGTTCTGCATGTGGTCCTCTGACAGCATTTTAGCAAGATGACGTGACCCACAAGCATGGGCCGCCCTCTCCGATGCATCCATTTGGCTGTGTCGCTAGTCCGCTAGCCATCGGCTCGAGCATCGGTTGCTCCTTCTGCCTCCCCACAGACTGAGCTAGTTGTGGATTCTTCTTATAGTGTGTCATTGTGGCACATAAGTAGTTTCCTTCAGGTACCCCTATGTATACTTCAGTTGTCCATCTTCGTTCCCTCTGAACCTCTAGCCTTCAAAGGGCGTCACCTTCTCTGTTAAGGCCCCAGAACCCTCTTGCTGCCATTTCGAAAGATCGGCCCTGAATAACGCACAAATCAGAGGGGATCGGGACTTGTTGATGTCCTCCCACATATTCCACATTATATTTTATATATTTGGAGTCTTGTGATTGAAGTTATATCCCAAAATAAAACTAATATCGTTGTAAAACCCCAAATAATGCACACTCCCTCAAGAACGAATGATCCACTGATCAACCTATTTGTGGGTTGATTTGTCTTCGTATTTTTAGAATAAAGAACGAAAAAATTCAAAAAAACAACCCTTACATTTTTGGAGTTTGTCATTGAACTGTTCTATCCATAGGGATTCATGTTCTGTTGGTGTTTGATTCTCTTCAGTCATATTCTTCTAGGTTCATCGATGTTGCTGGTGATTTGCTGACGTTCGTCCTTCGTCATTAGAGAGAATTATACAAGTAGAGTTTTCAGAGAAATTACACCCTTTCACCATGAAACTAATTAGAGTGAAGGAGGTAAATGAAATGATACTAATGAATACAGGACTCAAATAACTCATTTTGGATTTAATTTATGGGGTTATTTTAGAAATTATGGTGAATGTATGGGGATAAATGTTTGGATACATAAATAATGTTGTATGAGGTCATGTCACTACAGAATAATATTTTCAGGAAGAAGTTATTTATTATTAAATTTTAAATTCATCAATGATAATTGAGCATATTGAAAACTTGAATACCCTCTATTACCATCCCATTGTGATGAGATATAAAATATCAGATACTAGATATATGGTTATTCTACTTAAAAAATTATAGGAATCATATTATTAAATCATTATAAACATGAAAATAACATCCTAATAGATATTTTAATTTCAAATGAACATATATTTTAAATTATTTATACATATATTCATTTAGAAAACATGAAAGTTTTATAGAAAATATCAAATTAAAAAAACTCATAATTTTAAGAGTGATGATAATTGAAAATAGTTCCATTTGAAGAAAAAACAATATTGTTCAAAGTAATAACAAACAAAATAATGTAATATCATACAAATTTAGAACGATAAAGGACATAAGAAATGAATGTTGGAATCAGAATAGTGCAGGAAGAAAATATAATGTATATATGGTGAGTACATGTGACAATAGATACATTTCAAATAGTAAAAAAAATGAATTCAACTAATGGAAGACAACATCTCAATAATATATAAATAATAAAATCCATGGCATCATAGAATGTGACATATCAAAGTGGGTATTCTATTAAGTATGAACCTTTCCATGGAGAATGTTTGAACATGGGTAATTATGAATCCTTTAATATCATTTGATTCAATACCATTAAATTCATTATGTGTGATGGTATAGTTCGAACCATTAAAATACTACAACATGTGAAGGAAATGATGAAGAATATACTATCTATAATGAAATTAGATGAAAATCATTGAATGTATCACACCATGATTTGGGTAATGAATATTGAGAAATATGAACAACATTATATTAAGGTAGAGAAGATATCAAAGAACCTATATATGCTTCTCAATATTATATACATGTTGGATAATATTTTTTCAAATTAACTAACTCTACATATGATTTTTTGAATCCAAAAAATCATAAACATTTTCATATTATAAATGAGGCCAAAATAATCTTGGGGAAAAATATTTATTTCAAATGATTAAACACATATCATTATCATTTTTTATTGTATTTTTTTAAGAAATTTTTACAGGTTGATGTTTGTTAAATCAATCATAAATAAAAATAAAAATTTATATTTTATCTATTTTGATATTTGGAAATCACCAATTATAAATATATGATGAGATAAGTACATTTTATAAATCATCAATTATTTTTTTATGTGACATTGAGTGTATGAAACCCAGAAGGTGGACATATTTAATAGATTAAAAAAATCATAAATTGGATGTATTTTCAATCTAAAAAGAATGGAAAATGTTTTTGGATCAAAATTATGGATTATATAATATTTTGGAGTTTGACATATTTTTCCAATAGCAAATCAACGAAAAAATATTTATAGCTGTATATACACCCCAGTGGAATTTAGTGGATGAGTGGTTAAACAAAACCCTATTTTGAAAAATGATGTAATTGTAGATGACATTATGATATTTAAGGATTTTCTTGGTAGAAAATTTAGTGAAATTATATTATGTGATTATCTAATCCCCTCTAATGCTGGTTGATTTCAAAACACCAATGGAGATGTGTACTAGTAAACCCGCAACATATTTAAATTACCCAACTATTCAATTCCTATATTTGAACAGTATAATGAAAATAAAGATTATAATTATATTTAATATATAATAAGTTTATAATTTTTGAGACAAGATGATCATCATAAGGGGAATCATTTATTGGATCCCACTAACTAAAAATATATCATCATAATGATATCATTTTTGTATAAGGAATGGTTTAGATAATGATTTATGGAAATGTGAATAAAAAATATATATACTATATACAGTTAAACATGGGGAAAACCAAAGTATGATCTTATTTATTTATAAAAATTTATTGATAATGATGAATGATTACCAGTTTTATATAGATTATAATGATCTACTCATATTGGAACTAATATAGCTCTAAAACTACATCAAAGTGAGAAATATTATATAATTGTTATTGATAGGGGTAGTGTGTTATATTTTTTATATAAAAATATCAAAGTATTTTTATATCTATATGGATAGAGGCAATGTTATGGGAACTGAAACCCATGTATAGGATAAATATTTGGGATATTATTTAAAAATTTCAAAGGGTGAATGCCCCAAAAAATAGATGGTTTTTTAAAATGACGTGGTATGATTGGGAATAGTAGAACAATATAATGCATTATTATTGGTAAAATTATATACCCCACTAGAAGGTATTTATTTTGATGGAATATTTTATCATATTGTTATCCATATGAATGATTGGGTGGTTTTTCTGATGTGTGGTACATATGGTTTTCTTCTAATGGTACTAGGATTGATGATTTAATTTATATATAGTAATCTTGAGGAATATATCTATCTTTTCTTGCCTAAGGGTTTTATATAATATGGAAATGATAATTTGGTTTTCTTGTTGAATATTTACTTATATGTTCTTGGAAATGTTACTTGGTGTTGATAAAAAATTATTCTAACATATTGATTCCTGGGAATAATAGAATGAATTTTTATTCTTGTGTATATTTTTTATGATCAGGTGGAAATGATATTATTATTACTATGTTGTATCTTAATGAAAATATGTTTAAAGAAATAAAAAAATTTCATATCTAGAAGAATAATGAATATTTAAAAAGTTAGTTTTATATGAATTTATAGTGACTATAAATCAGGATAATTGGGATAATGATTATGTAAAATAAAGAATAATAAAAATGATAACTATCATTTAATAATTAAAAAATGAATAATTTAAATGGATTCATCATGACAGACTAAAATTTAATCCTTATACCTCACCAATTAATTTCATGTTATCCACTAGGATGAGTCCTAACATTTGATGTAGTGATGATGGATATATCTTGAGTACCATATTAATCTATAGTACCAAGACTGATTTTCATTACTATTTATAATGGATGAGACACTGCAAATGTATTGGGAGCTATCATTCAGTAAATAGAGAATCCAGGATATAGGAATTTGAACATAGTGAAGAGAATGTAGATATAAATCATGGATACTACATATATTATAATATATTGTATGATATTACATTTCACTATCATAGGTTATGCTCATTACAATTTTATAGGTGATTATAAAAAATTGAAATTCATTTTTGTTAATTTTTTCACTCTTATAGGATGACCAATGAGAAAAATTTTCATGATGTTATCAATTATTAATTTATCCATGATAGTAGTAGAATACATTGCAGCTACATTGGATTTAAATTAAATAATTTTGATGAGAAGGAATCTGTAGTTTCTCAAGAACAAGAAGAAGTAGATTAATATATATAATAATAGTCAATGAATATTGCACATTTCATGGAATCAATCATTTTAATATATTATTAATAATATTGGATATTGGTATAATCTTGATTAAGATGTTGGTGGTGTACATTTCATTATATGAAATTTATTTTCCATATTATTTATGTATTTATTTATTTACATTTATTATTTTTTTAGGTTTAATTTTATATAGTTCTCAAAATTTTAAGGTTTTAGTGCTAAGAACACTATTGGAATAAAATTAGAGATAACTACGCCTCATAGAATCAAGGAACTATACAAATTTATAGAGTATATTCACATGCTTCTCCAATGGGTTTCTAAACTATGTGATTAAATTAGGCATCTCTCCTAGGTTTTTTGAGTTTGGGGTGTATGGTGGGAACACACATTGGTATATAAATCAACTAAACTATGTGATATTCATAATTATTTAATAATATTGAATTTATTATTTTTATCTTCTTGGATGTAATACCTAAGGAACTCCTCCCCGCCTCCACTAACCTGGATCGTATCTATAGATCCTTTCTAATTTATTATTTTATTCTCCCTTGAATTTTTTCCTTCCATCATTGATTTTTGGTTTTTTCCTTCATGGTTTGTTATAATTTCATTCCCTTATCTAACTTACTTTTCATTTATTTTTCTTATATCTCCTATTGTGTGGTGGTGTTGGAAAAACCCAAATAGTATTTTGATTCCAAATATTTTTCAATCTTGATTGTATGGAGAAGGTTCCCTTTTTCCTTCATTCAACGTATTTTTTTTATTTAATATTCCATCCTTCTTGTCTACTATATTTTCTCCATGTTTTCCCTTTTTTATAGAAATAATTTTCATTCAATAGTATTTTCAATAAAATACCATTGAGATTATATATTCTATGAAATTTTTAGAGTTTATAATTGGTTTTTCTAAACAAGGAAAAGTATTTTTATATAAATAATTTAAAAACACCAATGATTTGACAAGGTTTTTAAGGGTAAATTGTATAGAATTTATTTTTAATAAATTTTAATTTCTATTTAAATTTTTCATTAACATGATTATTATTTATAATTTTTTATATAATTTTTTTATTGGTACAATAATGTTGTTCCCCATTTCTTAATGAAATATTTTTGTGGTGGTTGAAATGTTAGATTCCCACAATTCATTCAAAGATATTTTATAATTTCATATGATTTTAAAATGGTATTAAATTTATATTTGAAAATGTTTATTTATAAATAATGAAATAAATTCTTATTTGGTTCCTTGAAAAATGAATATATGAATATTTCATGTTTTTAAATAATCAAAAAATTATTTTTAATCGTAATAGAATTATAAATTCTATAGTCTAGTATGATTCTTATATGATTGGAATTTAATTACTAAATGAGCTACACTATTTTCTTAGGATTCATTTTTTCTATTTATAATTTATTCATTTAATAGATATGATTACTATTGGTTCTTATTTTATTTAAGTTTTTTTCTTAGTAGGAAGGGTTTATAATTGTGGGTTGGGTTATGCGATTTTGTTTCCATATAGCAGTTTTTATTATTAGTGCATTTTTTATATGATATACACCACTCCTCACCATATATTTCTAATATCGAGGGGATCCTTGGAGTCTTAGAAACATATCATGATATTTTTTATATACATTTACTAATGAGGTTTACTTCAATCCCTTTTGTGTCTAACAACCCCTACAAGGGGAAATACACTAACCAAGATAGTTGGAACAAGTTCATTGGATATTTTATAGGTGCATAACCAATTATACAAGAAAATAGTTCCACTAAAGTAGATTTAGGATTTCCACACTACATTTCAATATATTAACCATGAATATATACATTTCACATTGATTTGTTTACATATTACATGATTATTCACACTTTCCATCAAATTCATTCTAATTATTTTTTATGACTATTTTTGTACAGTTTCTTTTAATGTTAAAAGAATATTACAAATTTTCAATTGTAATATATTTTAAATATTATTTAAATTTGTGTTGATGGTAATTATTCATTGATTCATACCTCTATTTTATGTCTTATTTGAACTTGAATCATTTACCTAAAATTACATATCCTACTTCCAAATATTTCTTGTTTGTTTGATGTTTATTCTGATTAAATAGGTTATTTTTATATTATTTTTTGAAAATTAGTTTTAACTATTTTTGGGGAATAAAATTAAATGATTATTAACAATAAGAAAAAAATTATCTCCAGGAATTACATTGTTATAAAAAGAGAGTGATTTTATATCATTTAATTATTTTCCAATAGTGTTTGAAAACATTTTTTAAAATAATATATTTGATCTATGGTTTCTATATTTTTCCATGAAAATAAATACAAGGATAATCTAGAGAAATTCTTTTTTGGTTTTTTATATTCAAAAATTACTCACACCACATTATTATTGATGGCTAAGTAGTTTTTGTGTGTTTTAGGTTGATATCCCGTTGAGATATTTCACTTGTGGATTATTTCATATGGTCTATCATGGTTTGGGTCTTGTTTAATATTTAGTGGTTAAATATGTGTCACATAGAGACTGCAATGGTTATTTTTTTTTAATTTTTCATTAGGGATGTATTGGATATGTCCTCTAACTTTATATTTTTCTTTTAGTCTACTTCAGTATGTTTATTTATATTGGTATATTAATATTTAGTTATTTATTTTTTGGATTCCCTTATTTATTGAAAATATTAGTCACATTTTTCAAGGAAATATAATATATAGAGGCACCATTTTGGGTTCTTGGTACAATTGTATTGCATTTTAAATGTTAGTTTTCTTGGAAAATCCTTCTTAATGGGTATATTTGATTCCATAGAATGTGTAAGAAGACTCCTGGGATTTCTAATACCATTTGATCCATCCAATATTCCATTTGAACAGACAGAATAAGACATTTCCTGATATAATTTGTGAAAAAATATGATTTTCCATGAAGAAAAATCACTCTAATGATAACTGAGATAATTTAAAAAGAAATATTATTATATCTATCATTTTTCGGCATTGGGTATCATTTTAAACCCCTGCACATATATGAAGAACATAATTGGTAATTATAATTATGTGTACAGTATGATTTATTCCTAATAAAAAAGATAACTATGATATATGTTGATTGATTTTTTCACTGGATGGAAACTGCTCTCTGTTTTCATATTTAGGGATAATTACCTCCCACAAAATTATAAAAGGTGTACTTTAGTAGCTATAGGAGGCACAAATAGAATGGTGTCCTTACCAACTGACTTTGTACCATTGGAGGATGAGTAAGGCTATGAGCTAATATATAAAATTGGACATTTCCATTCATTTCATCATCTTATCAACAACTTCTCAATTAAATTTTATTTCCCTCCAGGTTGTATTCATGAGGTTTATTATCTATTATTCAAGTTTTATATAGATATTTTTCTCATTGTAAATATTAGAGACTATATTTACCCATATTACCAATAGTTATTCTTCTATTTTAATTTAGTTATTTTATCCAATTATTATAACATTATATATGATTCTGCTTTTTCCATTTTTTTAATTAATTTTATCATGATATTAATTATATATTAATGATATATTAATCATTTCCAATGATTATGTATGATGCCCGATATTTATCTGATGATGTAAATAATTTAATGGGTGAATTATCCATGAATTAATTAATTCATAGACATACAATTTAGATATAAATAATCAAAATATTATGAATCAGAAATAGTGAAACCTGTGGAATTAAGTAAAGGAAGCATCGATATTCTAGTGGCTCTATTTCATATTGTAGTTTGTTATAAGATGAATATGATCTACAAATAAAATAAAAAACTAATATTTTATAAGAATAATATTCTGATGTCATTGATTTAGGTTAACAAAAAACATTTTAAGAAGGTCTAAAAATTAATATCTTTGCTGATATATAACTAAAAAAATTGACAAAGAGATTGAAAAAATCAAATTCGTATAAAACATTATCATGGATAGTTTAATGGAACATTAAAAAAAATCAGTGAATAATCTGTTGAGTCAATAAGGTTTTTCATATGACTTTTCCATTCCTTCTTTTTTTGAAAATCACAAACACCTTATCTTTAAGGAAAATTGCTTTTATATGGAAAATCACTTTTATAAGGAAAATTTCTTTTATAAGGAAAATCGCTTTTATAAGGAAAATTCCTTTTATAAGTAAAATAGCTTTTATAAGAAAAATTTCTTTTATAAGGATAATCTATTTTATAAATAAAATTGCTTTTATAAGGAAAATCACTTTTATAAGGAAAATTTCTTTTATAAGGAAAATCGCTTTTATAAGGAAAATTGCTTTTATAAGGAAAATCACATTTATAAAGAAGATCGCTTTTGTAAGTAAAATTATCCTTATCATATTTTCATTCATATATTTCTTAAGTATAAGTTTCAGATTCATTTCTATATTCTCGAAATCATTTTGAATCTTTGATATGAAACATTCTGTTTTTAGTACCGAATTCCAGATGAGAACTGTAATGAAGTTTCATTCTGAATTCCATATACAAACTCTGAAAAAGTTCTACTCTAAATTCTGGATACAAATTCTCATTACGAATTCTGATGATGAATTCTCATTACGAATTCTGATGATAAATTCTCATTACGAATTATGATGAAGAATTCTCATTACGAATTCCGATGACAAATTCTCATTACGAATTCTGATGACGAATTCTCATTCCGAATTCTCATTCTGAATTCACCTATTAAATAGAATCAAATCATCAATGTTTTATACACTCCGAATGTATTTAGACTCTGAAAATTATTTTTGGTTAGACTCCGAACATTCATTTTTCTTACGTTGGTATAATCTGTCTACTCTTTAATATTTTTCTCTCACTCCGAACATTCACTCCTAATCTTCACTCTGAACTTTTTAAGACTTAAAACGATGTTGTACATTCTGTTTCACTTATTTTTTTTATAAAAAAATCATCTATTCTATTATAAACTAACCATTGGTTATGTTACACGTGTACAGGTCCCTCGGATTTTTAAGGTAAATATGACCATTGGAAAGGAGGCCGACCTTTCCTATTAATAGGAGCTCATTTGAAAGAGCTCGTTGATGAACTGCTGACTGATTAATAACTTCTTCGACATTGTACATACATTCTGTTGAAGTTATTTGTAGAGATAGAGGCTCTTATTAACTATCAAGGCATAGTGCGACTCCGAATGTTTGTGATTACATTCGAGGACTTCCAGGGATAGGAAGACAGAGGTGCCGACTACCATGAAGTTCGAGGGCTTCGTTGCTGAGGAAGACAGAGGTTTCCAACTACCTTTAAGTTGAGGGATTGCGGGGATAGAAAGACAGAGACTCTGATCTTCGTATCGAGGGCTTACCCTGGTGTGGGTAAGACAGACTTGCATGAAAGTATAAATCAAGGGACCTTTATCCAAGGTTGTTGGATACCCTTCTCTTTGGGTTAAAAGACTTATATCTTGTTACTTGTAGTTTTACTACTTGTTTGTTTCTGCTGCATTTTGTATTACAAGGAAAGTATAACCTTCTTTATACTTCCATACTTGTACTCTGTTACTTTTAGATTCTATAAGCTTTAAGGTATAATCTCATATTGTAATCATTTGTTAAGTTTCAATTTCCAGAACCATATTTCTAGAACCTTCTTTCAGAATCTCTTTCCAAGTATTCATTTGCTGTTAGAGGTGTTGTGAATTTCTTTAAGTTTAACTTTGTTAAGCCTAGACCTTTTCTTTGCTTATGGAAAACATAGTTAATCGTAACTAACATTAATGTTTCCAAATGAATTTTTAATGTATACAATTCACCCCCCTCTTCTATATTGAGCATCTACATCATTATTTCGATCCTACAATTAGTATTAGAGGAGGTCTCTGAAAAACATGTACTTACGAATAAGTTTTTTCTTGCTCACTTTATCATTCTGAACTTTCCCATTCTGAACTTTCTCATTCCTAACTTTGTTAATAAGAACTTTTTCTACTAACAAGTTTGTGTGCCAAAGGTTTTTTTTAAGTATGGCTGGAATTAATTTTGGTTACATTGATAATCTAAATCCTACAAGACCACAAATAATTGATGGTAATGACTATGAGTACCGGAGAGATCTAATGAATACTTTTGTTATCAATACTGGACTGTACAACTTTGTTATTCTTACTGGTGATTATAAAATTTCTGATAAGGAAGATAGAACATTTACTAACCAGGAAAATCAAGAGTATCAACTCAATTATAAGGTAGGAAAAACCTTACTTTTTTCAATGACTAGAAATATATATAGCCAAATTTCTTCTTGTGAAGCAGCTAATTGTATATGGAAGAAGTTAGAAGTCACACACATTGGAACTTCTAAAGTGATTGAGACTAGGAGAGCTATGCATAGAGCTGAATACCATGGCTTCAATTTTCCGTATGGTGAACCAATCTGTAAAGTTCAACAGAGATTTATGACTATTGTCAATAGTTTACAGTCTATGGGAGAGAATGTGTTAGATGATGAAGCACTTGTGGATAAGATAATTGATATCATTCCCAATGAGTGGGAATCTAAAAGAACTACTATAGATGAGAATGGGAAGGTTACTCAAATTTCTTTTGATGTGTTATTTGGAACTCTTCTCCAACATGAAACAATAACGAAGAGAGATGATGATATCATCATGAAGAAAAATGGAAATGGTACTGTTGATTTTACAACAACATCAAATCAGATGAAAGATAAGACTTCGGGGAGAGTAACCAGATCCAAGTCTAAGAAAGTTATTTTCCAATCCGAATCCAGTGAGAGTGAAATTGTAATGCCCCGACCCCAGCTACCCAGAGTCGGTGCATTACTTCGTAACATTGGCATGATCACAAGAAAGATCAAATCCCGAAAGACCGATTGGTTTAGTAGCCTTGGAAACACTAGATATAATCATAAAGTTTTACATTACATTTCAAAGTGAAAAACTACTACAACAACAAAGTCTTCATATCCACACTATTAACCCCTCATAATATCCCTGCAAGTCATTCATAAATTACTTTTTCACTACCTGGGAAAAATAAAACATAGAAAAGGGGTGAGCTCAAATGCCCAGTAAGGATAAAAATATAGCGGAACATTCAAAATAAGAATAAACATTTAAGGCAATGAATTACTAAAACAAAAGCCTTTTAAATATTAACTTTCAACATGGTATGGAAAAAGTAAAATGAAATAATGCCATTTACTTATTCACATGTATATTCTACTAATCGAATAATCACATGCAATATCAATAACCACTTTCATAATGTTGGAATGCATAATGCCAGACTATCATAACCACATAGCCAAGGCCTCATGCCAAGACTACAAATAAGATTTTGTCAAGGCCTTGTTCCAAGACACTAGTTTGTCTCATGAGACCTACCGATGCATTGAGGAGCTATAGCGGGCTCCACCCGTCACTTATTAAGTCCAATGCATTCCCATATGAAAAGGTTTAAACATAACATAAACATTCGTATTAAAACTAGCATACGAAATGTCAATAATTTCACCATAAACTATGAATGGTATAAAAATAGCACATCTACAGTCAAACATATCACAAAAACTTCAATACAATATAGATGTTTTGTATCATAATAAATCAACTTCAAATAATCTTAAAATCCATCAAAGGATGTTGACATAGATGAAATAAAAATTCTTTTTAAAGAAGTATCTCCTTTTATTTTGAAATCATTTAAGATCCATATAAAATAAAACATTTTCATTGAAAATATTCTTATAAGCTTGTATGGAAAGCTTCGACGATTTTATAACGGCGGAAAATAACCGCACCCGCCGTATAAGTTAAAAAAAACATTCTTACCTCAATTCAGTCGAAAAGGTTAGAAAGGACCTTGTTTTGAAAACGACGGAAATATTCCTTTATAAACCTCTTATAAAAAGTCAAACAAGGGTATAAATTACTTTAACCCATATTCTTGTAAATAGTAAAAATGTTTTGAAATACATTTCAAAGAAACATGGATGTGGATGATAAAGAGATCCCAGTAGATTATTATGTATAATACAACCTCGGATAATGAAGAGATTGTGAAATAACCCCTACCATTTTGGTAACTTATGAAACATAAAACCCATGAAAGAGGTATCATACAATTAATATGTAAATACACATAAATTAAAGTGTATTACACAAAGAATATAATTATGGGCAGTACATACACCACACAAAAGGTAATGGTGGCAATATGGCATGAATCTCACGGGAATAAGGAGTGAGATGAAAACCCCTTACCACATTAATCAACTGAGTCGTATGGCCAAAAGTTAATATCCACCAAATTATTTCCAGAATAAAATGAATATAAAGAGAATTATGATAATATATATCAAATGGTAGTACACAATACACCACTTTCAATAATTTAGTGGCGAACAATGGAAATATCACGGAATTGAAAGTGAGATAAGAAAATCCCTTACCACGTTAATCAACTGAGTCGCATGGCCAAAAGTTAATAACCACCAAATTATTTACAGAATAACATGAATATAATGTGAATCATGATAATATATATCAAATGGAAGTACACAATACACCACTTCCAATAATTTAGTAGCGAACAATGGAAATCTCATGGAATTGAAAGTGAGATAAGAGAATCCCTTACCTTGTACTTTTCCTTGGTTGTGGTAGGTTAACCTCCTGTATAATGGTGAAATAATTGTTATTAAATTATACAGTAATCATATACATTAATATGATATCATATATGATCTTTTAATATTGATTTGATAATATCTTAGTATTATCGTTGTTTCGGGTGTTAACTTACTTGTTTTCTTTTGTATGTTTTGTTATGTAAGACATGTATGTAAAGGATAGGTTGTATATTATTCATATCCAGAATGATATCAAGTCCTTAAACATCATTTTTTAAATCATCAAATTATACTTGAATGGATACGATGGAGAATGAATCTCATCGCGTTCGTGGAGACGGTAGTCCGTACGTACGCACGAGCGACAATATCATTCTTTTGATATTAAAATAATATATAAATGGATGGTATATCATATATAAAGAATCATTAACATGTTAGATTTATTATTTACATGAGTTACACATCATTATTATACCCATCCAAATAATATTATATTGAATAACAATTACACCACGACGTGGAGACGGTAAGCCGTACGTACGCACATATGGTCACATGTTATTCAAAGGGTGGATAGGATAATGAATATGGTTGTACCATATTTATAATAACATCAAAGTATATGTGAGATACTGGAGTTATTATTTTAGAATGGTAAGAACAAAGTAAGAAGAAGTGGAAGAAGAAATGAACTTAGAAAAGGGTGGTGAAATCATTACCTCTTCTTCGGGTTCTTCCTTTTGATTTGATCAAAAGGGCTCATTAGGTTGGCTTTCTGATCAAACTAAGGCCTCTAGGTTGTATTGAGGGATGTTGGGAGAGTATTTGGGCAGAGTTTGGCCGAACCAAAAGGCTTTAGACGTGTGAAGAAATGAGAAGGAGGAGTGCCTTTTTATAAGAGGGGTGAGGGGCACCTTTGGAAAAGCTAGAAATATTAATTTATAATAAATTCATATTCGGTTTCTAATGGCTCCAAAATTGACTATTCAAAGGTTAAGGTGGGGATAGGTCGAAAACAACTCAACCAATAGAATTTAGACAGGTTTGGGTACTTATATTAACCTTATCTTTAAGTATTAACTCTAAGTTAATTAGTTTCACTTTTACACAGCTCTTTGTATTTTTATATAATTTGGTTAATAAACTTGCTATATACATCCAAGCTACCCCCAAGTGGTACATTAATGATGAACCTATCATGATATAAGTCTCTTGGCCGAACCGCAGATTTTTAGGAATTTAATATCAATTAATAATATAATATTTTTTTTAAGAACTCTTTTATGTCAATTTTGACACTATTCAATAGTTGATTTTTGTGAAACTCATAACAGATTCATTACTTCTAAAAAAGCCAATTAAATAAATCATAATATATCATATTATCCTAGAAAATTAGTTTAATTCATTAAAAGTTTCATATTATATTTATTTGGGTATTTATAATATCAATTATTTTAATTTTTCACTATTATAGTAATTACTGCATCATCATTGTGTCATATATAAAATAACGTATTTAATGTCTAAAAATTATAAATAAAATATCATTATGTAGGAAATCTCTTTATCTTTCTAATGAATATTTATAATCTAAAATCCAACTTATATAACCCTATGTAACAATTGTTTTGCTAAAAGATATATGCTTGTGTCATTTTTGTATTCATTTTGACTTAATTAAAATAAAGTGTCATTATCACTTACAAGTGGATCCATGGGGTCCCAAAATCGACCCAAAGATGCCCATGGTCGACCATGTATCAACCAATAGGGTTAAGACACGTTTTAGGGTAATTTAGAATTATTATAATATTATTTTTTAACCCTTATTTACCGGATTTACCCTTAACCATGGTAAATAAAATATTTACCGCAGTAATTATTCAAAATGTCTAAAAATAAAAGTTACCTATTTACACAATTTGAACATCCTGATTCCAAATATGGAATCCATTTTCCTAAATTCAAAACACAGAAGTGGCAGAAATTAATTTAAAATTAATTCCCGCTGTCAAAACAAAAAGCGTGTTTTTAAGAGATAATAACTATCAAAAGATTGACACTTGTTTATGTTCGGTTTAATTGTAAAATTATGTCCAATGACCAACATTATATTAAATGGTAAAAATATATTCTAAATAAACTTTAAAACCACTCAAATTCACAATTTATCACTATTAATTATTTTGATTAAAAAAGTTGTTTTTAATTAAAATTTAGTAATTTTCACTATTCATCAAAATATGAAAGTTATCCGAAATGTACCAAAATTTCACCTTAGGCTAAATTCGATATTCCGAATCCAAAAATGAAGTCCATTTCAAAATATAAAATATATATAATTTCAAAATATAGGTATTACTATTCATAACGGCTAGTTTGATCGGTTGTGGTGTGTGTTAAAACTCGAAGTTGCGTACAACACACGCTACTGTTTTATTTAAAGGAAAGCGTACCGTGGAAGCTTGGGATGTTTCATTTTAAATTTTTGATATCCCCATTTAGTCAAAAAGTTTAAAATATAGTATCTAAAAAGGGTTCACTATTAAAATTTGGTAAAAGTGAAATACTGAAAATGAATTTGTTCTTACATCATGTCTAAGAAACTCATTATATGGATTCTAAAATTATAAGGATTATATAAAGTTTAAAATTTAGTTAACACTATTCATAACCTCTTTTGAACAGCTTGTTTGGTAAGTCATGGTGCGATTGAACTTGGTGTTGCGTGTAGTGAAATTTATTGAATTATTTTAAAGAAATAACACACTATAAAATCTTCGGGTGTTACATTCTCCCCTCCTTCAATAAATTGCGTCCTCGCAATTTGAAAATGTTCTTCGAAAATAAAAGGATGAAAATAAAAAAATATATTTGTGGGAAAACCCACATCGGAAATTGGGTTACTAATATTTAGTCTTAATATGAGGAAAAGAGAAATGAAAGGATCACCACCAAATTATGATCTATATTAGGAGAACATTGGTGGCAATTAGAGACATATAATCGGAGGAAAAACGTAAATATTTATAGGTAGTGATTGAGGTCATCAATCACAAAAAAGTGTATAATTGAGGTCCTTAAATTCATCAATCTATGATGATTTGAAATACCATCGGTTCAACAAAACATAGGGTATTAGGATAACAAATTTTTGACGTTTCAAAATATCTTATTTGAAATCCCACATCGAAAAATGAATTAATGAGGCCTCTATTTAAAATAAAGAGTGGAAAGTATGAAGATTACCAAAAATAACACATACTAGGATTCCATGTAGGAAAATATGGATATGGAGGAGAAATCTAACCATCAATTATCTGATGGAGAGTGGTAGAGAACATGGCTATGAAAAGGCCAAAAATCCCAAAGCCATAAATTAGTGATGATTTAAGGTACCATCTAGGACAACATTTTTGTTTTAAGTTCCTTTTATTAATGTTGAGGAATTTATTTATGAGATTGGCTTAGATCATAAGGAGATATACTTACTTTATAATTAGAGCTTTGTCCATTAATAAATTTCTACCACAAACTCATCTTTCACTCGTAAAAAAAATCCTATTTATATTATTTGTACAGGGTTCCAAAATAAACGAATTTATAATTCATCTACATGATCTTTTAAAAAAAACTACATTATTTAATCCAGTACATCTCATGGGCCAGTGGTAGGTGATACACCCTTGTCGCCCTTCGGTTGCGGGTTCAAGTCTCGCAGCCTTGCCGGACGCGACGGGTTGCCGCCCGACCTCCGGGTTGTCCTTTTATGGCAATCCAAAGTAATCCAAACAAGAACTATCCAAAATAATTCTATCCAAACTCACAGTCCAACATTTATAAGGAAGGTAAACATAATATAGATCCTTTTTACCCTGTAATAGCATATGAATACCTTCATCATGTATTACCATATTCCTTATTGATTACATTCATGCTGCCTTATTCCATATAGAATGCTGGATATACTTCATTAATCCAAAAAATGTTTTAAACCCCAACAATGATGGAATATACAAATCATTAATCAGTTCCAAGGTAGTCAAGAATATCCAATATTATTTATCCAAAACAATCACATATTATTCCAAAATCAATACCTCAGTATCAGAACTATATTATGGTTTATCATTCTCTCACCCATATATTTTCCAAAAATTATCCTGCTATTGAGTCACTTTTCTTTGTTCCACACAATCTCATGTCCTTAATGAAATAGTACTGCAGTACAATCCTTATATACTCAATAATCATTATAACAAGTACATTGTTGATACAACACTCAATTGACATAATCAAAATAAGAACTCTAATCATTCCTCTTCATCTGTGGTAGTATCATAACTTGATTATTATCCAATAGCATCATTTGCGTCATAGTCTGATGACTGGGACATAGATTCGCGTAGTGTCCAAACTCCTTGAAAATGAAGCATTGTACATTTGAAACCATTTTCTTACCCTTGCAGTCATGTACTTTGTGCCCTTTTCCTCCACACTTATAACAAACTCCCATTCCTTTCAGGAAAGTTCCAGGGTGTTTCTTTCCACAGTTACCACATATGGGAAAATTCTTCTTTTCCCTCTTCCCTTTATCTATCTTTCTCTCTTCTATCCTTTTATTCTCTTGCTTCCCTTCAAAGCCATAGGACTCAGTAAACTCTTTACTTATCTTATCAACACATGATATTATTTCTTCATATGATGATAATACATGGGAGACTATTTCTCTTATAAATTATAGCTTAAGACCATGAAAGATATGATCCTTCCTTCTCTTTGGATCATGTGCATTTCTGGAGTTCTCATTCCTTCTATTGGGCGCCATTTCTAAACAATGGAATACACTAGATCAGTTTATGAATCAAAATACATAATCTCATACTTATAAAACTCTTAACATAAATTGAACTATTTATGGATATAATCCATAATCATAAAAATGTTTTCTTTGAGGAAGTATATACTCATAAACCATTCATAATGATTTTTAAAGAAAATGAGAGTTATCCTAAGCATATCCCCCGGGAGTGTCGTAACCAAGAGTGCAGCAAGGCCCGTTGTCGTGCACCAGTTCCCGTTCGAGTCTAGCTCAAATCGGTGTTTTCGGGTTTTACCCCTAGGTACATCAGTGCCAGAGCCGCCTCTACCTGCTCGTATCCAGACAGGGATGTATAGCTCGGAAAACTCACAAAATCTCTACAATACCAAAATTCTATAAATTTCTTCTATACTAATCCTCAAAGTTCGTCTTAGGTTTACGTGCTCTAATCAGAGTTTATCTAAATCTAGCTTCCAAGGTTTGTACTAATCTTCCTCTGATACCAACTGTAACGCCCCGACCCCAGCTACCCAGAGTCGGTGCATTACTTCGTAACATTGGCATGATCACAAGAAAGATCAAATCCCGAAAGACCGATTGGTTTAGTAGCCTTGGAAACACTAGATATAATCATAAAGTTTTACATTACATTTCAAAGTGAAAAACTACTACAACAACAAAGTCTTCATATCCGCACTATTAACCCCTCATAATATCCCTGCAAGTCATTCATAAATTACTTCTTCACTACCTGGGAAAAATAAAACATAGAAAATGGGTGAGCTCAAATGCCCAGTAAGGATAACAATATAGCGAAACATTCAAAATAAGCATAAACATTTAAGGCAATGAATTACTAAAACAAAAGCCTTTTAAATATTAACTTTCAACATGGTATGGCAAAAGTAAAATGAAATAATGCCATTTACTTGTTCACATGGATATTCTACTAATCGAATAATCACATGAAATATCAATAACCACTTTCATAATGTTGGAATGCATAATGCCAGACTATCATAACCACATAGCCAAGGCCTCGTGCCAAGAATACAAATAAGATTTTGTCAAGGCCTTGTGCCAAGACACTAGTTTGTCTCATGAGACCTACCGATGCATCGAGGAGCTATAGCGGGCTCCACCCGTCACTTGTTAAGTCCAATGCATTCCCATATGAAAAGGTTTAAACATAACATAAACATTCGTATTAAAACTAGCATACGAAATGTCAATAATTTCACCATAAACTATGAATGGTATAAAAATAGAACATCTACAGTCAAACATATCACAAAAACTTCAATACAATATAGAAGTTTTGTATCATAATAAATCAACTTCAAATAATCTTAAAATCCATCAAAGGATGTTGACATAGATGAAATCAAAATTCTTTTTAAAGAAGTATCTCCTTTTATTTTGAAATCATTTAAGATCCATATAAAATAAAACATTTTCTTTGAAAATATTCTTATAAGCTTGTATAGAAAGCTTCGACGATTTTATAACGGCGGAAAATAACTGCACCCGCCGTATAAGTTAAAAAAAACATTCTTACCTCAATTCAGTCGAAAAGGTTAAAAAGGACCTTGTTTTGAAAACGACGGAAAGATTCCTTTATAAACCTCTTATAAAAAGTCAAACAAGGGTATAAATGACTTTAACCCATATTCTTGTAAATAGTAAAAATGTTTTGAAATACATTTCAAAGAAACATGGATGTGGATGATAAAGAGATCCCAGTAGATTATTACGTATAATACAACCTCGGATAATGAAGAGATTGTGAAATAACCCTTACCGTTTTGGTAACTTATGAAACATAAAATCCATGAAAGAGGTATCATACAATTAATATGTAAATACACATAAATTAAAGTGTATTACACAAATAATATAATTATGGGCAGTACATACACCACACAAAAGGTAATGGTGGAAATATGGCATGAATCTCATGGGAATAAGGAGTGAGATGAAAACCCCTTACCACGTTAATCAACTGAGTCGTATGGCCAAAAGTTAATATCCACCAAATTATTTCCAGAATAAAATGAATATAAAGAGAATTATGATAATATATATCAAATGGTAGTACACAATACACCACTTTCAATAATTTAGTGGCGAACAATGGAAATCTCACGGAATTGAAAGTGAGATAAGAAAATCCCTTACCACGTTAATCAACTGAGTCGCATGGCCAAAAGTTAATAACCACCAAATGATTTACAGAATAACATGAATATAAAGTGAATCATGATAATATATATCAAATGGAAGTACACAATACACCACTTCCAATAATTTAGTAGCGAACAATGGAAATCTCACGGAATTGAAAGTGAGATAAGAGAATCCCTTACCTTGTTCTTTTCCTTGGTTGTGGTAGGTTAACCTCCTGTATAATGGTGAAATAATTGTTATTAAATTATACAGGAATCATATACATTAATATGATATCATATATGATCTTTTAATATTGATTTGATAATATCTTAGTATTATCGTTGTTTCGGGTGTTAACTTACTTGTTTTCTTTTGTATGTTTTGTTACGTAAGACATGTATGTAAAGGATAGGTTGTATATTATACATATCCAGAATGATATCAAGTCCTTAAACATCATTTTTTAAATCATCAAATTATACTTGAATGGATACGATGGAGAATGAATCTCATCGCGTTCGTGGAGACGGTAGTCCGTACGTACGCACGAGCGACAATATCATTCTTTTGATATTAAAATAATATATAAATGGATGGTATATCATATATAAAGAATCATTAACATGTTATATTTATTATTTACATGAGTTACACATCATTATTATACCAATCCAAATAATATTATATTGAATAACAATTACACCACGACGTGGAGACGGTAAGCCGTACGTACGCACGTATGGTGACATGTTATTCAAAGGGTGGATAGGATTATGAACATTGTTGTAACATATTTATAATAACATCACAGTATATGTGAGATACTGGAGTTATTATTTTAGAATGGTAAGAACAAAGGAAGAAGAAGTGGAAGAAGAAATGAACTTAGAAAAGGGTGGTGAAATCATTACCTCTTCTTCGGGTTCTTCCTTTTGATTTGATCAAAATGGCTCCTTAGGTTGGCTTTATGATCAAACTAAGGCCTCTAGGTTGTATTGAGGGATTTTGAGAGAGTATTTGGGCAGAGTTTGGCCGAACCAAAAGGCTTTAGAGGTGTGAAGAAATGAGAAGGAGGAGTGCCTTTTTATAAGAGGGGTGAGGGGCACCTTTGGAAAAGCTAGAAATATTAATTTATAACAAATTCATATTCGGTTTCTAATGGCTCCAAAATTGACTATTCAAAGGTTAAGGTGAGGATAGGTCGAAAACAACTCAACCAATAGAATTTAGACAGGTTTTGGTACTTATATTAACCTTATCTTTAAGTATTAACTCTAAGTTAATTAGTTTCACTTTTACAATGTCTCTTTGTATTTTTATATAATATGGTTAATAAACTTACTATATACATCCAAGCGACCCCCAAGTGGTACATTAATGATGAACCTATCATGATATAAGTCTCTTGGCCGAACCTCAGATTTTTAGGAATTTAATATCAATTAATAATATAATATTTGTTTTAAGAACTCTTTTATGTCAATTTTGACACTATTCAATAGTTGATTTTTGTGAAACTCATAACAGATTGATTACTTCGATAAAAGTCAATTAAATCAATCCTAATATATCATATTATCCTAGAAAATTAGTATAATTCATTAAAAGGTTCATATTATATTTATTTGGGTATTTATAATATCAATTATTTTAATTTTTCACTATTATAGTAATTACTGCATCATCATTGTGTCATATATAAAATAAATTATTTAATGTCTAAAAATTATAAATAAAATATAATTATGTAGGAAATCGTTTTATCTTTCTAATGAATATTTATAATCTAAAATCCAACTTATATAACCCTATGTAACAATTGTTTTGCTAAAAGATATATGCTTGTGTCATTTTTGTATTCATTTTGACTTAATTAAAATAAAGTGTCATTATCACTTACAAGTGGATCCATGGGGTCCCAAAATCGACCCAAAGATGCCCATGGTCGACCATGTATCAACCAATAGGGTTAAGACACGTTTTAGGGTAATTTATAATTATTATAATATTATTTGTTAACCCTTATTTACCAGATTTACCCTTAACCATGGTAAATAAAATATTACCGCAGTAATTATTCAAAATGTCTAAAAATAAAAGTTACCTATTTACACAATTTGAACATCCTGATTCCAAATATGGAATCCATTTTCCTAAATTCAAAACACATAAGTGGCATAAATTAATTTAAAATTAATTCCCGCTGTCAAAACAAAAAGCGTGTTTTTAAGAGATAATAACTATCAAAAGATTGACACTTGTTTATGTTCGGTTTAATTGTAAAATTATGTCCAATGACCAAAA
This sequence comes from Viscum album, assembly GCA_963277665.1. Taxonomy (NCBI): domain Eukaryota; kingdom Viridiplantae; phylum Streptophyta; class Magnoliopsida; order Santalales; family Viscaceae; genus Viscum; species Viscum album. Next base: position 1,282,238,296 of record OY728142.1, on the reverse strand, counting down.
TTATATTAAATGGTAAAAATATATTCTAAATATACTTTAAAACCACTCAAATTCACAATTTATCACTATTAATTATTTTGATTAAAAAAGTTGTTTTTAATTAAAATTTAGTAATTTTCACTATTCATCAAAATATGAAAGTTATCCGAAATGTACCAAAATTTCACCTTAGGCTAAATTCAATATTCCGAATCCAAAAATGAAGTCCATTTCAAAATATAAAATATATATAATTTCAAAATTTAGGTATTACTATTCATAACGGCTAGTTTGATCGGTTGTGGTGTGTGTTAAAACTCGAAGTTGCGTACAACACACGCTACTGTTTTATTCAAAGGAAAGCGTACCGTGGAAGCTTGAGATGTTTCATTTTAAATTTTTGATGTCCCCATTTAGTCAAAAAGTTTAAAATATAGTATCTAAAAAGGGTTCACTAATAAAATTTGGTAAAAGTGAAATACTGAAAATGAATTTGTTCTTACATCATGTCTAAGAAACTCATAATATGGATTCTAAAATTATAAGGATTATATAAAGTTTAAAATTTAGTTAACACTATTCATAACCTCTTTTGAACAGCTTGTTTGGTAAGTCATGGTGCGATTGAACTTGGTGTTGCGTGTAGTGAAAGTTATTGAATTATTTTAAAGAAATAACACACTATAAAATCTTGGGGTGTTACAGAAATCTCAGAAAGTGAGTTATCAAATCTTTCACGAAGGATGAACAAGATAGATGGTCAGAGAAATTTCTAATACAAGTATAAGAAAATGGAAAGTAAATATAGGAATGATGGAGAAGATAATTGTTATCAATGCAAGAGAGCTGGACATATTAGACCTGATTTCCCTTTACTCAAAAGGAAAGAAAGGAATTCAGATAGAAACAGAATGAAGTATTATAAAGCCAAAGCTAAAAAAGTTCTAAAAGCTAATGATACCTGGAGTGCCAGTGGTGCTGACTCTTCAGATGAATCTTCTGATTACGAATCTTCAGGACAGAAGAATCTTGGTCTTATATCCATATTATCTATTGATAATCATTGTTTTATTGCTAAGGTATGAAATGTTGAATCATTGACCTGTGTTTCCTTAAATGCTAATGATAGTACGAATTATAACTCTTCTGATAAAGAATCCTCTTCTGATGAAGAAAATACTTTACCTACTTTTGAAGAAGTTTCTAGGTTTGCTGAACTTCTTGAAATTGAGAATTCCAAACTCAATAAAAACGTGATAAGGAAAACTCTAGGAATAATATTCTTACAAAAGAGATATCAGATCATTATAAAGATCTTGATATGAAAAATTCTTATTTTGAAAGTATTTCAAAAAATCTTGAGGATGTATGTTCTGAGAAGAACAAACTTTCTAAAGAGTTAGAAAAAGTAATTTCTAAGAAAAATGTTTTCTAGTCTAGCTCTAGTTCTAAAACTAATTATTTTGAGGATAAAAACATGGTTATAAAACTCAAGTCCAAAATTTGTTCCTTAAATAAGTGTTTATCAAACTTTTCTTATGGGAATGAAAATTTTGATAAAATGTATTCCCAAATACAACCTTTAAGAAATAAATCTGGATTTGGTTATACCCATGCAAAACCAATTTTTAGTAACAATTATTTTGTTCCTCAAAGTGACCCATTTTGTACTAAGTGTAAATGTGGTGGTCACTGGGCAAAAAATTTTTCCATAAAAAAACCCAATCTCTAGGGTTTCACAAAGCTTACTTTTCTAAGAAGATGTCGGTACCTAAAATTTTGTAATCTAGAAATCTCGGATCCAAACAAATTTGGATTTCAAAAGTCTAATTCTCTTCTTGGTTTCAGGAAAATAAAGAGAGTACCAGCAACAATACATGGTACATGGATAGTGGATGATCCTGGAACATGACTGGTAACAAAAGCTATTTTGAAAAGATTATCAAAATGAAAGGATGAAAGGTAAGTTACAGAGATAATGCTAAGGGAGAGACTGTTGGTATTGGTAATATAGTTCTTTTAGGAAAAACTCTGATTTTAAATGGTCTTTTTTAAGGGTCTTAAGCAGAACCTCATTAGCATATGTCAGTTCTGTGATGAAGGTTACCTTGGGAATTTTAGTAATGACAAGTGCTTAGTTCACAATTCCAAGGAAGAATTTATTCTCTCAGCCAATAGGAATGAGAATGTTTACACATTAAATTTAGAAGACCTCAGGAGTCAAGATTTACCTTGCCTAAGTGCAATGGAAGATCATTCTTGGTTATGGCATAGAAGACTAGGTCACTGTAACCTTAGAAACCTATGTAAACTCTCTAAGAAGAAACTAGTTAAGGATCTACCAGAGCTTATATTTAATTCTTCTAATGTTTTTGATCCTTTTCAATATGGCAAGAAACATAAATCTATTTTTAAATCGATCGGTGAAGTCTCAACAACTGATGCACTGTAGTTAGTTCACATGGATATTTTTGGTCCAACACAAACTGGAAGTAATGGAGTCAAATGCAATGTGTTTGTTCTATTTGATGATTACAGAAGATTTACTTGGATTTATTTTCTCGCAAAGAAGTCTGAAGATTTTTCTTATTTCAAAAGTTTTAGAGCTCAAGTTAAAAATGAGAAAAACCTTCCATTGAAAACTATTCATAATGATCATGGAGGAGAATTTCAAAATTCTGATTTTGAAACTTTTTGTAGTAGAAAAGGTATTAATCACAATTTTTCATCACCATGTTCTCCTCAAAAAATTGGTGTAGTTTAGAGAAGAAATATAAATCTTCAAGAGATAACTAGAACCATGTTGAGTAAATATTCTATAGCTAGACGTTTTTGGGCTGAAGCTGTAAGTACGGCTTGCTACACTAGAAATCGAGTATTGATTACAAATTTTCTTAATAAAACCTCTTATGAGTTATGGAATGGTAAAAAACCAACACTATCCCACTTCGAGGTTTTTGGTTTCAAAGTATTCATTTTGAATACTAATGATAACTTACATAAATTCGCACCAAAATCCGATGAAGGAATTTTCATAGGGTATTCCACAACATCTATGGCTTATATAATTTTTAATAAAAATTCTTGTACTATTGATGAAATAGTTCATGTAAAATTTAATGAGCCTGATTCTTTTGTTTTTAAACCATCCTAGCCTACATCCTCGGATGTGTTTTCAAAAACTGATTGTCAACATTTGATAGAAGAACCTTCTGATAAGGATAATGTTCAAGAATATACTTCTGAAACATTTACCCCATAAGACTTTCTACCCTATGTTGATGAACATGCTTTTCAAAACCCAAATTAGCGGTTTTGTAAGAATCATCCTAGTGATAGTATCATTGGTGATTTAAATCAACCTGTAAGGACTAGAAGTTCCTTATGCAATTAAGTAGAACATATTGCATTTCTTTCCCAATTTGAACCTAAAAGCAATGATGAAGCTTTAGTTGATGATGATTGGATCAAAGCTATGCAAGATGAACTAAATGAATTCGAAAGGAATAAAGTCTGGACCTTGGTTGAAAGACTTAAGGAAACTTCTGTTATTTGAGTAAAGTGGGTCTTCAGAAACAAATGTGATGAAAATGGAGTCATAGTAAGAAATAAAGATAGACTTGTTGCTAAAGGCTATAATCAGCAAGAGGGGATAGGCTATGAAGAAACCTATGCTCCAGTAGCTAGACTTGAATCTATTCGTATTCTACTTTCCTTTGCAGCATTCTTTAATTTTAAAGTTTTTCAGATGGATGTGAAATGTTATTTTCATAACGGTTATTTTCAAGAGGATGTTTTTTTTGAACAACCTCATGGCTTTGAAGATACAAAACATCATGGTCATGTTTTTAGACTTACCAAAGCTCTGTATAGTCTTAAACAAGCCCCAGGGGCATGGTATGATAGACTCCCTGGATTTTTGTTTCAAAATAACTATGTTAAGGGAAATGTAGATCCAACCATTTTTATAAAGAAAGATATGAAAAATGTTTTGATTGATCAAATTTATGTTGATGAAATCATATTTGGTTCAACTTAGCAATCTTTAACCGAATCTTTTTCAAGTCTAATGAAATCTGAGTTTGAAATGAGTATGATGGGTGAGTTATCTTTTTTCCTTGGTTTTCAAATTTCTCAAAAACCAGAAGGAACATGCATATCTCAACATATGTATATTAATGATCTTCTTAAAAATTATGGTTATGACAACACTATGAGTATAAGTACTCCTATTGGTACCTCAAACTCATTGGATCTTGATGAAGCTGGGAAACCAGTAGATCAAAAATCTTTTAGAGGTATGATAGGAAGTTTACTTTACATAACATCAAGTCGACCAGACATAATTTTCTCAGTATGCTTATGTGCAAGATATCGATTCAATCCTAAGGAATCTCACTTAAAGGCAGTAAAAAGAATTTTTCGCTACCTTAATGGAACCATGGATCTAGGATTATTTTATACTTCTGGAAATGATTTTGTTCTAAAAATCTTTTCTGATGCTAACGTTGGTGGATGTAGAATGGATAGAAATAGTACATCCGGAACTTGTCATTTATTAGGAGATTCATTAGTTTCTTGGTCCTGCAAGAAGCAACATTCTGTAGCACTCTCCACTGCTGAAGCCGAATATGTAGGAGCTGGAAGTTGTTGTACTCAAGTGTTGTGGATGCAACACACACTCACAGACTATGGCTTGAGGTTTACTAAAACTCAAATTTTGTGTGATAACACAAGTGCTATTTCCCTTAGTAAGAACTATTCACATCACTCTTGTGAAAAGCACAAAGATATTAGGCATCACTTTCTTAGGGATCACACACAAAAACGAGATATTATTCTTCAGTTTATCGGAACACAAGATCAACATGCTGATATTTTCACAAAATCTTTGCCTTCTGATAGATTTGAGTACATTAAATAGAAGTTAGGAATGATAACCATAAGATAATCCTTCTTAATTAACTTTCTGTTGAAAATGTCTCCTTACAGTAATAAACTTCTTTTCATAGGGGGGGTACATTTGGTTGTTAGAGTAACTATGTTTTTCAAAGTTTGTTTTCAATCTTTTTGGAACTAAAATTACGAAATGGTAATTCTCGGAACTAAAATTTTTCAGAAAGGATATATTCATATAAAAAACATCTAGAATGGATATTTTCATATTGAAAACTTCTGGAATGAAAATTTCGTACTGGTATTTTCAGAAACGAGATTTTCATACCGATGTTTTCATAATGAGGTTTTCGTTTTTCAATTTCTTGTAATGAAATTTTTGTACTGCGTTTTACGTACTGTGTTTGTTTTTTTTAGTGATTTTCGTGAACCATTTCTTTTCGTAATAATGATTTTTAGTAGTTTTTTCTAGAATTTTACCCATTACGAATATTCCTCCTAAGCCAATCCGAATGGTATGATTTCCTTACTCAAAGTTTTCGTAGTTATAGTTTACTTGCTAACATTTTCTTATATTTTGTTTTCGGATTATATTTTTTCTTAAATAATTGTTTAATAAAAACCTAAAGAGATCGGATTCATGTTTTCTTGAGAATTGGTTTTCAACCGTCAGATCTGATCTCTGCTTGTCACAACTGTTCGATCAAATGAGAAAGTTGAACCGTTTTCTCGTTGCCTTTATTAAAAGGACCCCAAATGGTTGTCCCACATCGGTATTCAAGCTCCAGCGTCTCTAATCTCTCCCTATCTGTTTTAAAGTCGTTCCGAACTTCAGATTTCTCCGTTCCGAACATCACAGAGGTCTTCAAATTCGAATGTATGTGGAAGTAGCTTCTCAAGATATGTCTTCCTCCAAGCTGATCTCGAAGTGGTTGGTATATAGAGAAAGGTTGGTTCATCATGATATCTTCAACAAGTATGATTCTCTCATATTCAAGAATATCAAGCTCAACGTATGGGAAGATGTTGCGGTGTCAAATCCCGGAAATCAAGATGAAGTGTTTTCAGATTTGCTTGTAGAATTCTATGAGAGAGTTTCATTTCTTAAGGAAGATAGAAGGGAGAAGTTGTCTTTTATGTATTATGGTAAGACTTATAAGCTTTTTTCTGACAAGGCATCCAGGTTGGTAGGGCTGAACAATGAAGGAGAAGCTGAGTTTATTTCTCATGTTTTTCCGGATTCAAAGGGAAGCTTTGACAAGGAAAAGGCTTTGGAAACTCTCAGACTGTCAGATGATAAAGCTCCGAAGATTTCTTCTCTGTCTACGAAAATCCGGATTCTAGAATTATGGGTAAAAGGTCTTATCGTACTGATAATGGGTGACAAAGATAGTCTAAAGAATAGTGAGATTTATATCCTTGATTTTCTAATAAATCTGAGGATGTTTAATATGATGAAACACATTCTTATTATTCTTGAGATTGTTAAGAAAGGGAATCTGAGAGCTCAGATCATAATGTATCCAGCAATCCTCTCAAATTTGATTGTTCTATGTCTTGATTCCTTCAAGGAGGATTGAAAGTATAAGACAAGAGTTTGTAAGATCATGTTGGTGAGTGATGGTACTCTCAAAAGAATGGATGTAGCCTTCGATAAGAAGACTGGTCAGTTTATTGATTTACTTGCTCTAGAAGAAACCGTTCTGAATATTGCTGATCCAGAATCTTCTAAAACAGTGAAGACGAGAATGTTGAAGGATGTTTTAGTTGAATAAGAGAATCCCAAATCTAAATAAGTTCATTCCACACCTCCAAAACCAAAGAAGAATAAAGCTTACCCAGATGAAGTAGTTTCCAAGTGGAGGGAAATCAAAGAGAAGAGAGTCCAAGGGGAGCCTCAGTTTGGCTTCGATCCTGCGGAGGCTAAGGCCTTGATGGAAAGAACTGCGGATGAGTTGGAAAAACAAGTGAAAGAAATGAATCTTAAAAAGAAGATGTCTGAAGCTGAGGTAGCGCAGGCTTTGTTGTTGTTTAAAGAGATGGTTTCAGCAAACATTCATGTTACGAAATATTTTTCTCTGGAATCTCTACCTTAGACTCCAGGAAGAAACTTTGTTGCTCCGGAAGAGGCAATAGCTAATCCTATTGAGGAAATAGAGCAGATTGAGCAAGTGGATGAAGAAGAAGTTGTTGCTGAAGGAAGTGGTGAAACCAGAGATGTTTTAAAGCAATTAGATGATTATAAGGGGACTCCTTCGGAACATTTGTCGTTCCGAACCTCATAAGCTGAGTCTTTGAAGTTAGTCACTCCAGGGAAGGATGGGTAGGAAGGAGAAGAAGAAGTAGCATATCATGTAGAGGAAGAAAAACTTCTACATGAAATCTCTCAAATGGAGAATGTAGAAGGTGGTGCTCAGAAAGTTGCTGATGATGAAGACAATGTTTTTCATGTGTCTGACAGTGAGAAGAGATCTCCGGAACAAGAATCCATTCTGAAAAAGGACAAGGGAAAGCAACTTGTTCATGATAACCCAAGCTCAGTGGTTTTAAAGAGAAGGGAAGTTGGTAGTTCTTCTAAGAAGAAGGTTGATCATTTTGAAGAAAGAAATTATCCAAGAAACGTTTCAGATTCGGAGTCATCTTCATTGGGGCACGACTTTGTTGTTCAGTCGTTAAAGAAGTTGGTAGGTACTATTCCAAATTTCTTATATATTGATTCAAGATTCCAGATGCTCCAACACGCTTTGAATCAGAAAACAGACTCTGTATCCATGGTTATGGAAAAATGTGTTGAAATAGAGGCTCAGTTCAAAACATTCTTTGTCGGCTATGAAGCCCACAATAGATCTTGCAAGAGGATGACTAGTTGGTCGAGGAAGACTGTGGAAGATATGAGGCTCTCTGATTAATTCCAAGACAATGTGAAGGATGCCTTTGAGAAAGAAGAAATGAAGATAAACGAGCTTACTTAATCCTTTGAAGAAAATTTGACAGATGAAATGAATTTCCGGATTCAAGAAGTCAGAGACTTAAAAGGGAAGCTAAATTCTGTTTCTCAAAACTGGAAGTATTAAAGGGATCATCGGATTGAGTTTGAAGAGAAATTAAAGGCTCAGGAAGAAAAGATTAAATCTCAAGAAGAAAAGCATAAAGCCTAGGAAGAAAAGATTGATGCTAAAAATGCAAGAATTGTTGTGTTAGAGAAGCAAGATGAGGAAGACCATAAAGACTTGAAGAAGATAAAGACTATTCATAAGGGTCTCATGGCAAAGGAAAAATATCCAAAATAGACAGATCCGATCTTTTGTTGTATCTAAATTTCATTGTTTCCGAGCTTTCAAACATAATGATATTTTTTCTTGCTTGTTTCTTTTGTTTTTACTACTAATTTTTCAGGTACTTTGTTATTTTTTCCATTCCCTTGAATTCATTTTGAAAATCACAAAGGGGGAGAAGGAAAAGAACCCTAATAAAAAGGGTAAAAGAATCTTAACAAAGGGTGAGAAAGAAAACCAAATCTAATAGAGTTTATCTAAGGGGGAGTTATCCAATAAAGAAGACTTCCTTTTTCTTAATGAAATGTCATTCCGGAAATCTAGAATACGATCCTTAGAGATTCAAAGCCTATGGGGGAGTTATTCGTATTCATCAACATCCATAAGAAAAGGGCGATAAGATTTAATGTTTTCTTTCTTCTTAGACATTTTTTTTCATAAGGATGTTTGTGCTTTCAAAAAAGGGGGAGATTGTTGAGTCAATAAGGTTTTTATTAGGACTTTTCCATTCCTTATAGTTTTGAAAATCACAAACACCTTATCTTTAAGTAAAATCGCTTTTATAAGGAAAATCGCTTTTATATGGAAAATTGATTTTATAAGGAAAATATTTTTTATAAAGAAAATTACTTTTATAAGGAAAATTGCTTTTATAAGGAAAATTGATTTTATAAGGAAAATCGCTTTTATAAGGAAAATTGCTTTTATAAGGAAAATTGCTTTTATAAGGAAAATCGCTTTTATAAGGAAAATTGCTTTTATAAGGAAAATCACTTTTATAAGGAAGATCGATTTTGTAAGAAAAATTATCGTTATTATATTTTCATTCATATATTTCTTATGAATAAGTTTCAGATTCATTTCAATATTCTCATAATCATTTTGAAACATTGATATAGAACATTTTGTTTTAGTTACCGAATTCCAGATGAGAACTGTAATAATGTTTCATTCCAAATTCCGGATATGAACTCTCATAATGTTCTACTCCAAATTCTGGATACAAATTCTCATTACGAATTCTGATGACGAATTCTCATTATGAATTCTGATGATGAATTCTCATTACGAATTCTGATGAAGAATTCTCATTACGAATTCTGATGACGAATTCTCAATACGAATTCTGATGATGAATTCTCATTCCGAATTCTCATTCAGAATTTACCTATTAAACAGAATCTGATCATCTTGGTTTTATACACTCCGAATTTATTTAGACTCCGAAAATTATTTTTTGTTAGACTCTGAACATTCATTTTGCTTATGTTGTTATAATCTGTCTACTCTTTAATATTTCTCTCTCACTCGGAACATTCACTCTGAATCTTCACTCCGAACTTTTTAAAACTCAAAATGATGTCGTAAATTCTGTTTCACTTATTTTTTTATAAAACGATGTCGTCTATTCTGTTATAAACTAACCGTTGGTTTAGTTACACGTGTACAGGTCCCTCCGATTTTTAAGGTAAATATGACCGTTGGAAAGGAGGTCGACCTTGCATACAAATAGGAGCTCATTTAAAAGATCTCGATGATGAACTGCTGACTGATGAATAACTTCTTCTACATTGTACATACGTGTTGTTGAAGTGATTTCTAGAGAGAGAGACTCTTATTAACTCTAAAAGCTTAGTGCGACTCCGAATGTTGGTGATTACATTCGAGGACTTCCGGCGATAGGAAGACAGAGGTGTCGACTACCTTGAAGTTTGAGGGCTTCCTTGCTGAGGAAGACAAGGGTTGCCAACTACCTTTAAGTTGAGGGCTTGTGGGGATAGCGAAACAGAGACTCTAATCTTCATATCGAGGGCTTACCCTGGTGTGGTTAATAAAGACTTGAATGAAAGTATAAATCAAGGGACCTTTATCCAAGGTTGTTGGATACCCTTCTCTTTGGGTTAAAAGACTTATATCTTGTTACTTGTAGTTTTACTACTTGTTTGTTTCTGCTGCATTTTGTATTACAAGGAATGTATAACCTTCTTATACTTCCTTACTTGTACTCTGTTACTTTTAGATTATATACGCTTTAAGGTACAATCTCATATTGTAATCTTTTGTTAAGTTTCAATTTCCAGAACCATATTTCTGGAACCTTCTTTCGGAATCTCTTTCCAAGTTTTCATTTGGTGTTAGAGGTGTTATGAATTTGCTTAAGTATAACTTTGTTATGATTAGCCCTTTTCTTTGCTTAAGGAAAACATAGTTAATCGTAACTAACTTTAATGGTTCCAAAGGAATTTTTAAAGTATACAATTCACCCCCCTCTTGTATATTGAGCACCTACATCATTATTTCGATCCTATATAGTCTTCTGTTCTATTTCATGATTAACTGAAAAAGTGGAACCTTTCCTATTTTTTGAGACTCATTAGGAAAAAAAGGGAATGTGAGGATAAAGTGGAGGTGTATTAATTGATTTGAGTCATCTAAGAACTGTATAAGATTTACAAATTTTCCATAAATGGTAAATAAAAGGATAGACTAATTATTTGATTTATAAATTGATTTATTTGTGTCAACATATATTCTGAAAATAAATAATGAAATACATACTAGTAAAATGCTAGTTTTCAATTGATTAATCATTTAATGACTATATATGAAATGGTGGGATTGGTGGATTTTATGATAATGAATAGAAATCCCATAAAATTAATGTAATAGAGTGTAATTATATGGAATTTAATGAATCTAAATATTCATTTTTAATTAACTTTTAAAATAGAAGTGAATTCTAAAAGTAAATAATATTTAAAAAATATAAAATAAATTTAATGAAATTTTTTTTATTTAAAATATTTAAAATTATCATTATAATTTTTATCTGGGATTATTATATTTTAAAATTTTACAAATAGTGACAATTGTTCTATTACATCATTAACACCCTATGTATGTTCATTAGAAAATAAATCCTTTCATAATTAATGGATTAACTGTAATTTAATTAAGGTTTATTCCACTACCTCCTAATGAAAAATAAAAAATGATGGAATTTCTTCAAAATATAATGAATCCTTTTCCATTAAAAAATTAAAATCCAAAATATAAACTAAGAAATAAATGTGATGTTAAATGACCATTGCTATTTATTTTCCCAGGAAATTGATTAATAGAATTAATGTGAAAATATAAAAGAAGAGAACTGAATATAGAGTAACAATAAATTGACACCTACATTAGATAGATTTTTTTATATCTATGACTTGAGTAATATTATTTGACTAAAGATATATTTCATTGAAGGGAGATGCTTTAAATATTTGGAAATTGACTTGGTTGGGATAGTTATGTTACTCCTGACATTAATAAGTTAATTAATAATTTAATAATTGTATGAAATGAACTTTTTCCCCCAAAAAACATGTTTGAATTTTCAAAAAAAAAAATTTGATGGAACATAATCAGTTATCCAATGTGGCTTCTAGTAAATTGGGTGCTCTATAATGACTATTGGGTGACCAATGATGTTTTATGGGGAATGTGATTGACCTGAGGTGGATGTTTTTTTTCAACAACGAATATTATTAATAATGATAAGTTCAGTAAAATTAAATTAAACATTTCGGGTTTCCATGTTTTTTATAAAACAAATTAAAAATAATTAATTTTGTAAAAAATTATTTTACTTTTTAATAGATGGAAAATGTTCATTATTAGTTCTGTATGATAATATATATGTAATATTATATTGTTAATTATATATAATTTTAAAATATTTGTTTTCTACATTTTATGAATTTATTACTATCATTATCAATATTGAAAAAGTAATAACTTACTGAAGGATCTATAAGAGTTGTAATATTAGATTAATGAAATTTAAATTTTAAATTTTTACGATGGAAGTAAATATTAGATTATTATATTCAATAAGGAGAAGGTATATACAATGTATAAATACCAGATCTAACTACTAATTTATTCAAAATTTCATCAAAATTATTCCACTCATAAAATGTGTAAATAACTATGATGTTAATGTGATTACAGTATCACAAGAAATAATCCCATGCTAGTTAGAATCACTAGGAAGAAGAGATAATTTGATTCTTGATAAAAGTTTGATAAATGTTTAATCATCCTCAGTCCAATTTTTTATCCACTACTTGAGTTTTAAAATTTTAATAGCCCTGATAACCCCTTCTATTTAAACCATAGAATTAATGAATTTCTCATACTCATTAGTGAAGTAAGAGAGAAAATTCAATTGGTTGTATTTGAATAATACACCAAATATTGTTTTCATGAGGTCACCTTTGTGTTTATTATCCTTATCATCATTGATCTAACTTGTATAGATGAGTTTCCAAATGATAGGAATAAACCCTTTTTAATTATTGAAATTCCCCTTGATTCCAAGACTACCACAAGTAGAATGTTCATAGATGGAGTCCCCAATCACTCTATATTATATCAAATTATCCATATTTATAGATGATATTATGTAAATCAACGTTAGATTAAAATTGGATATTTTTATTTATAAACCAATAAAGATATTTGTAATGAAAAATGTGTAATTTTTTTACCAATACCATGATACACATGTTTTAAAAATTCCCTAACATTGGGAATTTTTTTTCAAAAATAATGATGATATGAAAATATATAAACTTCAAAGAAAATATATCAATTTAATTGTTGGAATCAAACCATAATATATTGATAATAAGAATTTAAGTGATTTTATTTTTAATATAATAATCAATATTCCCACTGATATTTGCACATAGATAATATAAAGGAATCTTTTATTATATACTTCAGGTGTGAGGGAAGATATATTTATGATGATCTTTATAAATAAGAAAATTTAGAGGGAAAAACATGATTTATTGAAATGATGAAACCATATTAATAGGTTAGTGGGTGTACTGATGGACATATTTTAGAACAACATACATATAAGAGATCTATGTAACACATGCTCCCAAATCAATATTTCCATATTAAAGGTAAATAAATAGTTTTAAATAAATGACTAGTACATGAATGGAAACACATTAAATGGTGGTATGTATTTATCATTAATATTAATGATAGAATCTAAAATGATTCACTCAAATAGTTAGCAATTATATCCTTAATTAAATTTTTTATTATAAAAAATTAAATAATTCACACTAGTTATCTTTAATTATAAATGATTGTGGGGAATTGATTATTCATATCTAATTATAATTACAAAAATAGATATCTAGGAGATCGTTTTATATTTTTCATAATGAATCTGAAATTTAGTTACATAATTATTTTAGATTCATCCAATAGTATACTTCCGATAAACTATACAAATAGACCATCTTGGAGGATTATATGATCGTTGAAAACTATACCCCCATCCCTAGGGGATTATCCAAAGATTCTCTCTTGAATAGTGATTGACTTATTCTATAAAATTGTACCAATCTAGGTATAATTCCTTATTATCCTACTTATTTGTTTTACGGTATCACATGACTATTTCTAAAAAATTAAATAATATATAAATTTATGGAAGAGTAATGTTTTTTATGAGGGATATCATATATTAATTGGAAAAATAACTTCCTTACCAACCATTCAAATAATATTTAATATTTTAGAAAATATAAATGAATAAAGAATCAATGGATATAGTATAAAAAATGAATTCTCAAATATATTAATGGTATGTTACGGTATTGATCATGTGGTTTATTTTTATAATAATATTTCACTAACATTTTTTTTCCATGGAAAATGTTTCTTGATTTATTCTAGCGGATATATTATTCAGACATCATAGAAAAATTATCCAAATGATATTTGATTATTTTAATATTTCTCAAGATCCATTTGAATAAACAAATTAATTTATCAGTATATATAATATTGGTGGGTTATTTGAAATCTACCAATTAATATATTGGAGTGAGAATACCATCATATTCAAGCTTATGAAGAGTTCTACGGGCATAGTCATTGTCTATAGAAAATATTATAGAAGAAAAATTTTCCCCCTTAATGAAACTAATAGAGTAGAAAAAGTATCCATCATGAAAATAATTAACTAGTATAGAATGTCAAATAGATGTAAATTTGGAATTGATCTAGATGTTTATATGGCTGTTGAATATGAATCTTTTCAAAATTCAATGTTTTTTGTCAAAAGTAATTCTATCAATATCAGCTAACACATACATTTTAGTGTTAGTGAAAGCCATTTTACATAGATGTTTTAGCATGTTGACCCACTTAGAAGTTGTAATCTAGAAATCCATTATTTTAAATCCATCAAATAATCTATATTGATTAACAATGATATATTTATTTCTAAAATTTGAGATAATGAAATGAATTTTTTTAATTATCTTATAAATGGTTTTGTCCATGGAAATTATTTTGAAATAATAATGAATATACATATTTCTTTTATAGTGTAGGGAAATAATATGTGAGTTGATGCATTTAGGGTGGAGGACATTGCGTAAAAATATTATTTCATCTTAATCATTTCACTATGAATAATTTCCCATATTCCTAAAATAATAGGTCTGTGGACCAATTCATTTCAAGTTAACTTGACTGATTATGTAAGAAAAATATGCATTTCACTTTTTCATTTATAGGAAATATAATAAAAATGTAATTATCAGAATCCCAAACGATAATGGGAATTAATCCCACATGTTTACTTTGTTTCCAATGGAGTTATTTTTGAATATATAATTATAATCATCCCCAATGTGCTATTTTATTTCCTACATTCTTAAAAATAAATCACCACCTTCCATATATCTCATAATGGGATGTCAAATATTCTTGTCGATTTAGTGGTTGTTTAAGTGTAAGGTGACGTTATCCTCATCCTTGAGCCATTAAAATCTAAAACATTATTTTTTATTAGAATCATTATTTTCTAATCTTATCATTTACTTGTGAAGAGAATTAACCCTCCTTTTTAAATACATAACTATATAACCCATCATTAAAACAATATATTAAATCATCTCACTGACATTATATGGTTGAAATGTTTATATCATGATTATTATATGGATATATAATACTTGTTATGTTAATACCCTGTAAGATCATCATTTTAATACATAATCATATAGATCATTAGTTTTGAAACTTATAGTGAGTTGAATTTTTTTTAAGCAAATAATTTTTTTTCACCTCTAATTTCTAATATTTGACCCTGAAATGTATAATAAAGGATTCATAGAAGTATTTGGGGTGTCTAGTAATTTCTCAAGTCCTAGAGTCTTGAAATATAGAGAAATGGACTAGGACACATGAATATAAGACATTGTTCCTTCCAATGCACATAGATTCCCGAAACATGTAGGGGTTTGAAAGAAGTGAAAAGGGGCCATAGAATTGTCTACAATCATTTGATAAATAGTGTACTCCGCTGCAGGTGATGCTATAAATTTTGACAGTGTATTCCTCAAAACATTTTAATGGTTATCCAAACCATACACCTGTCAATTCTAGGACCCGATATAAATATATTTGGGTGTAGAGTTAATGAATGGTTTGGCCAACTATGCGGCCAAACTGTGCCACCCAATAAATAAAGGGGAATTGGATATTTTTTCTCTGAAATATTTTCCCTCAAATATTTCTCCTAACTCCATGGGTAATTTTATCAAAAGCCATTGTGATCTCCACCACTTCTCCAAAATTAATTTTAGTTTCCCCACTGTCTCATCATTATGTTCTTCACCATCATATGTGTTTCAAATATTGAGGTATTCTCTTCAATCCCATCCTTATTTTTCAATTTTATCTTCTCCCATGTCTTACTATTTAGTTTCAGACTCATTTTTCAAATTAATATTGAATATGTGCATTTCTATAATTTTTTCAATGTATAATTATTAAAATATCGATGTCTTATGAGGAGAGTTCTATATATATAAGGTTGGGTGTCTCTGTTTTTTTCCATGTGATTGATCACATTTATATCGTATGTTATTTAAATTATAATAGGAACCATTGCGAAACACCACTAAATTCTGAGATAAATTAAATTAAAATCTTTACCATTCACGGTAGAACCCTAATGAGTGGTGAACCGCCCTTTGACTGATCACCCGGAATTAATCCACCCGGTTGGGTGTGCCTCACTGTAACAGCCCGAGATTTTATGAAAACAATTCTTTTTAATTTTATTAATGTATTGTGTTGTACGCTACGCCAAAAGGAGCTTGCAAAACACGCATCCTTGACTTTCCTTGCATTACACGCAATCACAGCCTTCCTCGATAGCGTGTGTAGTACGCAATACTGAGTTTCACGAAATATTATTAAAACTAGCCGTTATGAATAGTAATAACCAATTTTTAAATTTTAGAAATTTTATCTCTCAAAATGGACTTCATTTTTGGATTCGGAGTATCGAATTTAGCCTAAGGTGAAATTTTGGTACTTTTCGGATAACTTTCATATTCTGATGAATAGTGAAAATTACTAAATTATAATTAAAAACAACATTTTTAATCGAAATAATTAATAGTGATAAATCATTAATTTGAGTGGTTATAAAGTATATTTAGAATATATTTTTACAATTTAATACAATGTTGGTCATTGGATATAATTTCACATTTAAACCAAACATAATCAAGTGTCAATCTTTTGATAGATATTGTTTCTTAAAAACACGCTATTTGTTTTAACAGCGGGATTTAATTATAAAATTAATTAATGCAATTTCTATTTTCTGAATTTTGTAAAATAGACTTCATTTTTGAATTTGGAATATGAAATATAGCTTAGGATGAAATTTTGGCATTGTTCTGAAAAACATCAATTTTTGATGAATAGTGAAACTACTAAGTGGTAGTTAAAAAACTGAATTTTTCATAAAAGATAATTTTACCGCTTCTGTGAATGAAATTTCAAAAATCTGAGAGACATGGTTGATGTCAGTAAGTAAAATGTGGTTCAATGAGATGAAAATAATTTTTGGTGAATAGTAACTTTTTACTTTTATTTACCACGGTTAAAAGTAAATAGGGTAATTAAGGGTAAGAATTATATTAATATTACCCTAACACATGTCATAATTCTATTGGACAAGTGTATCTCGACCAAAAACAACCTTAAGTGTAAAATATTATCATTTAGGCCCACTTGGATTAGATTAGGACATTTATTATTATTTAATTCAAAGAAGAGTTAAAAGAGTTAAAATCAATGTTTATTTACTAAATCATTTTTAATATAGGGTTATACATAAGATAAATTCGATTGTAAATATTAATTAGAAATCTAAAAAGATTCCCTACATAATTATATTTTATTTGTAATTTTTAGACTTTAAATAAATTAATTTATTTATGACACAACGATGATGCAGTAATTACCCTTTTAAGGAAATATTAACATAATTGATGTTATAAATGCTCAAATGAATGTAATTTGAGACTTTTTATGAATTCCACTATTTTTCTAGGTTACAATGATATATTAGTGTTGATTTAATCAACTTGGTTCGAACATATAATTCTGTTATGACTTTCACAAAAATCATATATCTAATAGTGTCAAAATTGACAAAAAATAGTTTTTAAATCAAATATTATATTATTAATTGTTATTTTATTCCTAAAAATCTACGGTTCAGCCAAATGACTTAGATAATAATATATATATTAATAATAAACAATTTGGGGTTCGTTTGGCATGTTATAGTAAGTGTATTAACTATATAGTGAAAGAATACAAAAAGACACGGTAAAAGTTAAATTATTTAACTTAGAGTTAAATCTAATTGATAAGGTTAAAATAATACCCTAAACATGTCTAAATCCAATTGGATGATAGGATTGCGACCCATACCAACATTAGATTCAAAATAAGACCCTTTGGAACCATTATAAACCGATTTTGACTTTAATATATAATATTATTTTGAGATATTCCTAAGGTGCCCCTCTCCTACCTTATAAAAGGACACCTCCTCCCCCTCCTCCTCACACCAATATGAGCACTCAAGCTCGGCCAACCCCTGCCAAAATCTCTTTTCCACTTCCCTAGAAACATCCTAGAGGTTCTGGTCTTCCTCAAAGACCAATTTTAGTGCCCTAAGAGGAGGTCTCAAAGAGGCGCTTCAAAGAAGAGGTAATTACCGTTACCAATTTTTTCATCTTTATTTTTTCTTCCACTTCTTCTTCTTAGGTTGTTTCATTATGAAGTAATAACATCAGTATCAATCATATACTGATATGTTATTTTAAGTATTAAACAACCCTATTTCACCATCTATCCATCCTACGGAAAAAGAAATCACCGCGCGTGCGTACGTACGGAATACCGTCTCCACGCCGTGGTGTAATCTATTTTCCACCACCACCTTACATGGATGGGTATAATGGTGTAAAGAATAACTATACATAGTTATTAAAAAATCATATTTATTATGATATATTGTATAATCCACTCCAATTCAATTCAATAATTATGGAAATGATATCATCGCTCGTGCGTACGTACGGACTACCGTCTCCACGACGCGATGAGATTCATTCTCCATGTTAACCATTTAAGAATGATTATAAAGTATATATAAGAAATAATAATGAAATATATGACATTATAAAGCTACTGGATTTATGTATATATATATATATGTATGTCATCTACTTACTTCCATTTCAAGACAATAAGGAAAGGAAAACAACGTTAATGCGTACGTACGGACTACCGTCTCCATGAACGGTGTTTTTCATTTTATTTATCTATCTATTATATATATATATACTGAATATATATGATATATAAATCATATTTTATATTCTGGATGTAAGTAAATCATGATATATGTAATAATGATGTCAAGAACAACAAGTCAAACACCTACGATAAATGAAACGATTTTACCCAAAACGCTTCTTTAACATGGAATTTACAAAAGAACGGGTAATATAATGTCATAAGTGAACCATATATGATATCATAACAATGAATATGATTCTGTAATAAGTCAATGACATTATTTAAATCATTATACAAGAGGTTCGGACACATACGAAGCAAATCGGACCTAAGGTAAGGGGAATATCACAATCTCATTTTTATCCGAGATTGTTTATTCGTAAGTATTTATTGGGTGTATTTTATCATCCACATCCATGTTCCATCAATATGTAATATTGTTTCCATCCACTTACACTGGTTTAAATCCAATTTTTCCCTTCGGTGAGTTTTTAGTAAAAAAAATGAAAGGAATCTTTTGACGTTTTTCATACGAGATGCTTTTTGACTTTTCCGACAAAAGTACGAAGAATGTTTTTTTTCTTATAAGGCATGAATGGATTTCTAAAAAATTATTTTCAAGAAGCTTACTTTACAAGTATTCATGTTTATTTTTAATAAACTTCTTTTAGTTTAAAATTGTATGACATGTTAAGAAAGGAAAAGTGTTTTTGAAGTAGAAAGGATATTTTCTTCAAGAATGATGTTCAAGTATTTTATCAAAATTATTTTCCATCTAAGATAATTAAAGGGTTCTGTTTTTATCCCAATTATTACATGGTTTTGATTATGTTGTGATGGAAACATTTTTATGAATTCCTTTATCTTATAGGAATTGTTTTATGATGTCATGTTGTTTAAGAATCCCATTTTTATTACATGGGTTATGCGATGATGTATGATTTATGATTATGTGGCACACATAAGAAAGGATTCATTATAAGATGGGTGGGACCTATATCTCCCTCCAATGCATTGGGTAAATATTTTATATCTCATGAGATAGACAGGGATGGAACGGTAGGTTATACCGGTTCAGTGAAGCAGGACTGAAACGAGGGTTACTCGATTCAGAAAGGGACTTTGTCCACTAAGATAGTCTTGGCAATGAGTCTTGACTAACAAGAAATGATTCTCTATGATTATGTGTGAATGCCACAAAGTTTCATGTTATAGGTTATGATTATTGTGATTACATTTCACTGCCATGATTTACCCCATGTTATAAAATTATGATCTCTTTTGCAGGTTATGATTTCCAAAAGTTATGTGCTTATGTATATGATGTGATTGATATTTCTTTTGTTTACCCTTACTGAGCATTTGAGCTCACCCTTTTATGTTTTCTTTTCCCCAGGATATAAATAAATGTTTTAGGTATAAAAAAAGGAAGATCTTTATGGGAGATGTTGAAGATCTTTCACCAGGATTAGAAGATTATTTTCCGAGTTTCCAAAGACACTAAACTATTGCGATCCTTGTGTGTGTGTTTTTGTTATGTACTAAGTATTCCACAAATGTAATGTAATGTCAATGTACGTCATGCTTTGGGTCTCTACAGTTGGTATCAGAGGCAAAGGAGGTAGGAATGTATCTGATCCTTGGGAACTCTCACATGTGAGCGTTGGACGAAGCATGGCTCTCCGCCCAAGGGCTTCATGAGGAAATGGCTGCCACTGGGTATGGTGGTGTGTCCCGCCCAGGGGGTGTAGCCACCCATGGAGTGCCCTGATAGGTATCAATTATAGTCCACTGGAAGTAATTCCAGACCACTACAGTTGGTATCAGAGGAAAGGTTTAGTCAACCTTTGGAAACTAGGATGCCAGAACTTTAGTGAGATCCCTATAGATATATATAAGGTATGTCTAGGGATGTCCCTAAGGATAAGTATATGTATAGGATACAGTCCTAGAACTAGGGTAACGATCATATAATTTAACCTAAGATGTTAGATATTGAGGATACTCCACATTTATTATGTTGTTTTCCCTAGCATGATTTTTGCTCTCACACTATTCTTTTTGGGTTTTAGACAATGGCTAGAACCCGAAGGAACCGTGTTGATCAATGAAATGGAAAATGCAATGATTTTCCTCCTGAACAAACAAATGTTATGGGAGATGGAGTGGAAAATCTTATTGCTATACTTACACAAGCTATGAATCATTCTGGACTTCCAAATGAGCAGATAAGGGAACAATATTCTATTGAGTCCTTCATGAGGAAACACCCACCTTCTTTCAGTGGGTATTCTGATCCACTTGTTGCTGAACAATGGATCAGTACCACTGAAAAGATATTTTCAGTTCTTCAATGTTCTGAACATGATAAAGTCATCTTATCAGTATATCGTTTGGAAGGTGAAGCTGATCAATGGTGGAATCTTATCAAGAATACAAGGCAAAGAGATGAAATTGAGTCCATGGAATGGGACGAGTTCAAGAACTTATTTTTCAATAAGTACTTCCCTCGTATTCTTCGAACAAAGATGGAGATGGAGTTTCTTGAACTAACGCAAAAGGATGATGAATCTGTTGGTATATACGAAGCGAATTTTACAAGACTTGCAAGGTATGCATCTGGCATTATCATCCAACCTGAAAGTAAAGTTGATCGATTTTTCAGTGGCTTAAAACCAAGTCTTCGAAGGGCATTAGCTATAAGAGACTTCAGTAGCTATGAAGAAATTGTGTGTTGTGCTATCAAGGTAGAAATGGAAGTTGTTGTTACATATCCATCTCATGGTTTTGACAAGAAACGAAAGATGGAGTTCAAGGAGAAATCTCAGAATAATGGTGAAAAGAAGATGAAGGTTTCCTTATTCACAATGTGTGGAATAAAGCATGGTGGAGATTGTCTTAAAGGGACTAGAAAATGATTTAAGTGTGGAAAAGAAGGTCATCGAGCAGCTGAGTGTTGAAGTAATGGAAAAAGGGTTTCTAATGATGTGAATAAAGCAAACACTGCAGAGAACGCACCACCAACACTTCAATGCTTCAAGTGCAAGGAAATGGGGCATTATGCTAATAAATGCCCTAATCCAAGGGTTAGTGATGATCAACATGAGCAACCACTGAAGGCAAAGGACAAAGGGAAGTCACATGCGATCACTATTGGCAATGTTGAATGTGACAACGATGTGGTGGAATGATTATGTGTTTATGTAATGGGATTCCAAAATAATGTTGTATCATTGAGTATTGCAATATTTATTGATGTGGTATTCAAAGTGATTGTGATATTTTTGGAAATAAGATGATATGAGCATAATTAAGGGAAAACGAGAAAATGAAATTTTTAATAGTATTCATGAGCTCATGATTGATATAAGGACTAAGTGATATCATGGTTTGAGTATATAGAATTGTGAGGATTTTGGTATGTGGAAAGTGTTAACTTTAAACTGCATTCATGTTTTCACTAAGGTATTCAAGAGAATACATGATTAAGGACTTTTAATTTTTGGAATGTGACCAACAAAACATATCTTATGATATATGGGGATCAACGATGGTATTAAATCTCTGGTAATCATTTTCACTATGTTATGAGAGTGGACTGCAGTATTATGGATAATCCTAAAGATTGAAATGGATTATGTTGGACATAAGTGAGTATTGTTTAAGGATAGAAGTTTTTTTATTCGATATTATTGATGGGATGTTATAGTAATTTAGTTTTAGAAAAAGGGCAACCTGCAGGATGGGCGACAACCCATCACGTCAGACAAGGCTATGTGAATCAAACCCACAACCGAAATGCGACTGGCCTTTATCTCCTACCACTGGCCTACAGGAAGTCCCTATTTATTAGAAACTAGTTTTATTATATTATGCAGTATGATATATGAAGTATAAAGTCCATTTTAGGAACCATATATGATTAATCTTACTATAGCTCGACTTATGTATATAATTTTTGCTAACCTTTTGTTTGAGACAGATGGAATGACCTGTCATTCTATCACATGATCTGCTAACACTTCACGAATAACAAATTCAACTTCATTTATTTAAGAGATGAAGTGGAAATTGTTAAAGGCCCGAACAATAGTGAGATTGTACCAAAATAAAGTAAGTATTTATTCTAATTCAAATTCTTTAACTTTAGGGAAACGATCTTGAAAACCAAAAATGTTGTCCTAGTGATCTTATATCTGATGAATCAGTTGGTACCTTAGATCATCACAAATTTATGGCTTTGTGATTGCTGGCTTTTCCATAGCCATGTTCTCAACCACTCTCCATCAGAACATGATGGTTAGATTTCTCTTCCATATCCATATTTTCACCTATGTGGAAACCCAGTGATTAGTTTATTTGGGTAACAGCTACATTTCATACTTTTGTTTTTAAATATTTGTTTTGATATTCCTTTTTACGATGTGGGTTTCTATTAAAGAAACTTTCGAATAGTAAACCATTTATAACCCCGACGAATTTCGAGGGATAAATTCATTTTCATGGGGGTAGAATGTAACAGCCCGAGATTTTATGAAAACTATTCTTTTTAATTTTATTAATGTATTGTGTTGTACGCTACACCAAATGGAGCTTTCACAACACGCATCCTTGACTTTCCTTGCATTACATGCAATCACAGCCTTCCTCGATAGCGTGTGTAGTACGCAATACTGTGTTTCACGAAATATTATTAAAACTAGACGTTATGAAAAGTAATAACCACTTTTTAAATTTTAGAAATTTTATCTCTCAAAATGGAATTCATTTTTAGATTCGGAGTATCGAATTTAGCCTAAGGTGAAATTTTTGTACTTTTCGGATAACTTTCATATTCTGATGAATAGTGAAAATTACTAAATTATAATTAAAAACAACATTTATAATCGAAATAATTAATAGTGATAAATCAATAATTTGAGTGGTTTTAAAGTATATTTAGAATATATTTTTACAATTTAATACAATGTTGGTCATTGGATGTAATTTCACATTTAAACCAGACATAATCAAGTGTCAATCTTTTGATAGATATTGTTTCTTAAAAACACGCTATTTGTTTTAACAGCGGGATTTAATTATAAAATTAATTAATTCAATTTCTATGTTATGAATTTGGTAAAATATACTTCATTTTTGAATTCGGAATATGAAATATAGCTTAGGATGAAATTTTGGCATTGTTCTGAAAAACATCAATTTTTGATGAATAGTGAAACTACTAAGTGGTAGTTAAAAACTGAATTTTTCATAAAACATAATTTTACCGCTTCTGTGAATGGAATTTCAAAAATCCGAGAGACACGGTTGATGTTAGTAAGTAAAATGTGGTTCAATGAGATGAAAATAATTTTTGGTGAATAGTAACTTTTTACTTTTATTTACCACGGTTAAAAGCAAATAGGGTAATTAAGGGTAAGAATGATATTAATATTATCCTAACACATGTCCTAGTTCTATTGGACAAGTTTATCTCGACCAAAAACAACCTTAAGTGTAAAATATTATCATTTAGGCCCACTTGGATTAGATTAGGACATTTATTATTATTTAATTCAAAGAAGAGTTAAAAGAGTTAAAATCAATGTTTATTTACTAAATCATTTTTAATATAGGGTTATACATAAGATAAATTCTATTGTAAATATTAATTAGAAAGATAAAAATATTTCCTACATAATTATATTTTATTTATAATTTTTAGACTTTAAATAAATTAATTTATTTATGACACAACGATGATGCAGTAATTACCCTTTTAAGGAAATATTAACATAATTGATGTTATAAATGCTAAAATGAATGTAATTTGAGACTTTTTATGAATTCCACTAATTTTTTAGGTTACTATGATATATTAGTGTCGATTTAATCAACTTGGTTCGAACATATAATTCTGTTATGACTTTCACAAAAATCATATATCAAATAATTTCAAAATTGACACAAAATAGTTTTTAAATCAAATATTATATTATTAATTGTTATTTTATTCCTAAAAATCTAAGGTTCGGCCAAATAAATTAGATAAGGATATATATATTAATAATAAACAATTTGGGGTTCGTTTGGCATGTTATAGTAAGTGTATTAACTATATAGTGAAAGAAAACAAAAAGACACGGTAAAAGATAAATTATTTAACATAGAGTTAAATCTAATTGATAAGGTTAAAATAATACCCCAAACTTGTCTAAATCCTATTGGATGATATTATTGCGACCCATACCCACTTTAGCTTTAAAATAAGACCCTTTGGAACCATTATAATCCGATTTTGACTTTAATATAAAATTATATTTTGAGATATTCCTACGGTTCCCCTCTCCTCCCTTATAAAAGGACACCTCCTCCCCCTCCTCCTCACACCAATTTGAGCACTCAGGCTCGGACAAACCCTGCCAAAATCTCTTCTCCACTTCCTTAGCAACATCCTAGAGGTTCCGGTCTTCCTCAATGACCAATTTTAGTGCCCTAAGAGGAGGTCTCAAAGAGGCGCTTCAAAGAAGAGGTAATTACCGTTACCAATTCTTTCATCTTTATTTCTTCTTCCACTTCTTCTTCTTAGGTTGTTTCATTATGAAGTAATAACATCAGTATCACTCATATACTGATATGTTATTTTAAGTATGAAACAACCCTATTTCACCATCTATCCATCCTATGGAAAAATAAATCATCGCGCGTGCGTACGTACGGAATACCGTCTCCACGCCGTGGTGTAATCAATTTTCCACCACCACCTTACATGGATGGGTATAATGGTGTAAAGAATAACTATACATAGTTATTACAACATTATATTGATTCTGATATATTTTATAATCCACTCCAATTCAATTCAATATTTATGGAAATGATATCATCGCTCGTGCGTACGTACGGACTACCGTCTCCACGACGCGATGAGATTCATTCTCCATGTTAACCATTTAAGAATGATTATAAAGTATATATAAGAAATAATAATAAAATATATGACATTATAAAGCTACTGGATTTATGTATATATATATATATATGTATTTCATCTACTTACTTCCATTTCAAGACAATAAGGAAAGGAAAACAACGTTCATGCGTACGTACGGCCTACCATCTCCATGAACGGTGTTTTTCATTTTCTTTATCTATCTATTATATATATATATATATACTAAATATATATGATATATAAATCATATTTTATATTCTGGAAGTAAGTAAATCATGATATATGTAATAATGATGTCAAGAACAACAAGTCAAAACACCTACGATAAATGAAACGATTTTACCCAGAACGCTTCTTTAACATGGAATTTACAAAAGAACGGGTAATATAATGTCATAAGTGAACCATATATGATATCATAACAATGAATATGATTCTGTAATAAGTCAATGACATTATTTAAATCATTATACAGGAGGTTCGGACACATACAAAGTGAATCGGACCTATGGTAAGGGAAATATCACAATCTCATTTTTATCCGAGATTGTTTATTCGTAAGTATTTATTGGGGTGTATTTTATCATCCACATCCATGTTCCATCAATATGTAATATTGTTTCCATCCACTTACACTGGTTTAAATCCAATTTTACCCTTTGGTGAGTTTTTAGTAAAAAATATGAAAGGAATCTTTTGACGTTTTTCATACGAGGTGCTTTTTGACTTTTCCGACAAAAGTACGAAGAATGTTTTTTTTCTTATACGGCATGAATGGATTTCTAAAAAATTATTTTCAAGAATATTCCTTTACAAGTATTCAAGTTTATTTTTAATCAAATTCTTTTAGTTTAAAATTGTATGACATGTTAAGAAAGGAAAAGTGTTTTTGAAGTAGAAAGGATATTTTCCTCAAGAATGAAGTTCAAGTATTTTATCAAAATTATTTTCCATCTAAGATAATAAAAGGGTTCTGTTTTTATCCCTATTATTACATGGATTTGATTATGTTGTGATGGAAACATTTTTATGAATTCCTTTATCTTATATGAATTGTTTTTTGATGTCATGTTGTTTAAGAATCCCATTTTTATTACATGGGTTATGCGATGATGTATAATTTATGATTATGTGGCACACATAAGAAAGGATTCATTATAAGATGGGTGGGACCTATATCTCCCTCCAATGCATTGGGTAAAGATTTTATATCTCATGAGATAGATAGGGCTGGAATGGTAGGTTATACCGGTTCAGTGAAATAGGACCGAAATGTGGGTTACTCGATTCAGAAAGGGACTTTGTCCACTAAGATAGTCTTGGCAATGAGTCTTGATTAACAAGAAAGGATTCTCTATGATTATGTGTGAATGCCACAAAGATTCATGTTTTAGGTTATGATTATTGTGATTACATTTCACTGCCATGATTTACCCAATGTTATGAAATTATGATCTCTTTTGCAGGTTAATATTTCGAAAAGTTATGTGCTTATGTATATGATGTGATTGATATTTCTTTTGTTTACCCTTACTGAGCATTTGAGCTCACCCTTTTATGTTTTCTTTTCCCCAGGATATAAATAAAGGTTTTAGGTATAAAAAAAGGAAGATCTTTATGGGAGATGTTGAAGATATTTCACCAGGATTAGAAGATTATATTCCGAGTTTCCAAAGACACTAAACTATTACGATCCTTGTGTGTGTGTTTTTGTTATGTACTAAGTATTCCGCAAATGTAATGTAATGTCAATGTACGTCAAGATTCGGGTCTCTACACTCACCTTGATGACCAACTTGCCTTGACTCCATAGATTTATAAATCATCATTGAGGTGTGACGTGGCATCATAATGATTATAGTGACCTAGTTGATATGATTTTACAATTTTTTAAACCCTTTATTCTAAGTCGTTATTACACTTCATGATGTAATTTTCCTTATTCGATTATTTGTTTTTTTGATTGAATTTTATGGATAATTTTTAATCTTTATATAAATTTTTTTATTGATAATTGGTATGCAATTTATATCCAAATTATACCCTCACATAATGTTGAGGGAGACACAAGCATACCAACATAAGAACTCCATGGGCAGGTTACTCATAGCTTATAGTTATAATTTGTTAATGAATTGTAAATACAACTTGGGAGAAAAACAAAATGTCTAGAATGGTAAAACCGTGAATTTTACATTACCATCAAATAAGTGACACTAATTACCTATGGGAGGAACCATGGATGTGATCATTGGATAGATTCATGTACAATTCCATGAGAGTGAATCAGACCCCTACGTGAGATACCAAGGATGAACATGAAGTATATTCCTTTTGGACTTCCCCCAAGCATGATGTGATACAAGGGAAATCATTCGTGGTTTTCCTTGCACGAAATCCCATGAAATTTGTTTTATATATAGATCCCATAAAGAGGTACAAGTAATCCCATCCATTTCACCATGGATGGAAACATGAAACTTATTCTTATATTATTAAGATGACTATTTAATTAAAGAATGAAAATGTGAAACTAGTTTTCCTGTAGTGCATCCCCCAAGCTAAATCACATGAATGGTGATGTTCTTCCACGGATTCTTCATATATTATGATTCCATTCACCATATTACATATATTTTCAGGTTAACTTGGATAATACATGTTCATATTAGAACTATGTAGTTAGAGTTTGATTTCTATCCCTAATTGAACCCTATCTAAAAATTTTTATTTATTTATTTATATTTATCATTTTATTATTATTATTAGAAAACTTATTATTTTATATTAAATGAACTTGTTTGATATAGACACTTTTGTGGTGGCCTACTGAGTATATCTCACACCCTTCTTGGGATACATTTGGTACCCATGAAGACTCCGTGATTGCATGTATTTATAAATGGATGAATAAACATTTGGTTCTTGATTAATAATACTAGGATGAAGAATGGGATCAAAGGACCATACCTATTCTTTTTAAGTTAATAGTAGTTTATTTTCCCATTTATTATACTTTTCATTGCATGTGGTATATACATGTATCATAAGTCTTCGTCGTGTACTCATTTTGTATGGATGCGTGATCATCACTAACATTTTATTATATGTTTCTAATTCATATCAATATTATATACCGCTATTATCTACTAAGTTCTATTAGGGAATAGACTTCCCAAAGGCACTCCATAGGCCCCTGATACTAGTCAAAAGTCTTTGGTGTATGGGAGAGAATTCTTAAGGTAATGTGTACACCATATTAGGTCACTAATATGTGACTTCTTGGGAGGGAATATATAAATTTAATCTGAACATTTTCCTTTTTTCCTAATACATGGGAATTAGATTGGATGTTGGGGTCATTGTAATTTGGTAGTGAGCGTATGCTTTAGACTAGGTTACCCACATATAGGGTAAAACCAACTTAACTAGGATGGGTTAATTATAGTGAACTCAGAATAACATAAAATGATATTGAATCATTTTAGATTAATATTCAACTCATTAAGAAATTACACGCCTGAGCACTAAAATAGTTTAGTACCTTTGGAAACATAGAACTCATTTCTCTATTTTGGTAAAATATCTTCAATAACTCCAATAAAAATATTCCCCTTTAGTAATCCTACTATATAAAATTCTTCATAACATGGTGAAATTAAACATATGAAAGGGGTCATCTCAAATTCTTATTAAGGGTAAACAAAGAGATATGTAATCCTAATGAGGAGCATAAGGGTATGAATACATGAGTTTAACATATTATGATCATACCATGACTATCACGGATCATATACATGATTAATGGCATAAATTTTGGTTTTTTAATAAAAATTAATCATAATGTAATAAAGATAATAAAAACATGAGAATAAAATGGGTATAAGATATATAATTTGTGAGATAAATAAACGAAAATAAAATAATTCCCAATAAGTCAAGTCTTATATCGAAACCCTATCAAAGAACATCATCGGGGAAATACCTACTAGGAGGTACACACCATAATACCCAATCAAATCCCTTTTCGTGTAGTTGAATGGGTTCAATCCCCAAACCATCTTTGAATTCATCTTTCACTCATAATACCATCTCTGAATTCAAGGATCAGTCCCATGACAATATTAGTGAAAAATTCATTTACAGAACTATGTTAACAGCCTATTTTAACTCTTTCTATCTATTTATATAGAAATTTTAACCTAATTAATTTATTGTAGTTATAGGTCTCACCCATTAGATAATAAAAAAATATATGCATATAATGTAAGATAATAAAACATTAATTATATCCTAACCTATAAAAATGATGGGGTTCATAAACATCATAACATGACAGAGGAATTAAAAAGGGTATCATAAAAATGTCATCATATCATAACCTATGGAAAATTTATAGGATTTATAAACATTTAATCAAATCATAAACCATGAAAAGAAGTGTGTTCCATAGGCATATAACTTCTGGAATGAAATGGGTGTCATAGACCTCATGCCATAAAAACATAGTCCATTTGGATTAAGAATATGAATGGAACCCTTGGTTATTATACATAGTAAATCATAAACTATATCAAAGGATAACACCTAAAATAGAGAATAATTATTATTCATCAGTTGTAAAACTTCATTTGGAAAAAAATAATTTATTGAAAATCACTTTTGAAAACATAAAACATTTTAAAAATAATTTTATTTGAAATACACTTTGGAAAAAATTAAATTTAATATTTTGACAATAATTTAAATAATAAATTGAGGAAAATTTTCTTTCCTCGTTGAATTGTTTTAATTCATTAAACTTTTTTCTAAAACCATTTTCAATTGAATAACCTTAATAAGATACAATGGAATATTGAAAAAAAAAATTGAAATCCATTTTTCTGAAATTTTTTTTGAAAACATATTGAAGAACATTTGAAAAAAATTTGAAATAAAATTATACAAATATAAAATTGAAAATTTATAAGGGATCCTTAGAATCTTTTTCAAAACCATTTCATTGAAAATATCTTTTAAAACTCATAAAATATGTTTTATAACATTCTAAAAACCGTTTCTAGGGAATCATCTTCAAAAACATATAAGGGTTGATTTGAGAACAAATTGAAAAAAAAATTGAAACATTTTTTTAAAATAATATTCACCAAATTTTATCTAAAAATTTAATTTAAAATAATTATTAATAACATTATTAGAAAATATATTTTTTTTAAGAACATTTATTTCCAAATGAAAAGAGAAATAAGGTCATATATTCATAAAAACATTTTATTAAATATATTAAATAAAAAAGAGTATAAAATAGTACCATTACATTAATATATCATTAATAACTATAAGTGATTAAAATTGAACATATTTATTTATATATGGATCATAATATTTCATCAACTGATGAATAATCATAAACAATTTTGATAAATGATGAGATTATAGAAATAAACTATTACCAATTTTCTAACATTGAATCAAATTATTAATAAAATAATAAAATTACATGAAGCTAAAAATATATTTAAATTAATAATATTAATTATAAAACATGTAAAAAGACAATATAAACACCTTTTAATTTAATATAGGTTTATTACATTACATTTTTCTTAAAGGAGGCAAATTAATACAAAATTCATTTACCGATTTGCCATCCATTGATCCATAAAACCAATGAAAGATATATTATAAATTGGAAATGATAGCCTTATATTAAATAATAATAATCATATAATGCATTCAGGTTATGTATATACACCAAAAAAAATGAGTGGTGAATAAGGAATAATTCTCCTAGAAATAAAAGTGAGACTTGAAATCCCCTTATGAGATGTCTTAACAATATTTTTATTTATTAAAACATCATTTTTAATAATTATAAATTTATTATAAATTTATTATATAACCATATTCAATTATATAATATCATTTATTATTGACATATAACATTATGTTACCCATTTATTAACTGTTTGATGTATAAGTTACGTTTTTGGTAATAACTACTTTATTTTTTTGTATATGTTTTCACTTCTTAGTATTCATCTTATTCCATAGATCATGATTTTTATATTTTAAGATTATAAAATATGAATTAAATATCATATATATTATGAATATAAATATTTATAATAATCTATGAAATAAAGAAATAGGAAATTAAATACATTGTTTATGGAGATTGTAGACCATACTTATGCATTAACTTGGTTTCAATTTTCATATATTATTGAATGTATAAATTATAACTAAATGATATATATATATATATATATTACCGTTAAAGTAGTAGTATTATTTAATATATATCATTTATTTTTTATTAAACTCAACCTTAATAAATTGAACATAAAGTGTGAACGAATCATATCGATTTGAGTAGGAATTAGTCGACATGTCCACAAATGAAGTTATTGTATTCCAAAAAAATAGAGAGAATGGAGGTATATGTATGATAATAATTGAGGAATAATAAATAAATAATATATTACATATATATAATATTAAAAAATAATCCCATAATTATTAGAAACCGTATATGGTTGTAATGGAAGAACAAACTATATTCATTCTTGAGGTGGTAGTCCACTATACACTCAAACCATTATTAAATTTCCTATTTGAGTAATGTGTGTATGAGTTTAGGATGAACCTTTAATATTAAAACAACTATATATATTTATACTACTATGATTATTATATACTCTTTGAAGAAGAATAATTTAGTGGAAGGAGAAATAAATAAAACATATATTCTTGTTGAATGATGTTACCTCTTCTTTGGGTAACTCATTTGGGTTTTCCCCAAAGGGATTCATTGGTAGGATTTATTATCAATAATTTCATTTTAAGAGAAATATAGGGAAATTTAGAGGAGAAATTTGGATGTTTTTTAGATAAAAATAGATTTATATGTGTGAATGAAAGAGGGGCATGAGCTCCTATTTATACGGGTGGTGTGAAATTCTTGTAAATATAAATATGTACACACTATTTGGAGGTCTCTATTACATATTGTGCAGCCAATAATGGTAAATCTTTTAATGTATAGAGGATATGGATGAAATAATTTTTTTATAATAGTTTTTACATGCGTATAGTTTATTTGACCCCTTACAATAATTTTTACTACTATGTTAACTATTTTTTGCCTTTTTCACAGTTAAAAATTTTAATTAGTTTCACTAATTTTTTTGAAATAAAAACAAATTTAAACTTAATAGAAATTATATATTATAATTATTAAAAAATATCCCATTATTCATAAAATCTGATAACATAATTTAAATAAATTAATTTAAAATTAACCCCGTATACGTGACGGGATAGTTGAATTGTATTGTATGTTGTTCCAATGTTTCAGATTTTTTACATACAATTCCACTGGGAAAGTTATTTCAAATATCTAAAGTTGTTTTAATTTTATATTATTGGACTAATTGTATTTTAAAATAAATTTAAATTATATTTTATTAATATAAATAAATTATATGAATAATTTGTTTTCAATTAAAATTAAATGTTCTTCACTAATCATAAAATGTGGAACTTCTAAAAAATATACAAAATATTTACCTTATTAATTTTTTTTTACCCATTGAAAAATAATTTTTTACAAATAAATATTATAAACGTTTAAAAAATTATAATTAAAATATGTTCCCCATTAAAATGTGGTAAAATTAACTTTTTGAAAAATATATATGTTTATTCATAAAATTGGATTTATTATTATCTTATTTCTATATAATATATTTTATGAATATAAGAAAAGTAATATAGAGTATATATAACTTTTATTGAAATCATTCATTAAAAATTTATATTTTTATTTTTTTGAGATAAAATTTTGTTTTTACAATGAAAAATAAATTTCATAGAAAAGGATTTTTATAGATAGTTATTGAATTCTTTTCTAACTAATTTGTAACTATTGGATTAATTTTATATTAATGTGCAAGTCATATTCTGAAAATTTAGTTAATATTATTCATAACATCCATTCTAATAGCAAGTCAGTAACTATAATTCTATTTTAAATGAAACATTACTAGAATATTTTAGTTCCGTAAAACTCAGCCATGCGTGTAACATAAGATTTTGAATGAAATATGCATTGGGTGTAACAAAATAAAATCATAGTTTTTCATATACCAAAATATAATATATGTGTTTTGTGTAGTCTAATAATATCATTTTACATGAAACTCAAGAAAAATTTACTTATTTCCATAAACACGGGACATATTCAAGGATGCATGAAACGAAGAATATTAAAAGGAATAAATTAATTCGAAAAAATAATTTCAAAAAATTATAGGGAATTATATTCTACTTCCATTTAAATGAATTTAACCCTAAAAAATTTATGTCTTATCATGAATTAATACATGAAATTCCCTTTTATAGAAACCAACATCATAAAACTTAAAACTAAATCATCCTTTAAAAAGAGAACATCTGGAAACACAATAGTTACCCAAAATAAGAAAAAAATAATTTCCCATAGATGAGGATATTGTTGAATATTTATTCAGGATTGAAAATAATAAATAATTATAGATAGTGACAAAGACCATTGATCCCATAAAATTTGGTGATTTAGATAAAGTTGAAAATAAAAAAACAAAGCCCAAAGTGGAATGAAAGAGGAAATTGTTACAATAAAAACAGATGATAATAGGAAAAAAATTATTTATATATTATTTTTCTAATGTCGAAAAATTTAACAACATGATATACTTATTTTATTTCAACTCAATGTCACATTTTGTTGTAGCTTTATCAGTTTAAATTTCTTCTCTTATTTCGTGAAGTTAATGTGAATTATTTGTACCTGTAGAACTAAGGAATCATATGTCCCCTATATTGACTGATAATTCATTCCATCTATCTTAATTTATGATATAAACAAGAGGGTTAGAACATGATATCAAATATAAATAGAAAATAAAATATCATGATTTTACATTATTATCTAAAACCTTAACCTATGTTAATCATGTACAATTCCATGAATGGTTAACCTTATAGTCTTTCTGAAAGATAATTTCCTAAAACATAAAAACAAGGTCCCTAAATTTATGAACATCATAATAATATTGATCCCCATTTATCATAAATTATATCTTAGTTTTTACATACCAAACATGTGAATAACATTAACATATATTCTCTTGAAACACGGAAATAACATGAACTACCATAAATCAATGTTGAAAACATTCACACTTTGTTATTCCAATGATTATTGAATATATTACATAAATATAAAAATTATGTAAACTTAACCAGTGATAGAATAAACCACAATTTCTATAAATCATTATTCAGTTACAATGTTAACAGTACCATATAATATACATTATCTAATCATAAGTATCATAAAAATAGGAACATATTAAAGGTTATTTTTAATTTAATAAGGTTTTTTCCATAGATATAACACTTCCATTAAATTGCATATCTAGTCTATCGAAACAATTCAACATATTCAAGTAAATCAATAGTGAAAATAATAAATGGAACAACTCTTTGTATTTTACAATTCCAAATTCTTCAGTCCAAATACATAAACACTTTCATTATCCCACTTCATCGTGAATAAATAAACAATTCTACCTCATCCTAATGTAGAATACCTCTTTAATTTTACACTTATCCAATTTTCTCATCATCAGTAACAACATAACAATTAATCACATAACCTTTCTATTTCTTTTTATGAGATTTATACTTATGAACTCTTTTTCATAATTCTCATACATTCTAAATTTGACTCATTCATCAAGGTAAAATACAACAGGGAGGAAAATATTTTCATCCACTACAATAAGTGAAATATTCTTTTTTTACTTTGAAATTATCTTCCTTCTGTACTTTAATTGAATAGTCAAAACATATTAATGTTTGTATAAGACATTATCTTGGGTGTTTTTTACCCCATCATGGACACAAACAAAACTATATTGTCTTTCCTTTATGGACACTATTACCAAAAAACTATATGAACTATTTCCAAATATTCATTGGTGATTCTTATAGTTGGTGATGGTATATGTTGTTAGTCCTATTATTTGAAAACAAATTAGGTGTAATCAGAACATCCTATAATCTACTTATAATCCCATTTGACTACTCATCAATAAGTTATCTATATCATTCAAAATTAACCAGGTTTCTTTCTTATTCCAGACATTGTCTTAAAATAAAGAAAATATTGTGATCAATTTTTATTGTCATAAAAAACCACAGAAACATGAAAAAAACATATGGGATGTACAAATAAATATTCATACTTCATGAATATAGGACACCTTCATATTATCCTAGGTTATCAATTTTCATATTCCATTTAAATCCTTCATGATTGTTCATAATGGGTTTTTGAAATTCCAAATCATGTCAACCGTGATTTTTAAACCAGTTGTGCGGCAAGACTTTTTGTTGTTCAGAAGCTCCCATTTGATTATACCTACATAAAGTGTTTCTGGGTATGTTACCCCTATGAACATTTTTTTAGTGCCATATCACCAAGTAGAATGCAGACAGGTATTTAACATACATGGATATTACATCATATTAGATGATTATTAATCAAAATACAAAAGTACATTCATGAGGACCATAATAGTTTAGTATGTCTAAAAATATGTAATAAATCCTTATAAATTGGAAAATATCTCCAATATCTACCATAATGATCTTCCCTTTTAGTACTCCTACATTAAAAAATTCTTTATAACCTATGGAATAAAAATATAATAATTTTGTAAGATCATATGCTTAGTAATAATAAACAAGGAGATGTATAAACATATTCACTAACATAATGGTATTAGAACATGAAAATATAATTTTAAGATCATTCCCAACATATCAAGGATCATATACATGAGTCAAGACATAAATATTGGCAGATCATTAGACATTAATCATAAGGGTATTAGGATAATTATCCATGATACCATAATATAACAATATGGTATGTAATTTTTGGAATATGTGTCAGCATATAATGTCATTACTTGTAGTCAAGGATTATTTCAAAAACCTATAAGGAAACTACATGGGGGATACACCTGTTAGGCGTGGCACACAAGCATCCCTAGTCATATGTCATTCCTTTTAGTGGAATGGTATCACTCCCCAAAAAATATTAGTAGTCAACTTTCAATCCCAAAACCATCTTAGTTATTAGGGTACACTTACAATGAAATTTTAGTATAAAAATTACATTAATTAACTGGGTTTACTCTTAATTTAATCCATGTATATCTCATGAAATATAAATATTTACCAAATTCATTGTAGGGAGATATAGGTCTTTCCGATCACAAAATTACAGCATATATACACGTTTTACAAAATTATAAAACACTTTTCATATCATAAACCGTAATAAGTGATGGGTTTCATAAACAACATGACATAAACCATTAAATGAAATGGGGGTCATACACATTTCATCATATCATAACCTTATGAAAATGGATTGTTTTTTAAATTGTTTCATAAAATAATAACCCATGAAAAGAACTGGGATTCCGAACCATATATCCCATCGAATATAATTATGTTACATAAACATCATTACATAAAAACAGAAACCATTCAGATAAAGAATTTGAATGATAACGATGGATCATAACGTTTGTACATCCAAAACTATATTAGTGGATGAAGAATTATATAGAGAAGGATTTGAAAATATCTCTGGGAATATTTCTTATGGAACGTAATCTTTATTTTATAATAACCCTTTTAATTGATAAAACATTTATAAAATATTATTCTTTGTAACACACTATGAAAAACATTTCAATGAATATTTTAAATATATTTTAAGACATTTATGGTGTAAAATATCCTTCCCTCTTTGACAAAAATCTATGTAAATAACAATATATTTCATAAATATTTTTATGTTAAAAAAAACTTGAAAATTTTTATAGGAAGTTGGAAATTTTTTTGAAAAACTTTTCTTTTAAAATTTCATTGAAATTGTATAAAAAATGCATTGAAAACATTTTGAAAAAAATTATATGAAATTGAATTTGAATGTTTTGAAAGGATTAATGGATCTTTTTTGAACCCATTTTTTAAAATAAATTTTAAATTATTTAAAGAAAACATGAAAATGTCATGAGAACCATTTCTTCAAAAATAACTATGAATATTTATAAGGATGTTTTGAAAAAAAAATTAAAAAAATTTAGAACAAAATACTATTAATAAAAAACAATTACATGAAAATAAGATTAAAATACCATTTCATAAAATTTTATAAAACATTTAAAAGATATTTTGTTTTAGAAGAACACATATTTCTGATAAAAAAGAGAAATATTGTCTTGATTTATGAAAAATATTTTATTTTTTATAATATGATCCAAATAGCTATAAATGGTAAAATTAATTGAATATATCATTAATAAAAACAATAAAATAAAATTAAAGAAAATTCATGAGACATGTATCATAATATTTCATCAATTTAAGTGTAATCACAAACAATCCCGATAAATGATAACACTGTAGCAATAAACTCTTACCACATTGTTATATTTTAATCACAATACACATGAAGAAAAATGAAGATTAAAATATAATTTAATTGAGTATATTAATTAAAAAATTTCAAAGGTTATTACACACTCAACGTAAAATTATATAGGTGCATACATCACATGTGTCTCCATGACAGAAAATTGTGGAAAACAACCTTAACAAATTTGGTAACTCATGAAACATAAAATCCATGAAAGTGATATTATAAAATTTTTTCTAAATAAAAAAATATTTATTTATATTATTCATTGAATAAACTTTTTTGAAAGATATAAACCACAAAAAATAAAAATCTGGTGAGTGAGGCATAAGTCTCATAAAAATTAATGTGATATTAGAAATCCCCAAACCATATGTCATGAATCTCGTTCTACGCATTCAAACATAATTCCTAATAAATATATGTTTATTATAAATGTATTAAATAAAAATATTAAATTATATCATACAATAAATGATTTACTTATGGCCTTCTATTACCCATTTATTATCCATTCCATGTTGATGTTACGTTTCGAGATCAAAATGCTTTGTTTTTGGTATATGTTTTGACTTATAATTCTTGATACTATAACTTAGATCATAATTTAAAATTTTACGGTATGTAAAAATTGATTTTAGTTTCATTTATTAATAATCATTACATAAATATTTATAATAATTTACACAAAAAACATAAATAGAAAATGAAATACACCATTCATGGATATGGTTGGCACTTTTTACACATGAATGATGTTTCAAATTTATTCATTTATTGAAAGTAGGAATATAATTAAATGATATATATTTATATATTAACATTAAATTAGAAATATAAATTCATATATATCACATATTTTTAGTAAACACATTTTTAATACGTAACATGTAAAGTGTGAATGAATCACATCGCTTTGAGGAGGTAGACCACACATCCAAAAGGGATTTTATTGTATCACTAAAAAATAAAAATCTGAATGGTATGTGTTATGTAAAAATAAAATTTGCATAAAGGAATCCTAAATATCATATAAATCATTTAAAAATAGTATTATTATCATTATTGTCAACCATGCTAGTGGTAATGGAAGAACGAATAACATTTATTCGTTACACGATAGTCCGTCATACAGACAAACGATTCTTGTGTATCACATCTAATAGATGTGTGTGTGAGTGTATGTATAAACCTTACCATAAAAAATATTAGTATATTTAGAATATTTCTGTTATTATATATACAATAAATAAGATTAGTTAATTTTTAGGAGAATGAAATAAAATAAAAGTGTTTGTTGAAGGACATTACCTCCTATTTGGGTAACTCATTTTGATTTTTACCAAAGGGAATCTTTGGTTGGATTTATTATTAAAGGGAGGTTTCTAGAATGAGGTTAGGGAAGTTATGAGGTAATTTGATTGGGATTTTCATGAGCCAACGTGATTGATTGGTGTGAATAAGTGATGGGGTGAGTGCACTTTTTTATATTGGGTATGGAATGAAATTCTTGTAAATATAAAAAGGTAAATAATAATTAGAGTTCTACCTTACATCATGGAAAGACATTAATGTTAAATTTTATAGAAATGTATGATATGTTCTAAATACATACATGAAATTTTATTTTTTGTGTTTCTATTTTATTTTCTCCCTTAAGATAATATCTAACCACTATGTAAACTCATTTTTACCTTAGTTACTATAATTAATTTTAATTACATTCACTACTCATTTTGGTCAAACGATATGAATATTATAATAGAAATTATAAATATTTTATTTAAAATAATAAATATATTTTTCCAAAATCCAATAATAAATGAGGAATAAATTCCTTTAAAATAAATTTCGCAGATGTGAAGGTAAATCATGATATTAAAATAAAAATTTAAATATTTCAATTTTGTATATAAAATGTAAAAATGAAATTCAATAAAATAACAAAAGATGGATATTTTGTTTTTATAATTCAAAAAATATTTAATTAAAACTAGTTTAAATATATAATATAACTATAATAAAAAGATGAAAAATCCATTTTATATTAAAATATAGTAATTTTACTATTCATTAATTAATGATGCTTCTCAAAATAAATTACAAAACATCAGCAGAATTAAATTATTTTATCATTATTTAGAAAATAAATTTTTATTTGTCAAATTAAAATTATAAATATCTCCATAATTATATTTAAAATAGGTATGCCATTAAAATGTGGTAAAATTACCTTTTAAGAAAATACATCTTTTTACTCATAAAATTATATTTATTCATATCATATTATTAATAAATATATTGTTTGAATTTAAATTTTTTATTCAATATATAATATATAAAAATTAATTAAAATTCATACAAATTGTTTTTCAAATTATTTAGATAAAATTATTTTTATAAATAGGTAATAAAATAATAGAAAATGAATTTTATTATTTTTAGATAGTTCATAATATCATTTATAACTAATTGAAATCCCAATGATTTATTTTGGATACTTGTTTAAAATATATTTTAACAATTTATTAAATATTATTCCTAAAATCCATCACAATGGATATGTGGTAATTATATGAATATTTTAATATATATATTAGTAGTATATTTCATTTAGATAAAACAATCCCTTATGTGTAATGAATGAAATCAAAGGAATAAGACATTATGTGTACGAAAATACAATCTTTGTATTTTTGTATCAAAATCTAATCTTTATATTTTTTTAGTTCAATTGTAATAAGGTTTTTAATGAAACACATTCAATAATTATTGATTTAAAAAAAGGTATATTTAGGGTTGGGATAAATTCATAATATCAAAAATATTAAATTAATTTTATTTTATTTTTACAATATCTTGAGGTATTACATTAATTATATTATTGGTTTTACTTATTATAGTTTTTCGATTTCATTGTTGGGTGATACACTTTTTTTCTATTATTAGTGTTGATATTCTTATGGGGGGATTTCTTCTACCTTGGTCTGATGATATGAGGGTGTATATAATTAATGCATCATACGAGGAGCCATAGAACAAAAAATTTATTCATTATTTAATACAAAATAATTTTTTTTGAATATCCTATATTTTATGTGCATGTTTTTTTACATGTCTTGTTATGTATTTCATTGTGCTAGTATTTCATGAAAAAACAACATAATTAAATTAATTAATGTGACAATATAAATCAAAATAGAGTTTTATCATATATATTGATATTGATGCCTTAATTATCAAATTATTTCACATTAGTTCTTTTGATTTAGTAATTCTAATGGAAATTTAATAGGTGAGTTCTTCTATAAATTTGGAATGGTAGTTAATTCTATAAATCACTATACAAGGCCAACTACATCATAATATGATAAGTATGATTTGATCAAAGTCACATGACGTGTCAATTGTAATATTTAATGAGTGTGGACCTTTATATATTTCAAATCACTGATGAAAATAACCTGATCGATATATTTTTAAACAAATAAGTAAGTATTTACTAATATAAAATAACGTTTTAAAATATAAGGGTTACTGTAAAATGAAGATTCCAAAATGAAATGTAAAGGTAGTTCCCTTCAATACCATATACTTGAATCTCAATGTATTGGATCCTCTTCTGTGTTAAGAGATGTTCACCCTAACCAGACCATTATAGCGGGTATTAAGGTATCTCTATAGATCATTCTATGATGCATTCATATCACAAAGACCTCTATTTAGTATCTATAAATGAGGTGTGTTTTACCTATACAAAGGCTTCGTGATAAAAATATTTTTTGAGGAGTGTACTTGTCCTTTTTAAATATATTCTACAATGGAATCCATGTATCGAACTATAAGAATGTGGTGACAAGAATAGTCTAGAGGTGGTGGGATAATAGACACCAGTGGTAACTATTTTATTTCTACCATGTAATGACTTACAGGTCTTCTAACGGGAACCAATGCTCAGTTCCAAGATAGATTTTTTTCATTTCATTTTTTCCATATAGGATTCTCCCCAACCTTCCACTAATGAGTCATGGGTTGTGGTCATGTTTCTCATATTTTATAATATGAAGAGTCCTGTAAAATAGTGGGTTAATCTCACTATCAATATCTTACATGTAATTAAAAATCATTTGTTGGATGTTCTCACTACTGTTTTTTGATATTATTGTGTGGTCTAGGTGAATATACAAAATAACTTTGTTGTATAGTTATTTCAATAGTCATTATGAATAAGTCGTTCATGGGTGTCTATGCATCATTTGTATGTTGACATAGCAGTGATTTAATATTTAGCTATCTATATCAAATCATGTTATTTTTCCCAGACCTTGGCTGGTGATGAGATAATTAATTTGGGATAGTTTGAGGATGGTCCCACATATGACATCTTAATATAGGTGAAAGTCTACTGGTTGACCACAATTTCATAGATAGTGAATAAGCCCCCCATTAGTGATCATAACCTGAGGTAATCTAGTAAAGTGAGCCAAGGCATTTTATCTTTAATGTAGAGATTTTTTAATCCCAACATAGGAAAATTAATTTTAAGGTTTCACATAGGGGTAGTAGCATCCATTTGGCAGACAACGATAACTTTTGTTGTGTTAGTAGTATAGAAAGACATTCTATAAGAAGACGTAGTGAATGAGTGACCCAATTGTGTTTCTACATTTCAATAGGATGTGTCACCTTGAGAGTTTATACCAATCTATTCCTCAATTTCACATTGAATAGGGATCTATGTTGACACTACATTCATGTGTAGGATCAATGACTCTACATCAATATGGGAGTCAGTCTTCTATCAGGCACTCAATATAGGGGTGTTCATGGTCTATATATTAACACCTTTTTTGTTCATCTCTTGTAAATTATACCTTCTCATGCTAGTGAAGCCACATCTCAGGGACACGGTTCGGTCCATATATATGCATTGTAACATATGCTATAGGATAAGATTCTAGGGACATCAACTATATGAGGTACTATTATGGTAGAAATTATTTTACTTTCTGTTGTATTTGATAGTGGTTCATGACACTCAATGTCTAAATTAGTTACAGAATTTTTTGGGCACATAAAACATTTAATTCAGTGGAATTATTAATCTTGAACCATCAATGGGATTTTTTTATGTGTATATGTTATAGTACAAGGAGTTTATCCTTGAGATGGTTGGGCATAGATTCTTGTGGAATTTCATCTTCCATGTGATGACATACTTGGAAATTATTCTATATATGTACTGGATTGTTCCCTATCAATAACACATTGATTTCTATAATTTAAGGGTGTCGTTCACATCACTCAAGAGAGGATAATATATTATTAAGGGTTAGTGTTATTTATATACATTGAATGATGGTACTATGTTTGAATGGATATCTATTGTAATATCCTAGATGGTGGATCTTTTTAAGAGAGAACATGGAATGAATCTTTTAGGATTCCCTCCTATTGGGTATGATTTCAGGGACATATTCCAGGTATATTTCACTATGCTACCTTTTATGAGATATGTGGAGTTTACTTTTGAAATATTACCAAGTGTAGAACCACTTTCCATTCCCACCTATATAATGAAACTAATAGAGCTCTAGAAACTCAAGATGTTTCTAAAAGATATGGGGGCTGATGGGTTTTATCTAACCCAACACATCACAATGGGTTTCACCCATCCTTTTCACAAAGAAGGCTATTGATGCCCTCCGTTTGTGTTGGAATTACCAACAATTGAACCATATTAGGGTGAAGAACTAGTATCCATTACTTCATATATATTATGACCTTCACCATTTATGAAGAGCGATAATTTCCTTGATGAACTATTTGAGGTCGGGCTATCATCAAGAGAGTGAGACCATATTATATAAAATGTATGGAGTTCTAAAGTAGGTACAACTTTATTTATTATCTCGTTGTGTCATTTGACATTATGAACATTCGTAAAGTATTTACTGAGTAGATGAATCGATTTTTTCACATGCACTCAGACTCATATGTGGTAGTCTTCATTGGCGATTTATTAGTGTAATCTCATAGTAGAAATGACCATGAAAATAGTCTCTAGATCATATTAAATAAATTAAGAGGGGATTTTATATATTCTATTCCCTAAATATTCCTCTTTTGGATTGATAAAATTCCCTTCATGGGTTATTTAATTTCAAGGTTAGGCATATCTGTTGTTCAAGTGAATGTGAGCACCATAGTTTCATGTGAACAACC
Source organism: Viscum album (assembly GCA_963277665.1). Lineage (NCBI taxonomy): Eukaryota > Viridiplantae > Streptophyta > Magnoliopsida > Santalales > Viscaceae > Viscum > Viscum album. The sequence continues at coordinate 1,282,193,739 of OY728142.1, read as the reverse complement.
CAAAAATGTGTTTGACACACACAGTTTATTATGGATGGATAGATATTATAGGTGATTCATTGATGATTTTACACACTTAACAGTGCCTCTTATGGGATTGTATAAAAATGGTGTGCAATTTTTCATCTATAATTTATGTGAGGGAGCCTTTCAGAAGATTAATGGGATACAACCTTCAATGTTGATCCTAATATTTTCAGAGCTGGGAATTTGATATATTGTTTACTATGATGATTTAGAGATTATTCCAAGAGAACTAATAATGTATAGGTAATGGTTTGTAGCATATTAGTTCTTCGGGATGAGTCCTAATGAGCAAAATTACCCCACACATGACCTCAAGATACTACTTTTGGATCATTATCTATAATGTTGAAGCCATTATCAACTAGGTGAGAAGTTTTTTATTTATTCAGAATGAAGAAGTATTAAATTAATAATATAAAATGTTAATTGAATATGAGGTAGCACATGTGGATTGAATTCTATTAGTCATTCAATTTTGAGCTTGCTTATACACCTCGTATGGGAAATGTTGTGTATGATGCATTGAGTTGGAAGAATAAAACACAGGATGTCCATGAGGCTAGTAGTTAGTGGGAGTTGATGACATTATTCTCTAAGATGAACATTGAAATTCAAAAATATCAAGTGAATCATATTTTTGAAACTTTAGTTGATTTATATTATCTTCCTTAGGGAGTACATATGAAATAAATCTCATGTTCTGAGGGGATTTATCTGAGAGATAGTGTCTTAGGTGAGAACCAATATCTTGGTTGGGTGGTTTATAATTATGAGATCATACACTTCTATGGTCGTGTATGGGTTCCTTAAAACATATAGGAGTGTTAATGATGGATTATCATTCCTCTGTTTGGGTATTTCACCCTAGTCATTACAAGATGTACAGATATTTATGGCGCCATTATTTGAGGACAATTATGAAGAGGAAGATTCTATGTTTTGTCACTAGGTGCTCCAAATTTCATTAGGCTAAGGCCATACACCAGTAACCTGATTGACTTTTACAACCTGTATTCATTCATAAGAGGAAATAAAAGGACATCACCATGGATTTTGTGATGGTCATTCCATGATCCCCTCAAAGCAGTGATGTAGTATGGGTGATCATCGATAGGTTGACCAAGGGAGCACACTCCTTACCAATCTAAGAGACCCCATCAGTTGATGAGACAAGAAGGATTTACACCTAGGAGATCATGAAACTTCATGGTGTTTCTCGTTCTATCATATCAAAATGAGACCCTCACTCTACTTCACAATTCTAGAAGGGTTTTCAAAAATAAAATGTTCAAAAGGTTCTATTTAGTGTAGTTTATCATTATAATACTAATGGGAAGTCATATTGGATGATACATGTGTTGGAGGGTCGGAAACAGTCATGTATCCTTGAATATGGAGGTCCACGTGAAAATCATATTCCGATCATTGCATTTTCCTACAATAATATCTTTTACAATATGATTTATATGGAACCATATGAGGCTCTTTACATTTGGTCATGACATTCATCCCTATGCAGGTTAGACTCAAGTGAGGTTTCACTTCTGAGTCCTCATCTAATTTAGGAAAAATCAGAGCATGTATATATGATTTTGAAATACATGGCCATAGATCAGTTCAACATGAAGTCTAATAATGATCATCATAATTGACCTATGTAGTTCGAGATGGTATAATGGGCCTTTCTATGTGACTCACGCATGATACATCATAGAATAATTTAGAGATAGGGAAATTTGACTCCTCAGTACGAATGAGACCATCGATATAGTGGAGAGAGTCATGTAAGTAGACAATCTATTACAGTTACCTCAGAGGTACAACTCCAAGATTCATTTCTTCCATGTATCACAGAATCATAGTTACCATAATGACCAATTTCAATTGTATTATCCTAAGGATATTTAGTTGTAGGTAGATGCATCCTCTTAAGAGAATCCCATATGTATCAATGACCAAAGAAAGACTGATCATTGAGAAAGGTCCATCCCACCGGTCGAGGTTCTATGGAATCACTTTTGTATATAGGAAAACACTTGAGAGTCGGAGTGAAAGGTACATCTGCAATGGTCAAAACATTTCTCTGGTGATACCAATTCACCTTCAGAATTCCAACTCAGGGATGAGTTTCATTATTAGGGGGAAGTGGTAAAAATTTTATTTTTATAATAGTATGAAACATTGTTTTTATTTTTCATTGAATCCTTATGTTTTAACTCAAAATTTTAAAAAAATGGACTCATTGAGGTTAAGATGGATATTGGGGCTTGTTCAGAGCCCAAATCCTGAATTTTTTTGAAAAAACAGATTGTCTCGCATAGTTAGGCAAATCTATGCCACCAATCTTCATGGTTTCACTAACCATGTTGGGGGTTTGACTTATGGTATAATTATGGAGAACAATTTTCCACATTCTCAGATTCCATGTAGCACGTACATGTAGTTTATTCAATAATTTTTCTGGGTGTAATCTACATGGATAGTGCATAGTTATCCAAACTATACGTATATTCATGCATGATCCATCTTCAAACAAAACTAGGTTCACGATTGTCACATAGTGTGGATTACTGGGTGGCCGAATAATTAAATAGAAATTTACCGTTTTCCAAAAAAATTAACCGTAAATTTATTATCCTCCATCCTTATTCTAGTTTACCGTACACCCGAGATCTCTCCCCCTGTTCTACTATAATTATTTTTGTTGTGCCTCCATTAGATCTCAGTTTACTTTAATATTTGATGTGTTTGAGAACTTTAAGTAATATCTTTAAAAATATTACTTATAATCATAGTTTTTCTCTCCTCTAATTCACCATTTAGAAGTAACCACATTTTTTCACATTTTGATGTCATTTTTTGATTTCTTGTAAAATAATTTTGTAGCTCGATTTAAAGGTTGACGCTGAACAAGGATTGAATCAAACCTACAGTAAGTGGTCTTACATATTTTCCTCCTATTTTTTATATTTTATATCAGGATGAAATTTAATGCATTCCATAACTATTAGGATAATATTTTAAATTGTTTACTAAATTAAATTAAATGCTTTACCGTACCCTACATGACCGTTGTGAGTGGAAAATCACTATTTGTGTGACCTCTTTGACATAAGCCACCTAGTTGGGGGTGCTTCACCTTTATGTTCAAGTTGAATATCCCTACTAATTTTTAGACCACATTTGAGGTGCTTCATGGACTAATAAAAATGATGTTGACCTAGAGTAATTGATTGGACAAGTTATTAGGTGCTTAATCAATATGCCTAATGACCCTTTTCCATGTACTTTTCCTTAGTCCATAATTGGTTTTGTTCAATTAATTGAAAATATACTTTTTTGATATTGTAATAAATTTTTTTATTTATATTTTTTATAACCATGATAACCACGTCATACCCCCACATTATGCTGAGGGAGATACAAGAATCAAGACATAAGGAAACCCAGGATGGGATCATCCTAGATTATAGTTATAATTTGTAGATTAGTTCAAAATATAACAGGGGTAGTACTACATAGGTCTAGAATGAGATCACTATGTGTTTTAATTTACATCTAGATGAGTGATAATGGTTCCCTAGGGGATTACACATTAATTATCTCAGTGGAAAGATCGGTTCACCATTCTATAAGATAGACTATGTCCCCTATGTGAGAAATTTGGGATAAACTCAAAGGGTTTTCATTCTACCCTTTTACAATGCCATGAGTGATACACAAGAGGCCATTTGTGGGTCACCTTTGAAAAACCCCGACAACATTGGATTTATATATATACCCTTGGAATAAAAACTTATAATCCATTCTGAATCACATTATATTTGATCAAGGTGAACCTGCTTAAATTCCGACGATTACATTTTAATTAAAGAATGATAGTGGTTAAATAAATTTCTTAAGACATGTCCACTAGGCCAAATAAAATTTTTGTTGATGGTATACTATTAATTCATTATAAATTATGTGTTCATTCACTATATTCCTTATATGTGAATGTTACCTTGATTCAGCCACATATGACTTAATGAAAGAGCAGGTAAAGCCAGACATGTGTCCCTTATAAAACATAGCCCAATTGATTTTTATTTATGCTTTCAATTTATTATTATTAGTTTCACACTTATCATATTTATAATTCATTATATGGTTTGATCTAGAAACTATTGGTGGTTCTCTAATAATTATATCTCACACCATTCTTTTTCCACCATTGGTACCGAAGAAGACTTCATTATTGATTGTGTAGATAAATAGAAGCATCCAGCTTCTAATTCATAATTTACAGTACTATGATGGAGTATGAGATCATTGGAGAGAGCATATTCCCAATATGAAGGTAGTAGCTTCTCTTTTCCATATTAGTTTATTTTATATATCATGCGCTATGTTCATGTATCCTATACCATCCTCGTATTCTCATTTTGTATATATACATGATCAACATCATCATTAAAATGAATCTATTTAACTTCCACTTCTATTTTATCTGTAATGTATATTTATTATTCCCCAAATGATTTATTTTTTCTGTTTCTTTTTTTGATATATATTATATTCTTTTTTTCTCCAGAATGAAATATTATAGAATAGTCTCTCCACAAACACACCCTTGGCCCTCAGTGCTAGTCAACAACCTCTAGTGTACGAGGATGCACTATTGAGTTCTTATGGCCACCCTCTTGGGGATCCGGTAATTGTATTCTGTGGTAGTATGCAACTAATGTTATGTTACATTTATAGTATAAAATCCTTTGAAATTTAGGGTTTCTGATCTATGTGATTTTAAATATAAATAAGAGATTGAAAATTTCTTTATTCTTTAGAAGTGTGGACAAATAAGGTAGTGGTCTACGTTAATATTTGATAGATTTCTATAGTGAACATTTACCTATTCATCACAAACATCAATACTGAAAAAAACTATCATGTTTTCCATATATAATTTTGTTAATATAATACATGTACCAAATTTATTGGTCCCCATATTGTTTAACATAAACATAATTATTACAATCTATCAACTCTTTAAAGTCTCTAAGATAAATATATAATTATAGATAATTGTTTTTTCCCTGAATTCTTATAACTATACCAAAATATATAATATGAAACTAAGGACCCAATGTACTGAGATTCCAAAAACAACTTTAGAAGGTACACACACAAAAAATGAAAAAAAAAACACTCAAGGAGGTCTAGTTTTTTATTGTTGTATGCTGTGAGTTAAGGTTATGAATGGGCCTTCTATTCCTATTTTTGTTCCCCCTATTTTTCCACTAATTAATAATTTCTAGAGTTTCCAGCACATGTTATTTCATTTTCATTACCTTATTTTTTGACAAACATTTTGAAGATAAGGGTTTCTTATTTTATTTAAGTAAAACATTTTAAAATCCCAATAAAACCTCTGAATAAATTATTTTCTATTTAATAAAAATTGGATAAGTTAAATTTCATCCACCCATATAGTAATTTTATATATACTGATATGTTCTATAGGGTATCATATTAGTTCATTAATTTTAATTTAAAATGGTGTTTCTATATATTTTAATGTATACTGATTTAAAATATTTTGATGTCAGATGTCCTTTAAAGAAGGTAAATGAGAGATTATCTTATTTTAGGTTACATTAATAACATAAAAATATTTTTTAGATTGAATTGATATTTAGTCTATGTGAATTTAATTTATTTAATATTTTGGTTTGTTACTAACGTATATAAATCTCCCTCATGGTGGGTTTTAATATGTGGTCTCATCCATCCTTGCCTCTTTAATCATGATATTCCAAGAATGTGTATATTTATGGATTATAACAAATGTAATAAACATTATTCATCTAATTTTTTGGAAATTTTCATAGATGATTTCATTGAATATTTAATTTGTTAACCAAAAGTTTTTCCTATGAAACATTTTAATGAATATTAAGTAGTTATAATTTATCATATAGGTGTTTGATAAATCGATATGTGTCACATGAGTAGTGGGTGTTGATAAGGAATGAATTAATATTGAATAAAATAATTTTTTTCTTATATACTATATTATTTTAATTAATGTAATTTAAAATAAAAACATTATCATTTATCTTCCTTCCACGAATAGGAAATATTGTATAGGAATTTTATAAACATCAAATTCTTCCTTTAATGTAATTTAATTTTTTAATATTTAATGACATTTTTAATTAGTTTTTATATAAGAAATTTAGGTTTAATAAATGAATCATAAGTCTATATAATACATATTCAAAATTATTAAGGAATCATTGAACAAGTTACGTGATATGAAGAGAGAAACATCTTCATCATGTACATGTTTATTTTAATTAGTTAGTTATGATAAATTATAAAAAAATTCTCCTGATTATGGTTTTAGTAATAATAGTATGATAATGAAATTATTTTTTGTTATAGAACCTTGAATACAATAATTAGGAATTAATTTAGTATAAAACTGCACTTGGAATGTAAAATTATTATTTTTATATACACAAATAATGTGTTTGATAATAATTTTATTTAAAATAATACATGATAAAATATTTATATAAATATTTTCATTAATTTCATATGGATAAACTAGTTTCTAAACAAAAAATAATCATGTTTGGTCCATCATTGTTTTTGGAATACACAATTAAATTCATTATCTGACCAATAAAAGTAAAAATTTTCATTCATATCTAGAGTAAATTATAATGTGGAATGATTCATCATGAAAAAACGTTTTCCTTTTTGGATGGAGTAATATAAAATGTATTCTAGGTATTTAGTTGAATATAAATTAATGAGGGTTTTAACAATATTGAACCTTTTTAACAATTTTAATCTACCTTGTTTCATGAATAACTTATTTTGTTTATTGGGGCACAATAATAATTATTCATAATTTCTTTCATGACTTTGATATATACATGAAAACATGTTTTAATGGTTTTATCATTTTGGATCCTAATTCATGTAAATGATAGGGAAAATATAAATTCAGATTAGTTCATTGTAGGACCTGTATAATGTTTTTCTCTTTCTAAAATATTTATTTTAATTAATGTAGTATGTTTTTTGTGTCATAATTAGTATGATTCCATTTTGTGTCTATTTTACATTATTAGGTCAATCATTGATATATTTTTTTTCTTAATTTGTTATGATATATAATCTTATTAATATTATACAATGTGACATGTTTCCTGATATTTGAATTTTCCTTAATTTCTTTCTTATTGGGTTTCATAAATTCTTATTAGAATTATTCCATGATTTGATAATTAAATATAAAATATTGAGTAGGACATATCATGATTTTTTTCCCATTCCATATGTTGTAAATGTTTTATTTCATTATTAAATGTTACACTATTTATTTAGGATGAATTATATTCCTTGTAATATTATTCATATTAGATATGATCTCTACTTTTTCACATGATTCTCTAAAGATTAATGAATGTGAAAAATGGGTGTTGGAAATGGAAGCACTGGTGGGTTATGTGCACATTTTATACCCACTATATGTATATACATAATATAGGAAATACTTATTGAGGGGATCACATATTAATATAGAGATATATGATATATCATTACAAAGGTGGGAACCATAAAACATATATATTGATGGAGTATATGTTATCAGAATTTTATGATTCAACAAAATAGTTTTTAGGATTTAGTTGCTATTAGAAACAGAAAATCTAACCCCACAATGCTTTATAAAACAGAAATCAGGTAACACTATAATGAAGTATGTTTTTGGTAACATTCACTTGAAATATTATCCATAAACATTAATCACACAATTGTTATGATTATAACTAAGGAAAACCCAATTGTTCCTTCCATTTCTGGTGTGTAATTATTGCGGGGCCACCTCTGATTTAAATTTTGGATGGGGTATAAATAAAAAGAGGGCCACTGTGACACAAATATAGTGTTGGTGTATATGTTATGTTTTGTAATGATTAAACTAAACATGTTCTAAGTAGTAGAATATATTAGAAAACATAAATCCAATGATTACCATTATTTTAAACATTGAGATCACAAAGAACTAAAAATGAATAAAATTGTGTGTACCCTTAACTATGGTCTGTAAATTTTTCATCATCAATCACACTTAATTGATGATGATTTATCAGTAATAGCTAACATGCTCTTACCTTAGTGTTGAAGCAATTAGTTTTTAGGAATCTCCAAATGATATTAGGGTATTATCATAGATAACTATAATATTCATGTACCCAATTGGGGAATTGGAGGAGAAGAAAGAGATATTTGGGAATAAAAGTGTTGGTAGTGGATTAGAAAATCCTGAATGAGAACCATCTCATTAGGATTTCCATCATTTATTTCCCCTAAGGATTCTCCTCAGTTGTGAATTAATTTACTCATATGTTATGTATAAAAACCCATACATTACATACATTGTTATTACATCAGAATTTAATCATACTTATTACAAAATAAAAAAACCATGAAAGGACTGTATAGGTATAGTGTCTTTAGAAACTAGGAAACATAAAAAACATCTTCATAATGCATCTACAGTGTCTCACATTTATTTCATCATATATAATGTTCCTTTCGGGATATATTAATTAATACCCATCGTCATGACCTGGGGAAAATAAAACATACAAAAGGGAGAGATCAAATCCTCAGTAATGGTAAATGAAGGAAATATCAATCATATCATATTCATAAGAACATATCATTTTGAAAATATTAACATGTAAAAGAAATCATAATATCATAACATGGGATAAATCATAGTAGTGAAATTTAATTCCAATAATCATAACATAAAACATGAAACTTTGTGGCATACACACATAATCATATAAAATAATTTCTTATTAGTCAAGCCTCATTTCCAAGACTATCATAGTGGACAATGTCAATTTCTAAAATGAGTTCAACCCTCATTCCAGTCATGTATCACTGAACCAGATTAACATAATGTTTCATCCATGTCTATCTCATGAGATATATATCTTTATCCAATGCATTGTAGGGAGATATAGGTCCAACTCATCTCACAATGAAACCATTATTATGTGTTCCACAAAATCATAAATCAAATATCATACCATAACCCATTTAATAAGAATGGGATTCTTAAACATCATGAAATCATAACATAATCCATATAAGATAAAAAAAATAATTTCTTCATAACATAATCAAATCAATGTAAAAAAAGGGATAGAAACAGAACCCTATATTATCTTATATGGAAAATAATTTTGATAAAACACTTGAACTCCATTCTTGACGAAAATATCCTTTCTACTACAAAAACATGTTTCCTTTCTTAACATGTCAAATAATTTAAAACTAAAAGATGTTAATTAAAAATAAACATAAAAATGTGTAAAGGAATAATTATATAAATAATGTTCTATGAAATCATAAAAATCCATTCATGTCGTATAAGTTAAAAAACAATCTTCTCATACTTTGGATGAATAAAGTCAAAAAGTATCTCATACTGAAAATTAAAAAAGATTCCTTTCATAACATTAACTAAAAATTCACCAATAGGTAAAATTGAATTTAAAAAATTGTAGGTGGATAGAAATATTATTACATATTGTGGAAACATGGATGTGGATGATAAATATTCCCCAGTAAATTTTGAAGTATAAATAATCTCAGATAAAAATGAGATTGCGAGATTTTCCCTTACCTTTAGTGAGATATGATGTGAACGTGTCCTAACCTCCTGTATAATGACATAAATAATGTCATTGACTTATTATAGAATCATAATCATTGTTATGATATGATATATGGTCATATTCATAGCTTCTTATTATTAATATTGCATTGCTACTTGTTATTCAGGTGTTCATTGATTTAGGATCTTATGCGTGTTTTGTCGAATAAATTCTTATTCCTCTTTTTAGGTTATAGCTACATTATTTAAAGAATGGTAGTAGTATAATATATATCAGATTTATTCATTCAATTTTTTTTATAATCAAGGTTTAATGAAGATCATGTAGAACGAATCACATTGCATCATGGATACGGTAAGCCGTACGTATGCACGAGCGATGATATCATTCCCATAATTATTCATTGGTCTTGGAGTGGATGACAAAATATATCATAATTAGTATCATGTTATATTAATCATATATAGTTATTCTTTACACCATTATACCCATCCAAGTATGGTGGTGGTGGAAAAAAAATACACCACGACGTGGAGATGATATTCCGTACGTACGCACGCGTGGTGATTTCATTTTCCATAAGATGGTTAGAAGGTGAAATAGGATTGATTAATATTTTTAATAACATATCATTATATTATTGATACTGATGTTATTACTATATAATAAAACCTATAAATAAGATGTAGTAGATGAACAAAGAAACCTGAAAGAATTGATAGAAGATATTACCTCTTCCTCGACATGCATCTTTTATACATCTTTTAGGGCACTAGAGTTGGTCTTTTGACAATTCCAGAACCTCTATAATATAACTACAGATTTTCAGAAGAGAAATGGGTAGGGTTTGGCCGATCTGGAAGCCTCAAAATTTTTTGAAGAGGAGAGGGAGGATGTGCCCTTTTATAAGAGGGGTGAGGGGAACCTTAGGAAAAATAAAAAATATTAATTTAAAATAAATTTATATTCGGTTTATAATCGCTCAAAAGTGACTTATTTCAAGGCTAGGATGGGGATGGCTAGAAATACTCTCAACTAATAGGTTTTAGACAATTTTATGTTACCATTTTAACCTTATAATTTAGAGTTAACTATAAGTTAAATAATTCAACTTCTACTGTGGATTCTTCTATTCTTACACTATATGGTTAATAAACATACAATAAACTGCCAATCGAACCCCAATTGGTTCATTAATGTCATATATATTATTATATTAGTATTTTTCTGAACATCATATTTTTAGGAATATAATATAAATTAATAATTTAATATTTGTTTTAAAAACTCTTTTATGTCAATTTTGACACTATTTGGTGTTTTGTTTTTGATAAATTCATAATAGCATTATTAATTCAAACAAAATTCATCTAACCAACCCTAATATTTTATATTAACCTAGAAAATTGGTGTAATCATAAAATGTCTCCAATTGCATTTATTTGGGTATTTATAAAATCAATTATGTTAATATTTCATTAATAAGGTAATTACTTCATCATCATTGTGTCATAAATAAATTAAATTATTTATTGTCTAAAAATTATAAATAAAATAAAATTATGTAAGAAATTTGTTTATATTTCTAATTAATATTTATAGTCAAATTTATCTTATGTATAACCCTATATTAAAAATGTTTTACTTATTAAAAAATTGATTTAATTTTATTAATTACTCATTGAATTAAATAATAATAAATGTCTAAATCTAATCCATGTGGACTTAAATTTTCATATTTTATTCCAATGGTTGTTTTTGGTCTAATTACATTTATCCAATAGAATTAGTAAATGTGTGTGGGTAATAATAATATCATTTATACCCTTAATTACCATATTTACTTTTAACCGTGGTAAATAAATGTAAAAAGTTACTATTCACCTAAAATTATTTTTATTGTATTGAACCACATTATACATACTGATATCAACCGTGTCACTCAGATTTTTTAAATTCCACTCTCAGAAGAGGTAAAATTATGTTTTATGTAAATTTTCAAATTCTCTTAGGAGGTGGGAAAAACACTGTCAAAAGTTCAACAAAATTTTTATATATCTAAAATTATTATAAAATTGATCTAATGAATTAAATTTTAATTATATAGGTATTATGTATCTATTTTGACCTAAAATAAATTTAAATAAAATAAAAATTATTTAAATAAAAAGTCAGTTTTAACCAATAACTCAGTGTTTTTCACTGTTCATCAAAAATTGAATGTTTCCAGAAAAATACCAAAAATTCACCCTAATCTAATTTTGATATTCTGAATCCAAAAATGAAGTCCATTTTTGACGATAAAATTTATAAAATTTAAAAAATTGTGTATTAATATTCATTACAGCTAGTTTATATAATATTTTAATAACATATCATTGTTTAGTGAAACTTTGTATTGCGTACAACGCAAGCTATTGAGGATGGTTTATCTTGGGTGTAACGCAAGCCAAGAATGTGTTGTGTGTACTGACAGATTCATTTGGTGTTGTGAATAACATAATACCTAAAAACAAAATATTTCTCTTAAAATCTCAGGGTGTTACATTCTACCCCACATAAGAAGAATTTCTCCCTTGAAATTCATCACTTCGTAACAAACAGATGAGGATACATTTCCCTCATCATATCCTAAAGTATAGATGTAGATTTTTCTAATAGGTGGTTCCTCCATAAAACATTTACCAAACAAGTGGTCTTGTTTCGTATAACTTGTTCACTACAATCCAGAATATCTATTGGTTGTTCTTAATAAGAAAGATCTTGCTATATCAGTACAACTTCTGAGCTTAGTACATGTGATGGATCAGGAATGTAATTTCTTAGGAGAGATACATGGAACATATCATGAAATTGAAAGAGACTCGGTGGAAGTGCCAATCGGAAAGATACCTTCCCAACATGATCTAGTATTTCGAAAGGACGAATATACCTAGGGATCAGCTTTCCCTTCTTTCCAAATATAATTACTCTCTTCCAAGCTAATATTCATAAGAACACTATATCACCCACTACAAACTCTAGGTCTTTTCTTTTGTTGTCAGCATAAATTTTTTGTTGACTCTAAGCTTCTCTTATGTTTTGTTGAATAGATATTACCTTATTTTCCATCTCATCAACATGATCAGGTCCTAATAGCTTTATTTCCACAACTTCATCCCAACAAGTTTGAGTTCTGCATTTCATTCCATAGAGAGATTAATTAGGAGCCATCTGAATACTAGTGTGAAAGTTATTATTATATGAAAATTCTACCAAAGGTAGGTGTTGATCCCAACCACCTTTCAAATCCATATAGCAAGATCTCAACATTTCTTGTAGAGTTTTAATTGACCTCTTCGACTGACCGTCTGTCTGAGGATGATAAGTAGTGCTGTAACTCAACTCTGTATCTAGAGTATTCTGAAGACTTCGCCAGAACTTCGAGGTAAACTTTGGATCCCGATCAGATATAATGGAAAGTGGTACTCCATGAAATCATACCACTTGGTTCACATATATCATGTAAATATTATCAAAAGATAAGTCTTCTATAATAGAAATGAAGTGTGCCGATTTTTTAAGACGGCCAACTATAACCCAGATAGAATTATTGCCTTTGGATGTTTTGGGAAGTCCAGTGAAAATGTCCATAGTGATGTTTTCCCATTTCCATTCTGGTATGGTTAATGGTTGTAACATCCCCTTAGACTTCTGTCTCTCAGTTTTAACTTTCTGACAAACCAAGCATCGAGAGACATATTCAGCAACATCTATTTTCATGCCATTCCAGCAGAAGTACTCCTTCAGGTCCCTATACATCCTCGTGCTTCCATGGTGAATAGAGAATGATGAACTATGATATTCATCCAATATTTCCTTCATTAATTCTGGGATGGGAGGAACTCAAAGCCAATACTAGAACCTTATTATTTCATCATAGTCAATGTGGAATTCAAGAACATTTTTCATCTTCTTTTGTAACTCTACATCTTCTTTTTGTGCCTCTTTAATCTGCACATGTATAGATGGTTGAACATTCATTTTTGAAAGATATGATTTTTCATCTTCCATTATAATTACAATATCCATACATTGTAAATGCATAAATATTGGATCTTTTTTTATCCTTATCAAGGATAAGATAGCATGGCCTTGTTGACTTAATGCGTATGGCACCTTGTTTTAATTCCCAGGGTGGTAATGAATTGAACAGTCGTAATCCTTAATTAGCTCCAACCATCATCTTAGGCACATATTCAACTCCTTTTTTGTGAAAATATACTTTAAAATTTTATGATTAGTATATATATCACAACATTCACCATAAAGATAATGCCTCCAAATCTTTAATACAAAGATTACCATAGCTAACTCCAAGTCATGAGTTGGGTAGTTTTGTTAATGTATTTTCAAGTGACGTTAGGCGTAAGCTATGAACATATCATTTTTCATGAGAACGCACCCCAATCCCTTCTTGGATGCATCGCTGTAGATCACAAACCTTTCTCCACTAAAAGGAACTGTGAGCATAGGTGCACTAGATAAGCTTATTTTTGACTCCTCGAAATTATCTTCACACTCCTCCATCTAAACGAACATAACTCCATTTTGAGTCAACCTGGTGAGTGGATTAGATAATAGTGAAAAATATTTCACAAAACGTCAATAATATCTAGCCATACCAAGAAAACCTCGGATCTTAGTTACTGTTGTTGTTCTCGACCATCATTCGATAACCTCTATTATTGCTTGATCCATAGATGTCCCCTCTTTTGAGATTATGTGACCCAAAAATGAATCTTTTTTAAGCCATAATTCACACATGGTAAATTTCAAATAAATATTCTCTTTTCTTAGGGTCTTTAATACAATTATAAAGTGATCTTCATGTTCACCCTTTCCCTTTGAATAAACAAGAATATCATCTATAAATACTACCACACACTGTTCAAGATAGTCTCTAAATACTCTATTCATTAGATCGATGATGATAGAAGGGGAATTAGTAAGACCAAAAGGCATCACTATAAATTCATAGTTTCCACACATTGTACCGAAAGCCATCATTGGTATATCCTCCCTTTTGACCGTAAAATTATGATACCTTGAATGAAGATATATCTTAGAAAAGTGTTGAGCTACACGTTGTTTGTCAAATAAGTCATCAATGCATGGGATATGATATTTGTTCTTGATAGTTAACTTGTTATGTTCTCAATAATCAATGCAGAGTCCCATTGATCCATCATTCTTCTTAAAAAATAAAATAGGTTCTCCCCATGGTGATGCACAAGGGTTTATGAATTCATTATCAAGATTCTCTTTGAGTTGCTTCTTCAATTCTTGCAACTGAATTGGGGCCATATTATACGGTTTATTTGAAATGGGCATAGTACCCGGTATGAGTTCTATTGAAAACTCAACAACACGATTTGGTGGAAGACCTAGCAATTCCTCTGGAAAGACACCATCAAACTCCCGTACAATGGGTGTATTATTAAGGATGAGTTTCTCTCCATCTATTTGAGATAAATAAACTTCACTTATTGTAATCAAGACACATAATATGGAAGAAATTTCCACAGTAAGGTTATATTCTTCCTTGCATCGATAGATGATCGTTGATTGATCTGGAATAAGAAATGTGACTTCCCTTCCTTGGAAATTTATATGAGATCCATATAAAGAAAGCCAATCCATGCCAAGAATCACATAAACATACACTATAGGTAGGATCACAAGATTTGATGGATGAAATTTCCCACAAACGTCAATTGGAGACGAATTGTAAGATTTTGATGCAACTGTTGTGCCATTAGGGGTTGTCACAACTAACTCAATGTCTTATTGTTGAGGTAATAAGGCGATACCCTTAGAAAATTCTTCAGAAATAAAAGAGTGGGTGGATCCGGAATCATATAAAACATTTTCTAATTTAGAGTGGATGGTATGTATACCTTTCACCACTTCGTTATTGTACTCCAAATCGCCAATAGAAATTTCAACTGACATTCCATTGTCTTTGTCCATAAGAGGTTGTTGACGTCGATCGTCATAAAAAACCCTTGGATTAGGGATTTTATTAGAATAATTCCCCACTTCCTTACACGTGTAACATTGATGTGTAAGAGGTGCATTTTGTGTAGACTTTTATTTATTCACATCACTAGACATATTTTTCCCGTCATTGCAGTATTCAAATTCCTGAGGACTTTCTATTCCATATTTGAAACATTTAATTGTCCATTTAATAAAATTCCATCCATGTTTCGTTCCACACATTGAGCATAAGGGAAAACTCATATTCTTTTCAGTGTGGTGTTTATATTTCCCTTCAATTTCCATTTTCCTCTTCTTTTCAAACCCATATGACTGATGGGTTACTCTAATCTCCATATCAACCTTGAGAGCACATCGAAAAATATCCCCATTGCTATTGAAGTCACTTATGGATAATTCCCTTCATAGACTTGGTTTTAAGCCACTAAAGAATCAATCGATCTTACTCTCAGGTTGGTTAATAATTCTGGAAGCATACCTTGCAACTCTTGTAAAATTTTCATCGTAGGTACCAAGAGATTCATCATCCTTTTGATTTAGTTCATGAATGTATTTCTCAATCATTGTTCAAGAATACTAGGGATTTACTTATTGAAAAATATTTTCTCTAACTCAAGCCATTCAATGGATTCAATTTCATCTCTTTTCCTCGTATTCTTGATAAGATTCTACTATTGATCAGCTTCATCTTACAAAAAATATACTGCTAAGATGACATTATCATGTCCGGAACATTGAATAACTTAAAATATCTTTTCAGTGGTACTAATCCATTGTTTAGACACTAATGAATCAGTAGACTCGCCGAATGAGGGTGGATGCTGCCTCATGAATGATTCAATAGAATGTTTCTATTTCATTTGCTCGTTTGGAAGTCCTTCATGATTCATAGCTTCAGAAAGTTGTGTGAGCATGGCTACAATAATTTTCATTCCAGCTCCCATAATTTTTGGTTTCTTAGGGGGACAATCATTTCATTTCCCTTCGCATTCATTATTAACCTGGATCTTTCGGGTTCTAGCCATTGACTAAAACCAATAAGAATAGTGTTAGAAACACTAATAATTATAGGAAAACCACATAATAAAGAATAAAATTTCAAACTTTAGGTCTTATCATAGGTTATTCATGTCCATTTATAAAACACTAATATATGGTTCTATGCTTAGACATATCCTTAGGGATCTCACCAAGGCATTCATATCCTACTTTCCAATGGTTTACTATACCTTTCCTCTGATACCAACTATAACGTCCCATTCATTACATACATTGTTATTACTTCAAAATTGAAGCATACTAATTCCAACATATAACAAAACCATGAAAGGACTATATAGGTATAGTGTCTTTAGAAACTGGGAAACATAAACAACTTGTTCATAAATCATCTACATTGTATCTCATTTATTTCATCATATATAGAGTTCTTATTGGCATATCTTACATAATACCCTTCTTCCTGACCTATAGAAAAGAAAACATACAAAAGGGTGAGCTCAAATGCTCAGTAAGGATAAACAAAGGAAATATCAATCATATCATATTCATAAGAACATAAAATTTTGAAAATCATAACCTACAAAAGAAATCACAATATCATAAAAAGGGATAATTCATAGTAGTGAAATGTAATCCTATTAATCATAACATAAAACCAGAAACTTTGTGGCATACACACATAATAATAGAAAAAAATTTCTTATTAGTAAAGACTCATTTCCAAGACAATCATAGTGGAAAAAGTCCATTTCTAAAATGAGTTCACTCCTCGTTCCAGTCCTGTATCACTGAACCGGATTATCTTTCTGATCCATCCATGACTATCTCATGAGATATAAATCTTTAACCAATGCATTTGGGGGAGATATATGTCTCACCCATCTTATAATGTAACCATAATTATGTGTGCCACAAAATCATAAATCATATATCATAGCATAACCCATATAATTAAAATGGGATTCGTAAACATCATTCCATCATAACATAAACCATATAAGATAAATAAATAATTCCTTTATAACATAATGAAATAAATGTAAAAATAGGGATAGAAACAAAACCCTATATTATCTTTTATGGAAAATAATTTTGATAAAACACTTGGACTCCATTCTTGAGGAAAATATCCTTTCTACTTCAACAACTTTTTTCCTTTCTTAACATGTCATATACATTTAAACTAAAAGAAGATAATTAAAAATAAACTTGAAAACTTTTAAAGGAATCATCATAGAAATAATTTTCTTTTAAATCATAAAAATCCATTCATGCCGTATATGTTAAAAAACATTATTCTTGTACTTTGGTTGAAAAGGTCAAAAAGTATCTTGTACTGAAAACTGCAAAATATTCCTTTCATTAAATTTTCTAAATATTAACCAATACGTAAAATTGAATTTAAAAAATTGTTTTAGGATAGAATTAATATTACATATTTTGTAAACATGGATGTGGGTGATAAATATTCCCCAGTAAATTATAAAGTATAAACAATCTCGGATAAAAATGATATTTTGGGATTTCCCCTTACCTTAGGTCTGATAATCTTTTTACATGTCTGAACCACCAGTATAATGATTTCAATAATTTTATTGACTTATTCCAGAATCATACTCATTGTTATGATATCATATATGGTCCTATTCTTATCTTCTTATTAATAATATTTCATTTCTACTTGTTATTCGGATGTTCATTGCATTATTTTCTTATGCGTGTTTTGTTGAATAAATTCTTACTCCTCTTTTTAGGTTATAGCTACATAATTTAAAGAATGGTAATAGTGTAATATATATCATTTTTATTTATTCAATTCATTTATATAATCATGGTTTAATGAAGATCATGTATAATGAATCACATCGCATCGTGGAGACTGTAAGTCGTACGTACGCATGAGCGACAATATCATTCTCATAATTATTGAATGGTCTTGGAGTGGATGATATAATATCTCAGAATTAGTATCATGTTATAATAATAATATATAGATATTATTTACACCATTATACCCATCCAAGTAAGGTGGTGGTGAAAAATAGATTACACCATGGTGTTGAGACGATATTTCGTACGTACGCACGCGTGCTGATTTCATTTTATATAGGATAGATAGAAGGTTAAATAGTTGTGTTTAATATTTATAATAACATATACATATATTAGTGATATTTTGGTTATTACATTACAAAGAAACCATTAAATAAGTGGAAGTATAACAAGAATGAAACTTGAATGAATCGGTAGAAGATATTACATCTTCCTCAACGTGCCTCTTTTATGCTTCCTTTTAGGTCACTATAGTTTCCCTTTTGAGAATTCCATAACCTCTATAATATAACTAGATATGTTGAGAAGAAAAATAGGTAGGGGTTGGCTGAACGTTAAGGCTCAAAATTGTGTGAAGAGGAGGGGGAGGAGGTTCCCTTTTCTAAGAGCGGTGAGGGGGACCTTATGAAAAGCAGAAAATATTATTTTTTAATAAATTCATTTTCAGTTTATAATGGCTCCAAAGTGACATATTTGTAGTATAGGGTGGTGATGGATCGAAATACTCTCATCCGATAGGTTTTAGACATGTTTATGTTACCATTTTATCCTTATCATTTAGACTTAACTCTAAGTTAAATAATTTATCTTTAACTGTGTCTTCTTGTAATCTTACACTATATTGTTAATAAGCATACTATAAACTACCAATAAAACTCAAATTGATTCATTAATGACATATATATTATTATATAAGTATTTTGGCCAAACATTAAAATTTTAAGAATATAATATCAATTAATAATTTAATATTTGGTTTAAAAACTCTTTTATGTCAATTTTGACACTATTTTGTATTTTGTTTTTGATAAATTTATAACAGCATTATTACTTCGAAATAAATTAATATAACCAACCTTAATATGTTTTATTAACCTTTAAAATTAGTTTAATTCATTAAAAGTCTCAAATTATATTAATTTAGGTATTTATAATATCAATTATGTTAATATTTCATTAATAAGGTAATTACTGGATTATAATTGTTTCCAAAATAAAATAAATTATATATTGTATAAAAATTATAAATTAAATAAAATTATGTAGGAAATCTTTTTACCTTTCTAATGAATACTTATAGTTGAATTTATCTTATGTATAACCCTATATTAAAAATGTTTTACATATTAAACTTAGATTTTAATTCTTTTAATTCTTCTATGAATTAAATAATAATAAATTTCCATATCTAATCCAAGTGGACCTAAATGGTCATATTATATTCCTAAGGTTATTTTTGGTCGAATTACACTTATCCAATAGAATTAGAACTTGTTTTAGGGTAATAATATTATAATTTTTACCCTTAATTACCCTATTTACATTTAACTGTGGTCAATAAATGTAAAAAGTTACAATTCACCATAAATTATTTTTATCTTATTGAATAACATTTCAATTACTGATATCATCCGAGTCTCTTGGAGTTTTGAAATTCCACTCCTAGAAGCTGTAAAATTATGTTTTGTATAAATTTTCATATTCTCATAGGAGGTGGGAAAAAGACGGTCAAAAGTTCAACAAAATTTTGATATATCTAAAATTATTATAAAATGACTCCAATGAATTAAATTGAACTTATATTGGTATTATGTATCTATTTTGACTAAATATAAATTTAAATAAAATAAATTATTGTTTAAATAAAAACTCGGTTTTAACCAATAACTCATTGTTTTTCACTATTCATAAAAACTGAATGTTTTCATAAAAATACAACAAATTCTCCCTAGGATAATATCGATATTCTGAATCAAAAAATGAAGTCCATTTTTAAAGATAAAATTTATAAAATTTCAAAATTTGGGTATTAATATTCATAATGGTTAGTTTATATTATATTTTAATAACATGTTGTTCTTTTGTAAAACATGTTATTGCATACAACGCAAGCTATCGATGAATGATTATCTTGCGTGTAATACAAGCCAATACAGTGTTGTGGGTAGTAAATTATTCCTTTGGTGTTGCATATAACATAATACATAAAAAGATAATATATCTCATAAAATCTCAGGGTGTTACATTATTAGTAAATGAATATAGTTAAAACTCATTATAAATATTGGCCAATTAATTTTCCCAAAGTATCATTATATGAAATGTAATATTATTGATATCTAATTTCTATGAGGTTTTAAAAATAAACAATTAATATTTATATGAATTTTCTGATCAAATCGTGAATCGTAGAATTTAATTTTTTTTGACTTGTAATATTGACAATCATATAGTGTTATAGGAATGACCATTAGTAGTATGATTTATTTTTTATCATATTAATTGATATATCTATATACTATAAATAAATACATTATATTATATTCATCACATTGTATGATATCAATTACATCATATCATATGATATATCCAATAATTTATCACATTTATGTGGAATTTAATTAATGTCTCAAACAATCTAAAACTTTCCCATGATCCTGGTACATTTTACACCATTTTAGCTGTAGAGACCCGAAGCTTATCGTACATGGACATTACATTACTTTTGCGGAATACTTAGTACATAATAAAAACACACACACAAGGATCGTAATAGTTTAGTGTCTTTGGAAACTCGGAACGTAATCTTCTCAACGTGGTGAAAGATCTTCAATATCTCCCATAAAGATCTTCCCCTTTTTTTACCTAAAACCTTTCTTTATATCCTGGGGAAAGAAAAACAAAAAAAAGGGTGAGCTCAAATGCTCAGTAAGGGTAAACAAAAGAAATATCAATCACATCATATACATAAGAACGTAGCTTTTGGAAATCTTGACCTGCAAAAGAGCTCATAATATCATAACATGGGATAAATCATAGAATTGAAAATGAAATCATAACATAAAACATTACTCATTGTGGCATACACACATAATCATAGAGAATCATTTCTTGTTAGTCAAGACTCATTGCCAAGACTATCTTAGTGGACAAAGTCCCTTTCTTAATCGAGTAATCCTCGTTTCAGTCCTGTTTCAGTGAACCGGTATAACCTACCATTCCAGCCATGTCTATCTCATGAGATATAAAATCTTTACCCAATGCATTGGAGGGAGATATAGGTCCCACCCATCTCATAATGATACCATTCTAATGTGTGCCACAAAATCATAAATCATACATCATTTCATAACCCATGTAATAAAAATGGTAATCTTAAACATCGTGACATCATAAAACAATTCATATAAGATAAAGGAATTCATAAGAAATATTTCCATCACAACATAATCAAATCCATGTAATAATAGGGATAAAAACAGAACCCTTTTATTATCTTAGATGGAAAATAATTTTGATAAAATACTTGAACTTCATTCTTGAGGAAAATATCCTTTCTACTTCAAAAACATTTTTCCTTTCTTAACATGTCATAAAACTTTAAACTAAAAGAAGTTGATTAAAAATAAAATTGAAAACTTGTAGAGTAAGATTCTTGGAAATAATGTTTTAAAAATCCATTCATGCCGTATACGTTAAAAAAACATTCTTCGTACTTTTGTCGGAAAAGTCAAAAAAATCACCTCGTACGAAAAAGCGACAAAAGATTCCTTTCATATTCATTACTAAAAACTCACCGAAGGGTAAAATGAATTTAAACAATTGTAGGTGGATGGAAATAATATTACATATTGATGAAACATGGATGTGGATGATAAAATACACCCCAGTAAATACTTACGAATAAACAATCTCGGATAAAAATGAGATTGTGCTATTTCCCTTACCTTAGGTCCGACTTGCTTTGTAAGTGTCCGAACCTCCTGTATAATGATTTAAATCATGTTATTGACTTATTAAAGAATCATATTCATTGTTATGATATCATATATGGTTCACTTATGACATTATATTACCCGTTCTTTTGTAAATTCCATGTCAAAGAAGCGTTTTGGGTAAAATCGTTTCATTTATCGTAGGTGTTTTGACTTGTTGTTCTTGACATCATTATTACTTATATCATGATTTACTTACTTCCAGAATATAAAATATGATTTATATATCATATATATTCAGTATATATATATATAATAGGTAGATAAATAAAATGAAAAACACCGTTCATGGAGACGGTAGTCCGTACGTACGCATGAACGCTGTTTTCCTTTCCTTATAGTCTTGAAATGGAAGTAAGTAGATGACATACATATATATATATACATAAATCCAGTAGCTTTATAATGTCATATATTTCATTATTATTTCTTATATATACTTTATAATCATTCTTAAATGGTTAACATGGAGAATGAATCTCATCGCGTCGTGGAGACGGTATTCCGTACGTACGCACGAGTGATGATATCATTTCTATAAATATTGAATTGAATTGGAGTGGATTATACAATATATCAGAATCAATATGATGTTGTAATAACTATGTATAGTTATTCTTTACACCATTATACCCATCCATGTAAGGTGGTGGTGGAAAATAGATTACACCACGGCGTGGAGACGGTATTCCGTACGTACGCACGCGCGGTGATTTCTTTTTCCGTAGGATGGATAGATTGTGAAATAGGGTTGTTTCATACTTATAATAACATATAAGTATATGAGTGATACTTATGTTATTACTTCATAATGAAACAACCTAAGAAGAAGAAGTGGAAGAAGAAATAAAGATGAAAGAATTGGTAACGGTAATTACCTCTTCTTTGAAGTGCCTCTTTGAGACCTCCTCTTAGGGCACTAAAATTGGTCATTGAGGAAGACCAGAACCTCTAGGATGTTTCTAGGGAAGTGTAGAGGAGAAATTGGCAGGGTTTGGCCGAGCTTGAGTGCTCAAATTGGTGTGAGGAGGAGGGGTAGGAGGTGTCCTTTTTTATAGGGGAGGAGAGGGGCACCTTAGGAATATCTCAAAATATTATTTTATATTAAAGTCAAAATCGGTTTATAATGGTTCCAAAGGGTCTTATTTCGAATCTAAAGTGGGGATGGGTCGAAATATTATCAACCAATAGGATTTAGACAAGTTTAGGGTATTATTTTAACCTTATCAATTAGATTTAACTCTAAGATAAATAATTTAACTTTTACCGTGTCTTTTTGTTTTCTTTCACTATATGGTTAATAAACTTACTATAACATGCCAAACTAACCCCAAATTGTATATTATTAATACATATATCCTTATCTAAGTCATTTGGCCGAACCTTAGATTTTTAGGAATAAAATAACAATTAATAATATAATATTTGATTTAGAAACTATTTTGTGTCAATTTTGACACTATTTGATATATGATTTTTGTGAAAGTCATAACAGAATTATATGTTCGAACCAAGTTGATTAAAGCAACACTAATATATCATAGTAACCTATAAAATTAGTGTAATTCATAAAAAGTCTTAAATTACATTTATTTTGGTATTTATATTATCAATTATGTCAATATTTCATTAATAAGATAATTACTGCAACATCTTTGTGTCATAAATAAATTATATTTTTTGATGTCTAAAAATTACAAATAAAACACCATCATGTAGGAAATATTTTTAGCTTTCTAATGAATATTTATAGTCGAATTTATCTTATGTATATCCCCATATTAAAAATGATTTACTTATTAAACTTTGATTTTAACTATTTTAACCCTTCTTTAAATAAATTAATAATAAATGTCCTAATCTAATCCAAGTGGGCCTAAATGGTCATATTTTATTCCTAAGTTTGTTTTTTGTCGAATTACACTTGTCCAATAGTATTAGGACATGTGTTAGGGTAATATTAATATCATATTTACCCTTAGTTACCCTATTTACTATTAACCGTGGTAAAAAAAGTAAAAAGTTACTATTCACCAAAAAATTATTTTCATCTCATTGAACCACATTTTAGTCCTTGATATTAACCATGTCTCTCGGATTTTCGAAATTCCATTCACAGAAGCGGTAAAATTAAGTTTTATGCAAAATTCAGTTTTTAACCTACCACTTAGTAGTTTCACTATTCATCAAAAATTGATGTTTTTCAGAACAATGCCCAAATTTCATCCCAAGCTATATTTCATATTCCGAATTCAAAAATGAAGTCTATTTTACCAAATTCATAACATAAAAGTTTCATTAATTAATTTTATAATTAAATCCCGCTGTTAAAACAAATAGCGTGTTTTTAAGAAACAATATCTATCAAAAGATTGACACTTGTTTATGTCTAGTTTAAATGTGAAATTACATCCAATGACCAACATTGTATTAAATTGTAAAAATATATTCTAAATATACTTTAAAACCACTCAAATTAATGATTTATCACTATTAATTATTTCTATTAAAATAGTTGTTTTTAATTATAATTTAGTAATTTTCACTATTCATCAGAATATGAAAGTTATCCGAAAAGTACCAAAATTTCACCTTAGGCTAAATTCGATACTCCGAATCCAAAAATGAAGTCCATTTTGAGAGTTAAAATTTCTAAAATTTAAAAAGTGGTTATTACTATTCATAACGGCTGGTTTTAATAATATTTTAATAGCATATCATTGTTTCGTGAAACTCAGGATTACGTACCACACACGCTATCGAGGAAGGTTGCGATTGCGTGTAATGCAAGGCAAGTCAAGGATGCATGTTGTGCAAGCTCCTTTTGGTGTAGCGTATAACACAAGACATTAGTAAAATAAAAAAGAATATTTTCATAAAATCTCGGGCTGTTACATTCTACCCCCCTTAAAATGAATTTCGCCCTCGAAATTCGTCGGGGTTATAAATGGTTTACTATTCGAAAGTTTCTTTAATAGAAACCCACATCGTAAAAGGGAATACCAAAACTTGGATTTAAAAACTAAAGTATGAAATGTAACGATTACCCAAATAAACTAATCACTGGGTTTCCACATAGGTGAAAATATGGATATGGAAGAGAAATCTAACCATCATGTTCTGATGGAGAGTGGTAGAGAACATGGCTATGGAAAAGCCAGTAATCACAAATCCATAGATTTGTGATGATATAAGGTACCATCTGATTCATCAGGTATAAGATCACTAGGACAACATTTTTGGTTTTCAAGATCATTTCCCTAAAGATGAAAATTTGCTTAGAATAAATACTTACTTTATTTTGGTACAATCTCACTTTTGTTCGTGCCTTGAACAATTTCTACTTCATCTCTTAAATAAATGAAGTTGAATTTTTTATTTGTGAAGTGTTAGCAGATCATGTGATAGAATGACTGTTCATTCCATCTGTATCAAACAAAAGGATAGCAAAAGTTATTAAATATACATAAGTCATTTTATAGTGAGATTAATCATATATGGTTCCTAAAATGGACTTATACTTCATATATCATGCTGCTTAATATAATAAAACTAGTTTCTACTAAACAGGGACTTCCTGTAGGCCAGTGGTAGGCGATAAAGGCCAGTCGCACTTCGGTTGTGGGTTCGATTCCTACAGCCCTGTCCGAAGCGATGAGCTGTCGCCCGTCCTGCAGGTTGTCCCTTTTTCTAAAACTACGTTACTATAACATCCCATCAATAATATCGAAAATCCTCTATCCTTAAACAATACTAACTTATGTCCAACATAATCCAGTCTAATCTTTAGGCTTATACATAATACTGCAGTCCACTCTCATAATATAGTGACATCGATTACCAGAGATTTAATACTGTCGTTGATCCCCACATATCATAAGATATGTCTTGTTGGTCACATTCCAAACATTCAAAGTCCTTAATCGTGTATTCTCTTGAATACCTTAGTGAAAACATGAGTGCAGTTAAAAGTTAACACTATCCACATACCAAAATCCTCAAAATTATATATACTCAAACCATGATATCACTTAGTCCTTAAATCAATCATGAGGTCATGAATACTATCAAACATTTAATTTTCTCCTTATCCCTTCATTATGCGCATATCATCTACATTCCAAAAATATCTGAATAACCTTTCATGGATACTGGTAACATTAATCATACACTTTCAAAACACAAGGAAAGACAACAGTGTAACAATCCATAGATGTCTCTTTATTCCAAAATTACACATGATAAACATGTAATCATTCCACTACATTCTCAAACCATTGACCGAGCTTCAAAAATTCTTTCATCTCACATATCATTTGTAGTCTATTCATCATTATCCACATAAATACTACCCATATGACCATATTGATTCTCTTCATGAGTCTTTCCCTTAGGGCATTTGTTTGCATAATGCCCATACATTCCACATTTAAAACACTTAACCATTTTTGATGTCGTAGCAATACCATTATCCTCATCCATGGTGTTAACCGACCCTTTTCCTTTGCACTTACTTGCTTTGTGTCCTTCTTTTCCACACCCAAAGCATCTTCCAGTTCCCTTGAAACATTCTCCTTGATGCCTCTTCCCACATGATTTACATAGGGGAAATTGAACTTTCTTTCCACTATGATCATCATGGAACTCCATCTTTCTCTTATTAGTCGAGTCAGGAAACTTACCAAATTTTACTTTATTGATCATGTTGTGAGATTTCTGATTCGGCATAATAATGATGTTTGGACATCCAAATCCCATTTCATTTGGTTGCTCATGAAGAATATCATTCCATTGTCCATCATATCCTCCATTATTGCGAATCATCTTTTTTCCAGCCATTTTCTAAAACCCAAACAGAATAGTGTTAGATGCAAAAATCGTAATAAAGGGGGAGTAACTTAAATATCTATCATCTTTGGTTTAATCTAATATCGTTACCATCGTTCTAGAACTATATCCTATACGTATACTTATCCTTAGGGGCATCCCTAGACATACCTTACAAATATCTCTAGGGATCTCACTAACGTTTTCGCATCCTAGTTTCCAAAGGTTGACTAAACCTTTCCTCTGATACCAACTGTAGAGACCCGAAGCTTATCGTACATGGACATTACATTACTTTTGCGGAATACTTAGTACATAATAAAAACACACACACAAGGATCGTAATAGTTTAGTGTCTTTGGAAACTCGGAACGTAATCTTCTAAACGTGGTGAAAGATCTTCAATAACTCCCATAAAGATCTTACCTTTTTTTTACCTAAAACCTTTCTTTATATCCTGGGGAAAGAAAAACAAAAAAAAGGGTGAGCTCAAATGCTCAGTAAGGGTAAACAAAAGAAATATCAATCACATCATATACATAAGAACATAGCTTTTGGAAATCTTGACCTGCAAAAGAGCTCATAATATCATAACATGGGATAAATCATAGAATTGAAAATGAAATCATAACTTAAAACATTACTCATTGTGGCATACACACATAATCATAGAGAATCATTTCTTGTTAGTCAAGACTCATTGCCAAGACTATCTTAGTGGACAAAGTCCCTTTCTGAATCGAGTAATCCTCGTTTCAGTCCTGTTTCACTGAACCGGTATAACCTACCATTCCAGCCATGTCTATCTCATGAGATATAAAATCTTTACCCAATGCATTGGAGGGAGATATAGGTCCCACCCATATCATAATGATACCATTCTTATGTGTGCCACAAAATCATAAATCATACATCATTTCATAACCCATGTAATAAAAATGGTAATCTTAAACATCGTGACATCATAAAACAATTCATATAAGATAAAGGAATTCATAAGAAATATTTCCATCACAACATAATCAAATCCATGTAATAATAGGGATAAAAACAGAACCCTTTTATTATCTTAGATGGAAAATAATTTTGATAAAATACTTGAACTTCATTCTTGAGGAAAATATCCTTTCTACTTCAAAAACATTTTTCCTTTCTTAACATGTCATAAAACTTTAAACTAAAATATGTTGATTAAAAATAAACTTGAAAACTTGTAAAGTAAGATTCTTTGAAATAATGTTTTAAAATTCCATTCATGCCGTATACGTTAAAAAAAACATTCTTCGTACTTTTGTCGGAAAAGTCAAAAAAATCACCTCGTACGAAAAAGCGACAAAAGATTCCTTTCATATTCTTTACTAAAAACTCACCGAAGGGTAAAATGAGTTTAAACAATTGTAGGTGGATGGAAATAATATTACATATTGATGAAACATGGATGTGGATGATAAAATAAACCCCAGTAAATACTTACGAATAAACAATCTCGGATAAAAATGAGATTGTGATATTTCCCTTACCTTAGGTCCGACTTGCTTTGTAAGTGTCCGAACCTCCTGTATAATGATTTAAATCATGTTATTGACTTATTACAGAATCATATTCATTGTTATGATATCATATATGGTTCACTTATGACATTATATTACCCGTTCTTTTGTAAATTCCATGTTAAAGAAGCGTTTTGGGTAAAATCGTTTCATTTATTGTAGGTGTTTTGACTTGTTGTTCTTGACATCATTATTACTTATATCATGATTTACTTACTTCCAGAATATAAAATATGATTTATATATCATATATATTCAGTATATATATATATATAATAGGTAGATAAGTAAAATGAAAAACACCGTTCATGGAGACGGTAGTCCGTACGTACGCATGAACGCTGTTTTCCTTTCCTTATTGTCTTGAAATGGAAGTAAGTAGATGACATACATATATATATACATAAATCCAGTAGCTTTATAATGTCATATATTTCATTATTATTTCTTATATATACTTTATAATCATTCTTAAATGGTTAACAAGGAGAATGAATCTCATCGCGTCGTGGAGACGGTATTCCGTACGTACGCACGAGCGATGATATCATTTCTAGAAATATTGAATTGAATTGGAGTGGATTATACAATATATCAGAATCAATATGATGTTGTAATAACTATGTATAGTTATTCTTTACACCATTATACCCATCCATGTAAGGTGGTGGTGGAAAATAGATTACACCACGGCGTGGAGACGGTATTCCGTACGTACGCACGCGCGGTGATTTCTTTTTCCGTAGGATGGATAGATTGTGAAATAGGGTTGTTTCATACTTATAATAACATATCCGTATATGAGTGATACTGATGTTATTACTTCATAATGAAACAACCTAAGAAGAAGAAGTGGAAGAAGAAATAAAGATGAAAGAATTGGTAACGGTAATTACCTCTTCTTTGAAGTGCCTCTTTGAGACCTCCTCTTAGGGCACTAAAATTGGTCTTTGAGGAAGACCAGAACCTCTAGGATGTTTCTAGGGAAGTGTAGAGGAGAAATTGGCAGGGTTTGGCCGAGCTTGAGTGCTCAAATTGGTGTGAGGAGGAGGGGGAGGAGGTGTCCTTTTTATAGGGGAGGAGAGGGGCACCTTAGGAATATCTCAAAATATTATTTTATATTAAATTCAAAATCGGTTTATAATGGTTCCAAAGGGTCTTATTTCGAAGCTAAAGTGGGTATGGGTCGAAATCCTATCAACCAATAGGATTTAGACAAATTTAGGGTATTATTGTAACCTTATCAATTAGATTTAACTCTAAGATAAATAATTTAACTATTACCGTGTCTTTTTGTTTTCTTTCACTATATGGTTAATAAACTTACTATAACATGCCAAACTAACCCCAAATTGTATAATATTAATACATATATCCTTATCTAAGTCATTTGGCCGAACCTTAGATTTTTAAGAATAAAATAACAATTAATAATATAATATTTTATTTAAAAACTATTTTGTGTCAATTTTTACACTATTTGATATATGATTTTTGTGAAAGTCATAACAGAATTATATGTTCGAAACAAGTTGATTAAAGAAACACTAATATATCATAGTAACCTATAAAATTAGTGGAATTCATAAAAAGTCTTAAATTACATTTATTTTGGTATTTATATCATCAATTATGTCAATATTTCATTAATAAGATAATTACTGCATCATCTTTGTGTCATAAATAAATTATATTATTTGATGTCTAAAAATTACAAATAAACTACCATCATGTAGGAAATCTTTTTAGCTTTCTAATGAATATTTATAGTCTAATTTATCTTATGTATAACCCCATATTAAAAATGATTTACTTATTAAACATTGATTTTAACTATTTTAACCCTTCTTTAAATAAATTAATAATAAATGTCCTAATCTAATCCAAGTGGGCCTAAATGGTCATATTTTATTCCTAAGTTTGTTTTTGGTCGAATTACACTTGTCCAATAGAATTAGGACATGTGTTAGGGTAATATTAATATCATATTTACCCTTAGTTACCCTATTTACTATTAACCGTGGTAAAAAAAGTAAAAAGTTACTATTCACCAAAAAATTATTTTCATCTCATTGAACCACATTTTAGTCCTTGATATTAACCGTGTGTCTCGGATTTTCGAAATTCCATTCACAGAAGCGGTAAAATTAAGTTTTATGCAAAATTCAGTTTTTAACCTACCACTTAGTAGTTTCACTATTCATCAAAAATTGATGTTTTCCAGAACAATGCCAAAATTTCATCCCAAGCTATATTTCATATTCCGAATTCAAAAATGAAGTCTATTTTACCAAATTCATAACATAAAAGTTTCATTAATTAATTTTATAATTAAATCCCGCTGTTAAAACAAATAGCGTGTTTTTAAGAAACAATATCTATCAAAAGATTGACACTTGTTTATGTCTAGTTTAAATGTGAAATTACATCCAATGACCAACATTGTATTAAATTGTAAAAATATATTCTAAATATACTTTAAAACCACTCAAATTAATGATTTATCACTATTAATTATTTCGATTAAAATAGTTGTTTTTAATTATAATTTAGTAATTTTCACTATTCATCAGAATATGAAAGTTATCCGAAAAGTACCAAAATTTCACCTTAGGCTAAATTCGATACTCCGAATCCAAAAATGAAGTCCATTTTCAGAGTTAAAATTTCTAAAATTTAAAAAGTGGTTATTACTATTCATAACGGATGGTTTTAATAATGTTTTAATAGCATATCATTGTTTCGTGAAACTCAGGATTACGTACCACACATGCTATCGAGGAAGGTTGCGATTGCGTGTAATGAAAGGCAAGTCAAGGATGTGTGTTGTGCAAGCTCCTTTTGGTGTAGCGTATAACACAAGACATTATTAAAATAAAAAAGAATATTTTCATAAAATCTCGGGCTGTTACATTAGCCATATTTAATTACATATAAAATATCATGTGAACCCATATCTATAATAATTTGGAATAAATTAAAAAACAACAATTGGATAGTTATCATCGAATTCACCTTCTACAATATAATATTTAATACACTTTTATTATCCATCCAATCCCCAATTTTGATAAAAAATATTAAACATTTGCAGTCTCTCTTAGAATAAAATATCATTCGATCAACCATAAATATTTACGAATATTCCCCTATGGAATTTAAAAATATACATGTGTTTCTGAATCAATAAGTTTAATCAAAGGGAGGATTATTGAAATAGTTTCAATTATGGTCTATCTATAAAGGGTTTTGGATTATAATTTTCAAATATATTAATCTATATACTTATACCCACCATCTATATCATATAATTCTATAATTTTTCATGTGATAGATTTAACCAAAAATTCAAGTCACCATTGGATAAACAGTAATTCTATAATATATAAATAAGATTGAATTTTTTATTTTTTAGGTGTAGACTAACCAGGTCAATGAATTCAACACATTTTATTGATCATCATGGAAGAGAAAAATCACATTCCCCTATTCAAAAAGTAAAAAACATCACACGTTTTATCTTTGTACTATTATATACACCATTATTCAATATCAATCAATAGACTATATTTTATACTCATTATATGAGAGGGAAAATTACATTTTTTTTATACTCTGACCAAGGACATGAGAAGAAACATACAAAACCACCCCTGACTAGGGAATCCATGCGGTAGTTAGTTATTTTTCTAAAAATAATTTTTCTAGATATATTAATTTAATGAATAATGACAATATATTTATATTATTTTATCATACATTATGTTGTTTTTTGTTATGTTTTTATATAGAATTTATCTACAAATTAACTACTTCTGGACTATATGATTCCCAACAACCACATCACAGAACATCATGATGTCACCTGAATACCTTATAAACGTGGAGTGATAAGTTATTCCTATGAATAAGTTATAATTATAGTATTTTAAAGATAGTGATGAAAAATATAGAAGACTATGTTATATTGGTCATCTATAAAACCTTAAACTCAAATGTTAAAAGAATAAATTTTTTATATCTTTATAATACTTATGGGTTTATGATATTCTATTTTCATTAGTTTTTATTATGATACTTGTGAATATTATTGTGATTATAAAATTGAAATATCATAAATATTTTTTTAATAACATAGTTTCAGGTCATCTAGTTATAAAAGTGTTTAAGGGATATAAAATGTTATTTTTGAACATATTTGTTCAAAGAATTATTGGAAATAAAGACTTTACTAATTCAGTTAATATAGGGGATGTAGATATCTAGTCTAAGATAATGTTACTAATAACCAACATCAAATAATTATTGTGATAGTTATTTTTTCATTTAAATTTTTTATTAAAGTAAATGTTTTTTATTCAAAACAATTATCTATTGGTTACACTTATTGATCCTCCTACTAATATGGATTATGATCAATAAGTTCCTTATATATAAACTATTATATACTTTAATAATGTTTTATCAAAAGTTTCTAAATGGTTATAAAAACATAATTCATTAATTATACATTATTTTAACTTGTAAATTACTCTGTTTTTTGTATTATCTGTGTTAATTTGGTTTATACATTGGAACATCAATTTTTTTAGTGAATTGTATATTTATTTTTTATTAATATAGAGTTATTTTTCAACATATATCATTAATTCTATATAATATATACAGTGGAAACAATTATTTTTTTTAAGATTCAATTACTCACCCCTAAAAATAATTCACTTGAGAAAAAAATATTCAATCATAGCGAGTCTCATTTCATTATATAAATGCATACAATAGAAATGTATTTTTATATTGAAATAATACATATCTAAAAATTGGATATCTAAAATCTTATATTGGAATTAAATTATTAATGGTGAAAATTATAAGAATTGGTGAGATATAAAAAGTTATTATAAATAATTATAGAGTGGATAATTATTAAATAAATGTTAGAAATTACAAGAATCTAGGGAATATGTACATACTGGATTACATATCAAATCTTCTGACCTAATTTTTACCTTCAAAATTTTCATTAAAAAAATATATTATAAAGTCACATAATTTCCCAACACCATTTCATGTTTATAGATTTTGAGGATTTGGAAAAAAACCAACATAACAAGACTCATGTATATCTTATTCAATTGTAACTTTTTTCATTACACATAGATTTTCATATTCTATAATAATTCTTTGGTATTGTCCTAAAAAATCATCAAAAATGAAATATTTATTGATATGCTATATACATCAGCTATCTTTTTGAACTATAGACATATAACAATAAAAAATGGTGAGGTCAAATACTCTTTATGGGAAATAAAATGGAATATTTTATTCAAGAATAAAAAAGGGGTTTCCAATATTGTAGGAAAACATAATAATCAATCAATAAATTTTACATAAATCCTGATCATGAATTTTTTCCATGGATAAAAGATAAAACTAAATGACAACATATAAAATAATAACTAACTTTATAGTAATGTAATAACTAATTTTATACATCAAAATCATATTTTCAACTAATTTTGATAAGACATCGTATATAAATATGTAACTTATATTCCAAGTACCGAGTCAAGATTTTCTAATGAGAATTACTACTGCATCAAGGGGATGTATAATATTGGCCCCCACTAGTGACTTACTATGTCCAATGAATTCATAATATGTAATAAAGGAATAATAATACAATATATATCCAATAATCAATAATAAAAAATGTATTCTATAAATAGAATAAGAAATTCTAATATTCCACTTATACATATTCAAGATACCACATTAGTTGTTAGTCATCCATAGAAAACTAATAAAGGTTTTTATTTTATATTTTTCCCTAATAAATAAACAAGTTATTTTCTTTACACACACTGGCAATCTAATTTATATAAAAGGGTGTATTTACACTTTATTTGATATTAAGTAAATGGATAAGTATATATTAGACGTTTTATGGATAAAATAAATGATTATAATAAATATGGACATAAATAAGACCTTAAATTAATTATAAAATAATGTTTTATATGAAATATATATCCCCTGGAAAATAATGATGATAATTCAAGTGAGTAATTTAAAAATATTTTCTCGTAAATATTTTAGGATTTTTTTGGAAAAAATGTTATAAATTAATTCTAAAACTATTTTAAAAAGGTGTTAATAAAAAATTCCAAATATTACTTTTAAAAAAATTATAATAATAAGATCTTTAAAATAAACTATATAAACGGAAAAATATATTATTTGGATGATATAAATATACATAAATAGTGAGAGATAATGTTTTAAAACATATACCAAAATAGTAACCATTTTCCTTAAATATTATTGAATAATCAATATAAGTATTAAATTATAAAACCCTAGAATCATGGGAATGAATTTATATTATTATTAAGTTTCATGATGGGGGGTGGGAATCCATTCATGCAGAAAAAATTTATATGTACATTCTTTTAACAATTTTATAAAGAATTTCAATAATGACTTCTTTCAGAATATATTAAAAATATTCAATTTATTTATTTGAATAATAGATACAATTTAACAAAAAATAACTTTCCTAAATCATTTAATTAAAGGAAATATAATAACAATAAAATAATGAATATATATATGGAAGAGATGGTTTCTAACTAAAATGATGTAATAGGTTGGATTTGTATAAATACATTCATTGGTCAACTTCATTAACAAAGAAAAGTAAAACATAAATAATAAATTAAAAAGAATAGAAATAAAAAAATGATAATCATTATTATGGGGTTTGGGAGAGATATAAAATTCACTTACCCACAATATAACTTGAATGATAAATAATGCTAATAAAAGTGAGATAGTGAAGAAACCTATTATTGAATTGGTGAAATTTAAATAAAAAACCATTAAAGGATATAACGTTATATGTTTATATATATATACCATATAAACTACATCAATGAATATGTTAGAATATATTCATGGGGAAATAGTTATAGTATATAAAATAAAGCATGTAATAAAATCATATCCTAAGGAATCAAAATCGAGACACAAAACCCCAATTGATTTTATAAGTCTTTAATAAAAACCTATTTAAATAGAAAAAATTAAATTGATCATTAATCACCATAATTAAAAAGTTTATTGTGACATAATTTTTTAATTATGTATTATAAAAAATACTGAATAGAAATTTTTACATAATTCAAAAAATGTCTCAAAAAAGGATGCTTGATATGATTAACATTTTCCTTGTATTCCCATTTGTTCAAAATCATTCAATCCTCCAGTAGAATAACATTTATTTATTGTTATTCAATTTAATATCCATATTTAATTCTAAATTTAGGTATATAAATTTTTAAAAATTTATTTAAACCCATTTAATCATAATTATATTTTAAAATAAATTATTTAGGTTTTACTCTTCTATTTCTCGTGAAGATTTGATTTCAGAGGCTTTGTTACATGGTGATCATTTTATCATCTCTAAAATTATATTCATTTCATATTTTCATATTTTTTTCATTAATTTTATATTTTTAACTATCCATGTGTGATGTTTTTTGAAATTGATATATGTTATTCATAGAGTTTATTGTTTGTATATATGCATGAGCAGTGTTTCAATTTTTAGAATTCATATATAGGAAATAATGTAGATAATTTTTTAGCCTTACATAATAATAATCATAAAAAAAATTATATATATTTTTTAAATTAATACATATGAACATCAATGTGAGTTGGAGATAAATAATTATTTACTTCTTTTTGTAGAGATAATATTCTGCACGTACCCATATGTGACATTTATATTTTTGAATGGGTTTGAGTTTAAGATGAGAGATAACATTATATAATTATTTAATAATAATTATCACAAAAATCTAAAATATAT
Source organism: Viscum album (assembly GCA_963277665.1). Classification (NCBI taxonomy): domain Eukaryota; kingdom Viridiplantae; phylum Streptophyta; class Magnoliopsida; order Santalales; family Viscaceae; genus Viscum; species Viscum album. The sequence continues at coordinate 1,282,156,889 of OY728142.1, read as the reverse complement.
TCATAAATTATACCATTATTGACATTCATGTGTGACTGTGATTTAAAATAATACACCACTTCTTAGAGATTATAGTCTGTATATGACCATGATTGACAATTTCATGTCATAAAAAATTGAATGAAGGAAGAAAATAATTTTTCAAAAATAATAATAAAATTTTACCACACTAAATATAATTATGTAATTTTATTGGGATAGTCATAATATATTTTAACGAGGTAGAACAAAAAATAAACTTGAAATTATATAGTTAAAACTTATACCTCCTCCTTGAATATATTTATTTGTATTACACCATAATCCTTCAAGGATGTATATTTCTAGATGAAAAAACCCTATAGTTCACGGATAAGGGTTAGTAGATTGTATTTCCACATATATCGGTTAATATAATGTAGATTCGGGTCTGTTTAAATTATGTATAGGTGTTGTCCTTTTATATGTGAGGGGAGTGGTACCATTACTAATATTATGACTGTAAAAATGAAATAAATATATTTCAAATTGAAATTAGGTAAAATTTATAGAAATTTAAATTAAAATATATTTTAAGGTCTAAATACCAAAAAATATCCATATTTTGACATGTTCTATGAACATTTGAATCCTTATCTCTTATTTTAACTCATTTTTAACAAATTTTAACTTTATTGTGGTGAGAAATATTTACTATGTTAACTATTTATTATAAAAAAAAATAAAATTAACCTCATTAACAATAATTATATTTTTTATTCCAAAAATGAAATCCATTTTATAAGTGTTAATTTATATTGGTGTAAATAATTTCATTCAAAATATTTTGGTAAAATGAAACTAAAAAACTATTTTTAGAGAAATCCTCTTTTAATCATAAAAATGATTTTATACAAAAATAATTAATAATATTGACTATCACGGATATAATTAGATTATATTAAATAAAAATGGACTTTCATTAAATTCAAATCAAACCAAAACTGAAAGAACCCTTTTTTATATTTATAATAAAGTTACTCATCGTTAATTTTTTTAATAAAAACATTAAATATATTTTCAAACTGATAAAAGATGATATATATGATTATAATTATATTTTAAAATTACTTATATTACATAATAAAAATATAAATTGTCTATAAGATAAAATTTATAAAAATTTAATCTATTCTCGAATCATTGTAATTTCATAAATGTGATAGTATTTGTAAAATTAGTTTTTCTTAACATTCACAAAAAAATCACTATTTTAAAAAAATCGCATTTTTTCACTCTTAGAGAATATTGATATTTTGAATCATAAAATAAATTTAATTACATTAAATTTAATTTCTAAAATTCATAAATTTATAATTTATAATAAATATAATTAATATATTCAATATATATTTTAATTAAAAATAAAAATTTCAAATTTCAAATACTTATAATATTATTTCATATAAAATTATAAAAAATTGATTTCTAATTAATTTTTTCTAGAAATTAAATTACATTGAAAATCATGAATTTATTAAATTAAATGAAATTTGAAAAGGTAAATCTTTGAAAAATCACACTTTAACATTGAATGATTTTAATCATATCATATTAATTTTTATTCTAACCATTACGTTTAATCATTAAAGAAAATAATAATAATATTTATGTATAATAATTGATTACTATATTTATTTTAATCTAATTTTTATTTATTATATTGTATAACTTGATTATTTTTGGTGTTTCAAGTAACAACTGCTATTGACCAACGTATTATTTGACATTGAATTTCATATTTAAATAATAGGGAATTAAATTATCCCCTCTTAAATAACATTATTCCTCAAAGTCATTTATAATTTTAACAAAAAATATTGTATCATAACATAGTTGTAATCTCATATGTAAATAATTAATTTTAATGTTACTACATATATTTTAATAATTATTAATTCAATTTTTTTAAGATGTGTCATCCATTATAAGATTTATATGAGGATTAAATAACCATACCTTAATAGTTGAGTTCTATTTCCTATATAATACTAAATATATTTATATTTATCTTTATTGAATTAAGGAATAATTTTACCATCCAGATAAAGAGAAATTTGAAATTCCAGTTATTTGATTCGTTTCTTTTCTATATGTGAAATTTAGTGTTTCATTATGTTTTCTGCACATTCCCATATCTACTTCATCTTATTTTCTAAAAAATAATTATCATGATGAATATCTCATTTCTGAATCACAATAATTAATTATTCAGTGATCATAAAATTTGATGAATGGATGGTAATTTATTCCTCCACCCAGTATACAGTTACAAAAAGAAAAAATCATAATAAAAATTATAATTAAAACCCATGTAAAAAATGAATATTGTAACACCCTAATATTTAATGATATAATTCACTTTAAAAAGATTAATTTCATCCATAGCTTTCAATATACACAACCTAGAGTCTAGATTATCACAACTATATTATACTATTTAACTTACCTGTGAAATTAGTGCTATGAATATGAATAAAGACATTAAAGAAAAATACATTAGTGGTTTTGGATATGAAAAATATATGGATAAATAAATAATTTTTTTTAATAAATCCAGTATATACTTTACAAATATATTTTTTTTCTAAAACATTGTTTTTATATTTATTTGTGAGTAAAAATATTAATTGATTTCTACCTCTTTAGGAAACATATTTTATAATTATTTTTGATGTTTTAAATATATTTATTCATTATTTATTCCAAATAAATTTTTTAAAATAATTTTTTTAAGAGGTGAGAAAGAAAGTGTTATAATTTTGTCTTGGAACATTGTTATGAATGTTTTGGCACTAAAATTTTTAAATAGTGTTACTAAAAAATAAGAGAAACTAAAATTTGGAATGTTTATTTTTGAGAATATTCTAACATGTATTTAGTTTCTAACAAACTCAGAATATAAAAATATCAACATTATGTTCAATAACATTTATGACATGCAACAATGATCATAAAATAACCTTGAAGTATTGGTATTTATATATTAAGATTATAATAATGTCGTTAAATTGGATAATATAAATAGAATTATACATAATATAAAATAAATAAATATAGTTATTAATAAAGAAAACTGTATTATTTAAGGATTTATAATTTTGTTGCCAATTTGTATTAAATCAATTTAATTCTTCAAAACCAATTCATTAAAAAGGGATGTTTATTTTTTTTCTTGAAAAAATAATTATAATTAATTTTTTTAAAATTTACAAATTTTATTAGATAAAAATAATACCAATATTGAATTCAGCTACTGAAAATAATATTTTGGTAATATTTTGGTATTTCAATGAAAACATTTATTTTTAGGTGAATAATTAAAAATACAGATTTTTGTAAAACTCTCATATTTATTTCATCAAGAATTATCTGTATTCATTGAATTTTATCTCAAATGAAATTAGTATTAGTTAATTGGATATAATCTAATTAACATAATTTTAATCATCATTATACCTTATTTGGGTATAACTATATTTTCATGCTTTAAACCATAATTTTCTTAAAAATTTCATTTTATTTTACACATTTATATTAAATGTTATTCCATACAATTTTATAAATTTAATCTCTATAAAATTATATATTTTTAACTAGTGGTTTTAATATTGGTGAATAAATTAGTTTTATTTTTATGCCTTTTGAATTTCAACTTTAAAAATTTTGTCCACCACGCTAAAGGTTTAATTTTGCTATTGTGGTTAAAAAATTTATTAGTACTATAAAATAACCCCAACACTTGACTTAATTTTATTATATGAGTATATATCATCCATAATCATCCAAATTTCTAATATATTCCATTTTGATTATATTTTTCCATGATTTTGAAGATATATATTTTTTTATATCAAGAAAAGTTAAAAATGGAAATCTCTTTATTTTATTACATTTCAATTATTGATATAGGGATAAATTAAGGATATGTTTAGTTATATATATTAACTATATTGATAAAAAAAATATACATTGATTTTTTTATTTTTTGTAGTATCCCCGGTTTCTAGTATGTAACACTTACATGGTGATTTTCGTGGTTATAAAAGTTAAGGGTGAGGTATGGGAGAGTCAGGAGATACTGGACTAATGATTGAAGCAAAGTGGAAGGTGCACAGGTGGTGCACCGTTTGTATAAACCGTGCAGCCAAACCGTGCACAGTGGGTCTTGGAGGCAGTGTCTTCTGCACGGACGACATTCTGTTTTCCTAACCGTGCGGCCAAACCATGGAGAAGTGTGTCTGAGGCAGTATCTAATGCACGGTTAGCACACGGTTTGACAAACCGTGCGAACTAACTGTTCGGACACATTGACGAGATCCTATAAAAGTGGATCTCAGGCGTTATTCCCTCTATGTTGCCCATTTCTCCTCTTAAGTAGCCGAAACTCGGGATTTTTGTTCTCCTATGGTCAAAGAGGGTTCTCCCATTTTTTCGGAGGCGATCTGAAGGCTTCTCTTGGCGAATCAAAGCCGGATTATTGAGGTATGTGATCGTTCTCCTTCGTTCTTGAATGGTTTCTTAGATCTACTTAGATCTACTTCTCCCATTCTCTCGGTTTCTTAGATCTATGCCCGTTAGGGGTAGAACTAAGTATGTGGATGCCAAATATGTTGATATTTGGTCTTGGTTATGTTAGGATAAGAGATATAAGGTGGGGTTTTAGAGATTTGACCCCGTGTTCTTGAGCATTCTTTGTACATTTCTTGGTTTCACCTTTTTTTTGAGGTAGGTGGCTTCAATCTTGACTCATCTTGTTAAAATTGGATGGCTTAGTTTCAAATTGGTTATTTGTATGTAATCGATTGTGTAAAGAATGGAATAAATCTTCATTAGTGATGATTTATGTTTTTGATGTAATTGTGAAATCTTGGTGAATTGTGTGCAAAGATACATGGATATTTGAATTTAAAATTTTGATTTTATATTATGAAATTTAAGAAATTGTAAATGGATTGATGATAAATGGTTTTTTAATAAAAATGATGTTTTATTGAAATAGTTTTGATGGATTTTATTTTCAATAAAAAATCAGATTTATTGAAATGGTTTGAATTGTTTGAACACACTTGGTTTGAATGGAAAATGGTTTTCAATAAAATGTGTTTTAATGAAAAGATGGTTTGGCATGATTTTTGTGAATGTGTGGTGGGTGTTCATATTGCATGTATGGGGCATGGTTGAAATAGGACCTTGTGCTCAGTGCCAAATGTTTAGTGGCACGTGGTAACTTTGTGTACGAGGCTTGGTTGAAATATGACCTTGTGCTCGGTGCCAAAAGGTGTAATGTCACAAGGGAAGTAATTTTCTTGTGGCGACTTGGTAGATCGGCCAGAAACCGCTCATGTGTATGGAACTGTCATAACGATCCATGCATGTTTGATTTCACTGGTTTCTAAAATGGTTGGGAATGCCCAAATGGGATGTTTGTGAAATGGTTGGGGATTCCAAACCAGGTTGTTTGTGAAATGGTTTGGAAATATGTTCTGTTATTTTTCTAAACAAATAATGTGTTGGTAAAGTTGGATTAAATTGCACTTTGATGATTTGAGCATGGATGGTTAAACTTGTTTTTATTTAGTTATAAACTGCTTGGTGAAAATGTTTTATATAAAATGTTTCTATATAAATGTGGCTAACTCCTCTATCCTAGTGGCCTGAGTAGGGAAGTTATTGGGGAAAACCTACTGAGTTTTATACTCATCCCATCTTTGGAACTTTGGTGGTTTTGTAGATTTTGTTTTTCGGGACACAACTAAGGGTAAAAAAACGTATTACTAATGGCTCGTGGTGATGAACGGGAGATGCTGTAGAGAATAGAGCTTGTGGACCACGAAGTTGTGGTGTTTTTTGAGAATCTAGTTTTTTTCTTCCATTGTGTACCTTGATGTTTGGTTCGGTCTTCCGCTATTGTGTACTCTGATGTGGTTTAATATAAATGAAGTTGTTGGTTGGTCATTCACTATTCATCCATCATATAGTGAATGGTTAATGGATGAGTTTATTTCCTAAATGTAAAATCATCCCCCACTTATAGTTGAGACCCTTCGGCATTTATTTCCAGCCTTTGGTGTCTTGGGGATGTCGCTTAAGGACTAGTAATGACTCATTACACTCTCAAGCCAATGTGAATTGGCGGGTCATTACAAATGGTATCATCTTGTTCGGTCCTTTCCTAAAAAGTGGTCATCGATGTTCTTGGTCTTCGAGTTGAAATTCCTTCTTGTCTATTTCTTGGATGGTCATCTTATACAAGTGTAGGATCGTCAGAACATGAAATGGATAGCATAAAAGGACGTAGCTAACCTGTTTATGCTGACCATCATGTTACCAGAGGGTTGGGTACAAAAGTGTTTTTGATAGACTTATAGAATATTGGAAATCTCATTGTCGTTGGTTTATCCATTGAGAGTTGCATGACATGCACTATAGAGGAATGACTTCAAATTAGGATTTCATATGTCATTGTGCAGAATGAGTATGAATTTTATGAATGGTGACAATTTTTGAAAAAAGTGGAAATTGTTTTCAATTGAAAGACACTGAAAACATGGTATTTGGTGTATTTTTAAAATGGATTGATTTTCAAAAATTTATGTTCAATGTTTTAAAAAATGTTTGAACATGGAAAAAGGATGTTTTGATAACAGTGTTGTAATAGATTATGTGATAGAATTTGAATACTAAGTCATCAGTTGCTAGAGAGGGATATTGACGGTGGTTGTTGTTGGTTTAGAAAATGGCACCTGGTAGGTGTCGTCAGAACCAACCTAAAGATGCTACGGAGAATGTAACGACCCAAAGTTTCATTAATAGAATATCCCTCTTGATCGAGTTAATTGTTTCTTTATGAAAAATGTTTTTATAAGATGTCAAAGTCTTCAGTTTTACGTTACGATTGGTGACCGTTACTTTTATAGTCGTTGAACAGTGATCATCTGAGTAGTATAAATAAAATGCTTTAACGAACCCATTTCTACTCAGACAAAGGAAGCGATGGCCTCATCCAGTAGAATATCCCCTTACGAAGCCCATTTGTCAGAGCTCGGAAAAGAGGTGGCGTCTTTGGGCTTTTCCCTTGACCAAGCCCAAGTTGAGCTTCATCAAGTCAAGCTCGAACGTGATCGTCTACGGGAAAAGTGGAAGTTTATTGAAATTACAACTCGAGCGATGTTATCCGAGCCGCCCCAAGAGTCTGTCACCATCGCACACCTTACCCTTAGGTCTTATGCGGATATTTTAAGAGGTTATGTAACAAATAAGTAACACCATGTCCATGTTCATTATTTTTGTATATAATAATGAATATAATTTCTAGTCATTTTTGATACATTGTAATTAGTTTTTAAAGTACAAATGGTGTTTTTAGTTATTATTTAATTAAAAATTATATTTTATTAAATTAAAGATCTTTTGAATTAAATAATATTTTAATAAAATATAATTATTAATATTAAATTAATTTTTTATTAAGTATAAATGATCTTATAATTTTATGAATGCAATTAAAATTTTTATTAAGTTCTGAAAGCCATTTCTGTCAAAACCCGTGAATTTTTTTAAAAATGTCGGTTTTTATTTTGAAAGTACAAATTCACATATTTATAAAATTATTTAGATAAAATTAAAATTATTTTTGTAATCAGGACGTCGAAATTATCCAATGGTGAATTTTTAATAACTTTCCGAGACAGTCAAATTTTTGGGTAAAAATTAAAAACCATTTAAATATATAATGTGTTTTATGAAATCATAATGACTCAATGCAGATGTAATAAAATAACATAATCCTTATGTTCGGCCAATATGTGTTTTATCATTAAAATAATTAGTTTTTGGGTTTGTTTGACTTACTTTTCAAAGCATTAATAGAGCCCTCAAGACTTATTCAACACTTTGCCTTTTTAAATTAATTTCCCTGGGAGTGTGAGTCACATCCACATAATCAACCCTAATTTTTTAATAAGTTCGGACCTTGGCATTGTAAAATATTCTTTGCCTCTTTCCTTTTCCAGAATCCATGGGCAAATACCATGGGATGGTTTGTGGTTTGGATTATTTTAATATAAGGGGTCCCAAACCTAAATAATAAAGAATTCTATCACCTTTCCTATATAAACCCACCCAAGCTCCCACTTCCTCCTCACTAAAATCCCTTGGAGTTCGTTCAACCTCTTCCCTACTCTCTCTAGAATCCCCCCAAGGTTCCCCAAGCTCCCAAGAAGCCTCTCACAAGCCTCTCTCTAGCCTTTGGAAGCACACTTCCAAGTAAGTGTTTTTTTCTTCCATTCTCATTTTTGTCAATTTTCTTTAAGTTGTATTTCCCTTTTAATTTCAATTATGAATGTTGGGGTATGGTTTCTCACCTCCCCCATACTTCCCTATTATTGTTTGAATGATGGTATAACCCTTTCTCTTTCATTAAATGCCTCCCATGTACACCCGTTACTATGCTGATATTCCGAAAGGAACTTCTCTCTCTTCTTTTACATTCAAGCAATACTTTTGTATCATGAATTTAAATTCCATTTAAATTGTTGGGACATGTATATATATGACCTACTTACTGTCCATTACATGTAAATATGATTAGGAACCCCTTTCTCTCTCATTAACCTTTTTTATGAGTTCTTATGTCACGCCGTTACGCTGCCGAAATCGCACCGATTTTCTAAGCCAATGTCATTGTGTAGTGAATACCATGCCCATTTCTCCATCATGGGTATTCACCTTTATGCACATTTACTTATTGATTGTAAAGTTTAATGTATGAATTCTACATTCCTTTATCTTGGAATAAACGATTATGTTTTATGAATCCATGTTTTATGATCCATGTCGCACACTTATGCATGAAATGAAATGTTTAAGAAGGGTGCGCCCTTTATAGTGCTCCAATGCATTGGGTAAAGTATAGTATCATGATACGTCATGTGCAATGGGTGTTGACTCATGCTAATTAAAGTGCAATGAGGGTTTACTCGTGCTTCAAGTGCAATGAAGGTTTACTCATGCTCCATGTGCAACGAGCCTAGGCTCATGCTAATTCAATGTTAAGTGTTGTTTCCACATTTCCATGTTATGGTTATCATGCTTTATCATGAATTTATGTTCATTTTACTCTAATGCTATATTGATGTTCCTATTGCCTAACTTGTATTGTACTCCTCATGTTATTCATTGTGTACTCCCTTTCTAGGCTTTATAGCTCACCCTTTTCTTATGCATGTCCTCAGGTTATCCCATGCAATGCTAAGTACGAAGGAATGTAGTGGTCATGTAAAGGAAGTTTTTAATAAAGATGTTGTATTTCAAGTTTAATGTTTTTATGTAATGATCCTAATCCCCAAGGACACTAATCCTCTCGATATTCTTTGTTGTATCAAGTGAAGTTTTATGTAATAAAGCATGCTTAAGTTGTAATAAAAAGCAGGGTTGTCATAGTTGGTATCAGAGGATAGGTTTAGTTATTTTTGGGACTAGGAAACCCTAGTAAAGCCTTAGATACAAGACTAAGCATAATAAAAACATCCCTAAGTTTTGGTAAATACTATGTAAGTGGTTTATCAAACAAATACATCCCTGTCTGGATACGAGCAGGTAGAGGCGGCTCTGGCACAGATGTATCTTAGGGATAAAACCCGAAAACACCGCTTTGAGCTAGAATCGAACGGGAACTGGTGCACGACAAAGGGACTTTCTGCACTCTTGGTTATGACACTCCCGGGGGATATGTTTTGATAAATTCACAATATTAGTATGAACCCTTATTAAGGAAAAAATGCCCCTAAGAATATATGTTAGAAGGAAGATCATGAAAAGCCTGGATTGAATCCTGTAGACTCATGAGTTAAAGAGATTAAAGTTTATTTATAGGTCATAAACCTTTTCCTTTGGATTACCCTTTATGTGTTACCCCTAACATTACTTTTATTTCAGCCAATGGCCGGTAATAGGAGAACTCGGGCTAACAACCGTTGTGAAGATTAGTGTGATGATTGTACTAATGAGATGCCCAATCCAATGGGAGCGGGAATCTCGAACTTGTCACGCTTCTCTCTTAGCTAACTCAAGTTTTGAATAGAAACACGGGTCAAGAGGAACGTTCAAACCCCCCTAAGAAAGAACGAATCGCTATCGAGAGCTTCATGAGACAAAGGCCTCCTACTTTTAGTGGATCATCTGATCCCACGATCGCTGAGCAATGAATCAACTCCATTGAAAATATCTTCTCTATCCTTCAATGTTCTGAACAAGAGAAGGTTCTCCTAGTGGCTTATCGTATGGAGGGTGAAGCTGATCAATGGTGGACGTTGATCAAAAATACGAAGCCTGAGGAGAAGATCGATGATTTGGAATGGAAGGAATTCTAGAAGATGTTTTTCGATAAATATTTTTCGTGCACCCTCCGTCTTAAGATGGAAAGGGAATTCCTTTCCCTCAATCAGAAAGATGAAGAATCTGTGGGAGCGTACTAGGAAAACATCACAAGGCTTGCACGATACGCTTCCGGCTTTGTTGTTACCCCTGAATGCAAGGTTGACTACTTCTTTGGTGGGTTGAAGCCTAGCTTACGGAAAGCATTAGAGATCCGTGACTTCGACAGCTATGAGGAAATTCTCTGATGTGCCATCAAGGTTGAAATGGAGATCGGAGAATCACAGGGGTATCATGGGGACAAGAAGCGTAAGGTGGACTTCAATGCTGGTGGTCTGATGGATAAATCCAACGGTGCTAAGAAGTTCCATCACCCCACTTGCCAATAGTGCGGAAAGAAGCACCATGGAAATTGCTTTAGGGGGACGAGAAAATGCTTTAGGTGTGGAAGAGAAGGGCACCTAGCTATTAATTGTCGGCAAGAAGGACCAGCGGCTGCGACAGAGGAGAGGAACGCTCCGTTCGAACCTCAATGCATTGTTCAATGCTACAAATTCAAATAACCGGGTCATTTTGCGAATCAGTGCCCTAATACAAGGGTTATCGGAGGCAACCAACAACCTCCAAGACAGCAAGGAAGAGCTTTTTCCATCACTTCTGCGGAAGTGAACCCCGACAACGAAGTGGTGACAGGTACGCTAGTTATTCATTCAAGAATAGCGAACGTACTTTTTGATTCAGGTTCTACGCATTCTTTTATATCTCGAATGTTTAGTAGAACAATCCCAGCACCACCACAAATCCTACAAGTAAAGATGTCGATTAGTACGGAAAATGGGGCAATCATTGCATCCCATGGATATAAGTCCTCCCCTGTTATAATCTGTGGACTAAATTTCCCAGCGAACCTCGTCATACTCCCTTTGGTGGAATTTGATGCAATTCTTGTCATGGATTGTCTTTCCTTATATAGAGCCAACATAAATTGTTGGGATAGGGAAATCAAAATCCATATCAAGAATTGACCCCCGATTCTTTACAAGTGTTAGGAGGAAGATTAATCTACTTTAGCTACATCATCTAAAGCATGGATATTACTTCCTTATGAGCATGCATATCTGGCTCAGATGATTGAGTTCAAGGAAGAAACCACCCTTGTAGAAATGCCTATTGTGAGGGAATTCGTTGAAGTATTTCCCGAGGAACTTCCTGGTCTTCCTCCAAGAAGAGATGTTGAGTTATCAATTGAACTTATACCTGGGGCGCTACCAATATCCAAGACTCCATATAGAATGGCTGTTGTTGAGCTTGAAGAGCTGAAGAAACAACTACAAGAGAATCTGGATAAAGGGTTTATACGCCCAAGTGCATCACCATGGGGTGCACCAGTCCTCTTCGTCAAGAAGAAGGATGTGTCAATGCGGCTTTGTATCGATTATCGTGAACATAACAAAATAACGATAAAAAACATGTATCCTCTCCCAAGAATTGATGACTTGTTTGATCAGCTATGTGGAGCACAATACTTCTCCACGGTGGACTTGCGGTCGGGATATTATCAAGTAAGGGTGAAGAAGGAAGATATCCCCAAAACTACTTTTCGTACAAGGTACGGGCACTATGAATTGATAGTAATGCCTTTTGGACTCACCAATTCTCTAGTAATATTCATGGACATGATGAATAGAGTCTTTGGAGATTACCTTGAAAAATTTGTGGTAGTCCTTATAGATGATATTCTAATATACTCCAAAACCAAGGAGGACTATGAGGAGCATTTAAAAACTGTACTAGAGACTTTGCGCAAGGAGAAGATCTATGCAAAGTACAGAAAGTGTGAGTTTTGGTTGAAGGAAGTCTCATTCTTGGTCCATATAATCACAAGCAATGGGATATCTGAGGACCCCACCAAAACAGATGCAATTGAGAGATGGTCGAGGCCAACATCGGTAACTGATATCCGATGCTTCTTGGGGTTAGCTGGATATTATCGACGATTTGTGAGAAATTTCTCACGATTTTCCAACCCTCTTACCAAGATAACTCGAAAGGGAGTATAGTTTTCTTGGAGTGATGAATGCGAAGAATGCTTCAAGGAGTTGAAAAGGAGGCTTATCACTGCACTCGTGCTCACTTTACCCACAAGTGGGGAGATTTTTGTGGTATTCAGTGATGCTTCGAAGAAGGGCTTAGGATGTGTGCTGATGCAGAATGATAAAGTGATATCCAATGCCTCAAGGCAGTTGGAAATCAATGAGCGAAACAATCCAATACATGATCTGGAGTTGGCAGCGGTGATCTTTTCCTTGAAAATCTGGCGGCATTATCTCTATAGACAGAAATGTGAGATATATACTGACCACAAGAGTCTTAAATATATATTCACATAGAAATATCTTAATATGCGACATAGAAGATGGATAGAGCTCATTAAATAATATGATTGTTCAATACATTACCACCCTGGGAAGGCGAACAAGGTGGCAGATGCCCTAAGTAGAAAGGATCCAGTGATTCTATCAATGATGAGAATTGAAAAGATCCAATCTTCTTATACTTGATGAAGATGGACGTGGGAATCATAAAGAAGGGAACATCATCAATCCTTTCACAAATGATTCCTCAACCATCTCTTTTGGAAAGGTTAAAGGATTATCAAAAGGATGATGTCAAGAAAAATTGGAAGCTATCAAAAAGGGAAAATCCTCAGAGTTTAATGTTAATGAAGAAGGAATTGTGCGGTTTGGGAAAAGACTATGTGTTCCATCATGTTTGGAGTTGAAGAAGGAACTTTTGGATGATGCACATAGTTCAAATTTCCTTATTCACCCAGGGAGCACAAAGATGTATCGGGATCTCTGAGAAAACTTTTGGTGGGATAATATGAAGAAGGAGATCGCTGAATATACATCAATGTGCCTGGTGTGTCAGCAAGTGAAGGCAGAGAGGCAGAAGTCTAAGGGGATGATGCAACCATTGCCCATACCAGGATGGAAATGGGAGAACATCACCATGTACTTTGTCACTGGACTTCCAAGGACATCCAAAGGCAACAATGCAATCTGGGTTGTTGTGGATCGTCTTACAAAGACTGCACACTTCATTGCTATTAGAGAGGATTTCTCTTTGGATCAACTGGCACGGATATATATCAGGGATGCAGTACGGTTGCATGGAGTACCACTATCTATTATTTCTGACCGAGATCCAAGATTCACCTCTATGTTTTGGAAGAGTCTTCAATATGCTCTGAATACTGAACTGAACTTCAGTACGACCTGTCATCCTCAAACTGATGGCCAATCCGATCGGACTATCCAAACACTTGAGGATATGTTGAGACCGTTCTCAATGGACTTTAAAGGAGGATGGGATCAACATCTTCCTCTAGTTTAGTTCTCTTATAATAATAGTTTCCACTCGAGCATCCAAATGGCACCATATGAAGCCCTGTATGGGAAAAGGTGTAGAACACCGGCATGTTGGGATGAGGTCAGTGAACGTAAGCTGCTTGGACCAGAAATGGTCGAAGAAATGGTGGAGAAGGTGAAAACCATTCAGCAGCATATCAAGGCAGCCCAAAGTCGACAGAAGAGTTATGCAGATAATCGTCAATGAGACCTTGAGTTTATAGTCGGAGACATGGTGTTTTTATGCATATCTTCGTGGAAGAAGGTCATGAGGTTTGGAAAGAAAGGGAAGTTAAGTCCAAGGTACATCAGCCCCTTCGAAATTCTTGATCGTGTTGGGGTTGTGGACTATCGACTAGCACTTCCACCTACTATGGCCAAGGTGCATGATGTCTTTCATGTATCACTCTTAAGGAAATACATACTGGACCCTTCACATGTACTCTCTTCCGAGGTGGTACAATTGGAAGATGATCTTTCTTATGAGGAGAAACCAGTGAAGATCTTAGATCGTATAGAAAAAGTTTTACGAAATAAGACAATGCCCCTAGTCAAGGTGTTTTGGAGAGACCACAAGTTTGAAGAAGCAACTTGGGAGTCGGAGGATATGATGAAGCTAAGTTAACCACATTTGTTTTAGTGTGGGAAAAAGGAAAATTTCGAGGGCGAAATTTCTTAAGGGGGAAATATTGTAACAACCCAAAGTTTCATTAATAGAAAGTCCCTCTTGATCCAGTTAAATGTTTCTTTATGAAAAATGTTTTTATAAGATGTAAACTTCTTTAGTTTTACGTTAAGATTTGTGACCGTTACATTTATAGCCATTGAACAGTGATCATCTGAGTAGTATAAATATAAGGCTTTAACGAACCCATTTATACTCAGACAAAGGAAGCGATGGCCTCATCCAGTAGAATTTCCCCTTACAAAGCCCATTTGTTAGAGCTCAGAAAAGGGGTGGCATCTTTGGGCTTTGCCCTTGACCAAGCCCAAGCTGAGCTTCATCATGTCAAGCTCGAACGTGATCTTCTACGGGAAAAGTGGAAGTTGATGGAAATTACCACTCGAGCGATGTTATCTGAGCCGCCCCAAGAGTCTGTAACCATCGCAGACCTTACCCTTAGGTCTTATGCGACTATTTTAAGGGGTTATGTAACAAATAAGTAGCACCATGTTCATGTACATTTTTTTGTATATAATAATGAATATAATTTCTAGTCATTTTTGATACATTGTAAATAGTTTTTAAAGTACAAATGGTGTTTTTAGTTATTATTTAATTAAGAATTAAATTTTATTAAATCAAAGGATTTTTTAATTAAATAATATTTTAATAAAATATTATTATTAATATTAAATTAATTTTTTATTAAGTATAAATGATCTTATAATTTTATGAATGCAATTAAAATTTTTATTAAGGTTTGAAAGCCATTTCTGTCAAAACCCGTGGATTTTTTTATAAATGTCGGTTTTTATTTTAAAAGTGAAAATTCACATATTAATAAAATTATTTAGATAAAATAAATATTATTTTTGGAATCAGGACGTCGAAATTATCCAACGGTGAATTTTTCTTAATTTTCTGAGACAGTCAAATTTTTGGGTAAAAATTAAATACCATTTAAATATATAATGTGTTTTATGACATCATAATGACCCAACGGTGATGTAATAAAATAACATAATCCTTATTTTCGGCCAATACATGTTTTATCATTAAAATAATGAGGTTTTGGGTTGGTTTGACTTACTTTTCAAGCATTAATGGAGCCCTCAAGACTTATTCAACACTTTGCCTTTTTAAATTAATTTCCATGGGAGTGTGACTCACCTCCACATAAGCAACCCTAATTTTTTTAATAAGTTCGGACCTTGGCCTTGTAAAATATTTTTTTCCTCTTTCCTTTTCCAGAAACCATGGGCAAATACAATGGGATGGTTTGTGGTTTGGATTATTTTAATATAAGGGGTCCCAAACCTAAATAATAAATAATCCTCTCACCTTTCCTATATAAACCCACCCAAGCTCCCAATTCATCCTCACTAAAATCCCGTGGAGTTCGTCCAACCTCTGCCCTACTCTCTCTATAATCCTCCCAAGGTGCCCCAAGCTCCAAAGAAGCCTCTCACAAGCGTCTCTCTAGCCTTTGGTATCACACTTCCAAGTAAGGGTTTTTTTCTTCCTTTCTCATTTTTGTCAATTTTCTTTAAGTTGTATTGCCCTTTTAATTTCAATTATGAATGTTGGGGTATAGTTTCTCACCTCCCCCATACTGCCCTCTTATTGTTTTAATGATGGGAGAACCCTTTCTCTCTCATTAAATGCCTCCCTTGTACACCTGTTACTATGCCGAAATTCCGAAAGGAACTTCTCTCTCTTCATTTACATTCAAGCAATACTTTTGTATCATGAATTTAAATTCCATTTAAATTGTTGGGAAATGTATATATATGACCTCCTTACGGTCCATTACATGTAAATATGATTATGAACCCCTTTCTCTCTCATCATCCTTTTTTATGAGTTCTTATGTCACGCCGTTACGCTGTCGAAATCACACCGATTTTCTAAGACAATGTCATTGTGTAGTGAATACCATGACAATTTCTCCATCAAGGGTATTCACCTTTATGCACATTTACTTATTGATTGTAAGGTTTCATGTAAAAATTCTACATTCCTTTATCTTGGAATAAATGATTATGTTTTATGAATCCATGTTTTATGATCCATGTGGCACACTTATGCATGAAATGAAATGTTTAAGAAGGGTGTGCCCTTTATAGCGCTCCAATGCATTGGGTAAAGTATAGTATCATGATACGTCATGTGCAATGAGTGTTGACTCATTCTAATTCAAGTGCAACGAGGGTATACTCGTGCTTCAAGTGCAATGAGGGTTTACTCATGCTCCATATGCAATGAGCCTTGCCTCATGTAAATTCAATGTTAAGTGTTGTTGCCACATTTCCATGTTATGGTTATCATGATTTATCATGCCTTTATGTTCATGTTACTCTAATGCTCTATTGATGTTCCTATTGCCTAACATGTATTGTACTCCTCATGTTATTCATTGTGTACTCCCTTACTTGGCCTTATAGCTCACCATTTTCTTATGCATGTCCTCAGGTTATCCCATGCAATGCTAAGTACGAAGGAATTTAGTGGTCATGTAAAGGAAGTTTTCAATAAAGATATTGTATTTCAATTTTAAAGTTTTTATGTAATGATCCTAATCCCCAAAGACACTAAACCTCTCGATCTTCTTTGTTGTATCAAGTGATGTTTAATGTAATAAATCATGCTTAAGTTGTAATAAAAAGCAGGGTTGTCATAGAGAATATGGTTACACCTTAACCACATGTGAACCAAGGGCTAGTCCAGAGTATTTTACAAGCCATTCAAGCTGTGCATATGGGGAACCGGAAGATTTAGTCACGACATGTGGATCATACCATCCAGTTCATGAAGCATAATCCACCGAACATTAGGGGTGATGCTGCAACCAAGAAGGCCAAGGTTTGGCTAAGAATGATGAATCGTATATTCGATTTCATCGACACACCAGTGGAGATTAAAGTAAATCTTGCGATGTATATGCTCAAGGATCTTGCACATCAGTGGTGGGATTTAGCGGTGCACAATAAATTGGATGAACGCCTTACATAGGAGGATTTTGAAGAATTGTTTAACAAAAAATGCTATCCTCACACGTTCAAGATCCAGAGGACAACTGAATTTTTTAGCTTGAAGTAGGAAAATCTCTCTTTCATGGAGTATGCGGATAAATTCATGAATTTAGTGCACTTTGAGCCTGATGTTTCCGCATGTATGTCACTAAATGAACGCATCATTGAATCAGAGTTACGATATGAGATTCATTCAAATATATTTGTTCTTTGTATTACGGTTTAAAAAGAGATGGTATATAGTGAAACAGTTGCTGAAAGAGACATATCAGGAGTTATGGGAGGAGGAAGTATGATGATACCCCTGGGAATGGGTGGTAACTCTAATACTGGGAACAAGTGGAAGGGGGTAAACTACTTCCAACGTGGGAGAATCAGATGGCATGATCGGTGAATCTTCCTCCATGACCCATGGTGAAAGGTGGGTGTTTTCAATGTGGTGCAATTGATCAAAAGAAATTATAATTTACAACACAATCGAGAGAATGCCACAATTCCAACTTGATGGGACATCTTCAAGCGATATTGTCACAGTACTCCACAGTCGGGTGTTCATGACACTTCCCATGTGTCTTAATCATCGTATGCTTCAACAGGATGAGGATAGCATAGCTAGTATTGTCAGCATAACCGAGCTAGCCATGGTGATTCTCGAAATACCATGACTCCTCAAATAGGGAAATCTCAGCGAGGAAAAAATGAACAAAGTGTAGAAAAAAAAATTGTATGGAGTAGAACATGTGATTGTGGATGACCAGTCTAGACATTATACAGTGAGAGGTATGATTCATTTGAATTCAACCGTCATGCAAGTGTTTTTTGATACCGGTGAATCACAGTTTATTCTTTCTTCTTGTGTTGCTGATTTGTTGAACATAAAACATGAAATGATGCCTGATACGATAAAACATCAAAATCCTCTCGGTTAAAGAGAATATAGATCTTTCGTGTGTAGATCATGTTCTATAACTGTTGATGGAGCTGAGATGAAGTGGGATTTATCTGTGCTAGAGATGTATGTCTATGATATAATCCTGGGTATGGATTGGATACAGAGTTTAGGGATCACATAGACTGTTATAGCAGAACTGTCAATTTTGTGACTGAGAATGGTGTCGCGCATCTCTTTAGAGAAGAAATAGTGGTTAAGGCAGGTGAAATGTGCTTGTTAGAACCAGTAGGGGAAATGATCTCTTACCAGTTGGCAGCTTTAAACTTGGAATAGATGGATGGGATCACGGAAAATAGTTTTCCAGCTGTGGTGGATCAATTTCCTGATGTTTTCCTAAAAACATCATAGAGTTACCACCTGTAAGTGAAGTGAAGTTTATGATTGATCTCTTTCTGGGGACCAGTCCTATCTCACCTCCATCATATAGGATGTCACCAACAGAGTTACATGAATTGAAAGTGTAGCTGGAGGAGCTTGAATGAAAGGGTTTCATTCGGCCAAGCATGTCTCTGTGGGTAGCACCAGTTTTGTTTGTAAATAAAGAAGATGGATCTTTGAGGCTATGTGTGGATTATCGTAAACATAACCATGTTACGATAAAGAATATATATCCACTTACACGTATTGATCACCTTTTTGATCATTTCAGGGGAGCTTAGTGGTTCTCTAAGATTGACATGCATTCAGGATATCACCAGTTGCGAGTTCGTAAAGACGATATTCTGAAGACAGCCTTCAGAAGAAGATATGTCCACTACGAATATGTAGTCAAGACTTTGGGTCTTACGAATGCACCAATGGTCTTTGTGTCTTTGATTAATTGGATATTTCAGCCACATCTAGATTCTTTTGTTGTGGTGTATGTGGATGACATATTTGTGTATTCAAGAACAAGGGCTGCGCATGAGCAACACTTGACGATAGTGTTGGAAATCTTCAGAGACCATCAGTTGGATGCCAAATTATCAAAGTGTGGTTTTCGGATACAAGAGGTACATTTTCTGGGCCATGTTGTTTTTGAGAAAGGTGTTTCAGTGGATCCAGAAAAGATAGAATCTGTTCTTTAATGGCTAACACCGAAGAATGTCTTTGGAATACAATGTTTTCTTGGTCTAGCAGGTTATTACCGATGCTTTTTCCATGACATCTCGTGAATAGATTCACCTATTACAGCATTGAAAAAGAAGAACAATGCATTTCAATGGACTGAGGAATGTTAGATACCTTTTCAAGATTTGAATGTTCGCTTTACATCAACACCTATGTTAATCTTGATAGAATGCGGGCAAGGATACGTGGTGTATTGTGACGCTTGAGGAACAGGTTTGGGTTGTGTTCTCATACAAGGAGACCCTGTTGTTACTTATGCATCAAGGCAGTTGAGAGTGTATGAGAAACATTATCCAACACATTATTTGGAGTTACCTACAGTAATCCATGCATTAAAAACATGTTGATACTATCTCTTTAGTGAGAAATTTATTGTGTTTTCGAATCACAGATGCTTGAAACACATTTTCTCACAGAAAAATATGAATCTAAGGTAGAGGAGATAGATGGAGTATCTTAAAATTATCGAATTTGACTTAATGTATACACCGGGTAAGGGAAATTCGGTGGCCGATGCATTAAACAGGAAGTCGCATGCTCAGTTGTCAAAGGAAGCTTCAGATGAGTGGCAGTTGATGTCGGCCTTAGCTGACTGCATGTGGAAAGTGAAGACGAATGTGATGTTTCTGGTTTCTTTTCATCTATAATTGTTCCTGATTTAGTGGAGATAGTAAAAAAGGAACTGGAATCCGATGTAGACTGTGTTGCAATGAGTTCAAAACTCTATGGTGGGGAGACCATTGAGGGATGGAAGTTTGATGGGAGTTCAGTTTTTTGTTTCAGAGATCAGATGGTTGTACCTATAGTTTGTTAGGAACAACTACTTAATTCATACCACCATTCAAGATGGGTTGTACATCCGGGTACACAGAAGATGTATAAGGAGATAAAGGCGCAGTTTTTGTGGAGTGGCCTGAAAAGGAAGGTGGTTGATTTTGTCTCACGATGCTTAACTTGTCAGCAGGTTGAAGAAGAGCCTCAGAGACCAGCTGGTATGTTACAATATTTACCTATCCTAGTGTGTAAATTGGATAAGATAGCAATAGATTTTATTACAGGTCTTCCAAGAATGTTCCAGAAACATGATGTTATTTGGGTGATAGTGGATCATCTAACCAAGTCGGCCCATTTCATCACAATTCGTGAAACTCATACGGTGGAAGATCTTTCAAAAATATATATCTTAGATGTGGTAAAGAGGCATGGTGTACCAGTGTCAATAGTCTTAGACAATGATTCTAGGTTCACATATCGTTTCTGGAAATCATTACAGCAAACCCTAGGGACTCGGTTGATGATGAGTACAACGTGTCATCCTTAGACAGATGAGAAATCAGAGTAGACGATACAATCATTAGAAGACATTTTCTGGGCCTGTGTAATAGACATTGGAGGCTCTTCGGAGGATCATATACCCTTATTGGAGTTATCATACAATACTAGATATCATGCCTTGATACGCATGGATCCGTTTGAAGCATTGTTTGGGCATCGTTGTCGGTCTCCACTATTCTGGGTGGAAATTGGTGAAACATCATTGGTCGGGTTGAGCCTGTCCCACGAAACAACGGAGAAGATTTAGTTGATCAGAAAGAGGATGGAGATGGCTCATAGTCGTCAGAAATCTTATGCAGATCACCATCGCAGACCGTTGGCGTTCGTTGTGGGTGATCATTCCTTTTTGAGGATCTCTCTATGACATGGACATCGTCGTTTTGGGAAATATGTGAAAATTATCTCCTCGTCGTTTAGTTCCTTTCAAGATACTAGAACGGGTTGGCGAGGTGGTGTATCAGTAGGTATTACCACCACATTTCACTTCGGTGCAAAATGTGTTCCATTTATCTCAGTTAAAGAAGTATCATCCCGATCCTAACCATGTGATTAGATGGGATCACGTTGACCTAGAGCCGGATGCCTCATTGGTACATATCACAGTGCAGATTGTGGATAGGTAGGGTAATGTCTTGAATGGGAAAAGCATTGGTATAGTGCAGGTTTTGAGGCAACATTGTCAGATTTAGGAAGAGACTTGGGAACGCGAGAAAGAAATGAGAGAGCAATGGCCAGAACTCATTCAAACATTCATTGGTTTTTTACTTTCTGGGGACAGAAAGTCCAATGGTGGTGAGAATTTAGTACCCCCGGTTTCTAGTATATATCCCTTACTTGATGCTTTTCTTGGTTTTAAATGCTAATGGTGACGTTTGGGTGAGTCTGGAGATCCTGGAATGAATTTTGAAGAAAAAGGGAAGGTGCACGGGCGGCGCATGGTTTGTCTAAACCGTGCGGCCAACCCGTGCGCAGTGGGTCTTGGAGGCAGTGGCTTCCACACATTCGGTGCATGATTTGACTAACCATACGGCCAAACCATGCAAGATGGGTGGCCGAGGTAGTATCTAATTCACAATTAGCGCATGGTTTGTCAAACCGTACGAACTAATAGTGTGGTAACTTAAACAAGATCATATAAAAGTGGATCTCACATGTTTTGGCCTCTAAGTGGCTAATTTCTCCTCATAAGTGGCCCTAACTCAAGATTTCGGTTCTCCTAAAGTCAAAGAGGGTTCTCCCATCATTCCGAAGAGGATTTGAAGGCTTCTCTTGGCAAATCGAATCCATATTCTTCAGGTACGTGATCGTTCTCCATTGTTCATGAATGGTTTATTATGTCTACATAGATTTACTTCTCCCATTCTCTCTTTTTCATAGATCATTTCCCGTTAAGGGTATACATATGTATGTTGATACCATATATGTTGAGATTTGGTCTTGGATGTATTAGGAGAAGAGATCTAAGGTTGGTTTTTGTAGATTTGAACTGGTGTTCATGGGTGTTCTTTGTCCGTTGCTTGGATTCGCCTTTTTGTTGAGGTTGGTGGATTCACTCTCAAATCCACTTGTTAGAATTGGTTTGATCAGTTTTGACTTGGTTATTTGAAAGGAATTGATTATGGAAAGCATGGAATAATTCTTCTTTAGTGATGATTTATAGTTTTGATGAAATCGTCAAATCTTGGGGAATTGTGTGTAGAGTGACTTGGCTATTTGAATTTAAAATATTGATTTTAAATGATTAAATTTCGGAAATAGTAAATGGTTTGATGAGTAACGGGTTTTCAATAAAAAGGGTGTTTTATTGAAATGGTTTTGATGGATTTGGTTTTCAATAAAAATGCACCTTTATTGAAATGATTTGAATTATTTGAACACACTTGGTTTGAATGGAAACTCGTTTTCAATAAAAGGTGTTTTATTGAAAAGATGGTTTGGAATGATTTTTGGGAATGTGTGGTGTGTGTTCATATTGCATGTATGGGGCTTGGATGAAATAGGACCTTGTGATCGGTTCCAAACATTTAATGGCACATGGTAACTATATGTACGAGTCATAGTTGAAATATGACTGTGTGCTTAGTGCCAAAGGTGTAATGGCACATGAGAAGTAATTAACTTGTGAAAACTTGGTAGATCAGTGAGAAACCACTCATGCGTATGGAACTGTCATAACGATGCATTCATGGATGAATTCAAGGGTTTATGAAATGGTTAGGAATGCCAAAAAGGGATGTTTGTGAAATGGTTGGGAATGCCAAAATGGGGTTTTTGTGAAATGGTTTGGAAATTTTTTCGGTTATTTTTCTGGAAAAATAATGTGTTGGAAAAGCTGGTTTAAATTTCACTTTGATGCTTTTAGCATGGATGGTTTTGGAAATCCTATTTATATTTAGTTATAAACATCTTGGTGAAAATGTTTTATATAAAATGTTTTTATATAATTGTGGATAACTCTTCTATCCTAGTGGCATGAGTAGAGAAGTCATTTGGGAAAAACTACTGATTTTTATAATCACCCATTCTTTGGAACTTTTGTGATTTTGCAGATGTTGTATTTCGGGACATAGGTAAGGGTAACGAATCTTATTACTAATGGGTTGTGGTGATGATTGTGAGATACTGTGGAGATTGGAGCTTGTGGACCACAGGGTTGTGGTGTCTTTTGAGAATCTCGTGTTGTTATTCCGCTGTGTACCTTGATGTTTGGTTTGGTCTTTCACTGTTGTGTACTCTGATGTGGTTTAATATAAATGAAGTTGTTGGTTGGTCATTCATTGTTCATGCATCATATAGTGAATGGTTAATGGATGGGTTTATTTATTAACGGGTAAATCGTCCCCCACTTATACTTGAGACCCTTCGGAATTTATTACGAGCCTTTGGCATCTTAGGGATGTCACTTAAGGCCTATTAATGACTCGTTTCACTATCAAGCCAATGAGAATTGGCTGGTCATTACATTTTTTAATGAATAAATGTTTTCCTTCAATTAATATGCATTACCGACACAATGATTTTGAAAATATTATAATATTATCAAAATGATGACTACAACTCTAAAATAATATTATTTGAGAATGTATTAGTTTCCCTTGATTTTTTAGAAAAAAAATTAATAATTAAATTTATTTGGATTCATTGGTTAATAATTTCATTGTTTTCATGTAGTATCAAAACTCAAATTAAATTAATAGCTCAACAATTGACCATAATATTATTTTGTAATAAACAATAATTTATTAAATATTTTTAAATTATGGTAAATTATATCTTTATTCATCTGAATGGCATAATTTTTATTAAATCACACATTTTCCATTAATGGTAAATTTTTCTTTTAATAGTAACTTTGGTATGAACATAAGTGTAATAAACATCGATACCCCTACAATGGTCAAAAGGGTTAATGGATGGTTAAAACAAAAATTCAAGGGTAAAAATTTGATCCAAAATTATTCTAAATATATTGGATATAAATAATTCAACTCATCCTCATATAATCATATAAAAATCAATTTTAAGACATTTTTATATAAAAACTAATTTATATTAGTTTAAAATTTAGAAAAATCCAAGAGTGAACATCCCCTCTCTTATAAATGGGTACCTATTATTCTCATTTCATAAAAAAATGAAAATATTTTTTTTATTCAATTACAGAAAATATATCTTATTTACATCCAAAATGACATCCTAGACACTTTTTTTATCATAAATCAAACCTAATATGTTTTTTGTTTAAAACATAATAAATTTTTCTAAGAAGAAGTATAATTCATAACAACGAATTTTTATTTTATTTATTCTTCCACATACATCAAATATCACTGATCCAAGATGATATAATAACAAAATTGCCATACATATAGTGATTATTATTTATTTCAATGACACAATCTTCATCCATCTCCACTTCCCCCAAATGTGAAATGAAAACTTTTTTGCGTATAGGTTGGACTAGCGCCATGGAAATTAATGTAGTCCTTTTTCCATCACTATCTACCATGTGTTGATATAATGATGGATTTAATTTATAAAAATGATATTAATTGTTTATTTATCATTATTAAATGATATTATATAATATAATATCTTATCTTTTTATCAATTAAACAATGATAACATTGTTCGTACGTACGTGTAGACAACCACCTTTATGAGGATATAAGATGTGGTCTTACTCACTATATAACATGGATAATATATATATATATATGTATATTCAAATTAATAATATAGCATTTATAATAAATTTTTTATTATTTATGTATAAAATAATCTGGGATATCTAACATCAATAATAATTTAAATATGGAAATGTTATTCATATGTATGCAAGACCTACCATATCCGTGATTATAACATATTTTATTTTTCATAATGATCATTCATGATTTTTATTATAATTTATAATTTATATATAAATATAATAAATATTTATTAATTATTATTTACTATTTGAGTTAATAATGACCACTTTAACCATGTTAAACTTTCTAAAGTTGTTTAGAAATTATTAGATGAATGTATTTAATCTAGTGGACACCGACTTAACTTAGTAATTAATTAAATATGTCATTATGATATATGAAGAAAAAAGTTTACTGAAAAATTAATATATATTGAATATTTTCATAAATATATATATATATATATATATATATTATAAATGATTTAAAGTACATACATAGAATGCGTGGATTTGAGGTAAGGGATTTCCTCTCAATGCCCACTTCATTGAGACATATTTGTCACTACACTCCTATTTACTTTTATATGGTGTATATTGTACCCCTTTAACATGTTATAAATTGAAAAAAAATTCTTCATGATATTTTATTTTTAATTTTTAATTATATTATCCAAATCGATGTTAAATGAATATTATCATGTTGTAAAGGATTTATTAAAAAAATTCATTTCATTGCGTTATAATTCTTATTCATTGACATTGTTATTCCATGATTATGTGTGAATAAATATACGAAATATTTTATTACTTATTTACACCATTTTTATATTTATATTTTCTACACACAATCAAGGTATTTATTAAACCTCAGTTCAGTTATTTGATAGTTGTAGGGGTAATTTATCACAAATTATCTTTATTTGGGTCATAGATTTATGATATGAATGTAACTTATATTATGAGGTATATATAATCACCCTTTTACATTTTATATGATGAGTATCTTTATTTTTATCATATTTAATGTTTTATTTTGAGTTATTCTTTCATGGGTCGTATGATTGAAAAGCTACAGAGGATTAAACTGCATTATGTTTAAATAAACTTTCTTTTTTGGATTGTCTATGTTCAAGGATCATTGAAAAAAATATGATCTTATTTCAATGAACCACATATATTTTATTTTCATACATTTTTTATTTATTTTTTACACTTTTAATGTCCATTTTATCTCGTATTGATTAATGAAATAACAGAAAATTCATTTGTAAGTGATAATGATGTTGTACCTTATTTTTGATAGAAAATATTTCTCTTCCATATCCATAATTCTCAAATAATTTCCAAAATGTTCTTTTATTAAATTAAATTATATCATAAACATGTTTTTCATGAACTTTTACTTTTCTCTCAAAAGTATATTAAAGGTGAACTTCATAATGTCTTTATAAATGGGTCATTTTTTCGATTTGAAAAACATATTTTAAAAATATATATTTATAAAATGTAAAGTATCAATGGATTTTAACAATTTCATAACCAATATTTTCACTAATTATTTAATTATAATTTCATTGAATTATTTTAGAAAAAATAGTATTCATAATATTTAATGTTTTTTAATTTTTGAAATTCATTTTCAAAAGTGAATTTGGTTTTTTTCTCCAGGAATGTATTCAATGTTTTAATGGTATTTACATTCCTAAATATTAATAAATCTTTATGTTACATGTACTTAACTTGGGATATTTTGTAATGATACAATTGACATTGTTTCTCTATATGGATTATGAATATTTGAATGAGTTTTTCACGGAACCAAATTATTTTCCAAGTTTAAATTAGAGTTTGAAAGAACATTGATTATTATTATGATTTATAATATAATACTTGAAGTTTATCTATTTTTGAATAGTGAATGTAATTTTTTTATGATTATAGGTGCGATCAATACATATAATATGATGGTTTTAGCACTATTAGTTCTTATGATACGATGGGTAGAGACCACTTAAAACTCATTATAAAATGAATGAGTCTAATTATATCTCTCCAATTCATAGGATAATTATATTGGAAGTCGAAAATATGATCATTACAATTTTTAAGGGTTCTATAAGGGTAATATAAGGGTTATATGAAGAAAATATTCCATGATTCCAACATCTTTCAACCATGATTACGTGGGTTTTGATTGATTATTTTGATCAATATTGAAATCCCATGGCTCATTATTGTTGTTTCCAATGAATCATTACCTTAATAATTAATTATTTTATGATTCATGACAAATGATTTTAGTATTGATAGGTAAAAATACTCTTATGTTATCCCCAAGCATGCTTATTGTGTTATCATAACATTATTCTAATTTTATTACCACTAATGACATTCAATTGTTATTTCTTATGTTCCCCCTTAATAATAATTTGAGTTCATGGTTCTTATGTTTCATTTTCCACATTTTATAAAGTGTAATGATAAATTATTAGAGTCTATAAATGTTTCATATGTGAGAAAATATTTGTGAGATGTTGATTAATTAATATGGAATATGAAAAGCAAGGTTTAGTGTGAAAAATACTCTTGTTATATTATGATTGTTGTTTATGTAATATTTTTTTATAATTATATAATAATCTAACCCAAAAATCTCATCGGGTATGTAATTATTAAAATATCTCATTTTTAGTTTATAGTGTTTGGATGTAAAATGTTGTTTAAAATTTATCTATATCAAATCTATAAATGTAATGTTTATGTTTTTATCATCGAATCTGAGAGTATAGGATTGGGACTTTTATAGATGGTATTTGAGTAGGGTTTATAAAACATTTTATATTTTTATGTTTTAATGAGTGTTTATTTTAAGATTTATGGATACCATCATGAATTTCCGAGACTATGTTTTATCATAATTAAAACTTTTAGACCTCAATTATGATATGTTAAGTGATCAAATTTTAATGTGACTAATGATATCTTGGGATAAATTTTATTCGGAGAAAGTATATATTACACTTAGGTTTAACGTGAATTATTTCTTTTGGAGTATGTGATCTATTAGAATTTGATTTCAGTGCTTTCGACATCTTGAATACTCCGATTTTAGAGAAAAAGTTTTATGTTGGGGTGGCAATTGATTAAAGGATGAAATTATAACTGAAAATTAAATGTATTTCATTATTCATTTGGTCTATCTTGTAAACGAATTACCCAACTATATCGAAAAAATTCTTAAAACAAAATTTTTCTTATTACATTAATTTTTAATAAATAAATTCTCCCTTCATCAATCATAGATTTATGGTTTTCTATTTATTATATCTACAGGACATGTTCTCTACCACTATTTATTAGCCATTGAGTGTTATTTCCCCTTACATGTCTATATTTTTTCTTCCCAGTAATATTATCCAATTTTAAAACGTACTTATGTGTTATTCTTAATGGACTTCATATTTCACATTCAATATTTTCAAAAGCATGTTTTACTAGACCTTTCTATGATTTGGGATATAGAAAAAGGAATTTTAAAAAGATAGGCCTTTTACTATTTAGATCAATATAAAATTGGGAGGAACATTTTTTAAAAGTTATATATGTAACACCCAATGATTTTATATGATGAACATGTGTTTGATAAGGTGTATGGCACACAACACAAAGCACAAATGAACAACAAAATATTATTATGCAACCATGATCATTATAACATAGTAATAGAATTGGTGGGTATGAATAGGGTAAACACACTATTAAATAAAGATAAATTTCATATTGAATAAAAATATATTGATTAATTATTTGTAAATCAGAACTCAATTTTTTTAATAAATCCATTTTATTGTTGAATAATATTGTTTTTTTAAATTGGTATTAATTTCTTCTTATGAAAAAATAAAAAAATTAATTTGTTGAATGTTTTAAAATTTTATTTTATAAAAATGTTATTATTTTTTAAATTAACATTTCAAAATTACATTTGGGTGAAAATTTGGGGTTTTTATGGAAAAAGTATTTTTTCATTGAATAGTGAAAAATAAAGATTTTTTTAAAAACTATCATTTTATTTTATTTATAATGTATATTTATGGGTTGAAATTGATCTCCAAGTAGAATATGTATTATAAAATTATATATAATGTAATAATATTCATTTGAATAGTATATATACTTTATTTTGGTATAATTAAATTTTTAACATAAAAACAGTTTTTCAAAAAAATATTTTTCATTGCATTTTATGCATTTATATAAAAATTAATTTCCCCCATAATAAAAAAATTTAATATTTAAAAATTCATTGAATAATATGTATCGTTTTTACAGAGGTAGAAAATTATTTTCTTTTACTTTTAGACAACATGAATAGTATCTTTACAATTTTTTGATACAAAGGGTTAATGGAGTATTAAAAAAAGAAACAAGTAAAATGTGATAAAAATTGTAAAAAAAAATTATTTTATGAGATTATTTATGCTCATTATCAAATTAAATTATATTATTATAAATTCAGAGAAAATATTATTATAAAATTAATTTATATTATTTTAATATTTTAAGAGTATCTGGGATTCTCCATCCTCTCTCTTATAAAAGATAAGCTATTATTTTATTTTATTCACACATAAAAACATTTTGATTTTGGAAATAGAAATAGAAATCACTTCATAAATCCCTCATCAAATCATAGATTCCTATTTTTGATCATAAAATCAACCACGTATGTCTTTTGGTGTAAACATTAAGAGGGTTTCTAAAGAATATATATAGTTATTAACCTAGTGTTTATGTTTTATTTCATATTCCATCTCTTTGCTGACATATTAAAAAATTATTAACTCAAAAATAATCTTAAATATATATATATATATATTTCATATTAATTAAACAACCTATATCCATCTTCTCTTCCATTAAATAGGAAATGAATCTATTGTTTTTGTGTACAGTGGACTAGCACCCCACAAGATGATGTAATTTACAATCCATTACCATATATAAAAAATGGTAATAATGATATATTTAATGTATTTATATTATATTAATGACATATTGTTCATTATTAAAATATAATTTATAATATATTTTCTTATCTTTAAATAAAGTGATGAATGAAAACATTGTCTGTATGTACGTATGGACTACCACTTTCACGAGGTGATGTGAATCATTTTTCATCACCACATCACCAGGATAATATATATTGTTTTTAAAGAAGAAATATATAATTTATTATTTAATTATCATTATATATGTACAAAAAATTACTTACCTTAATTCTATAATTATCCTTGAAAAATGGAAACGTCACTCGAGCATACGTATGGCTTACCATCCTTGTGAATGTAACATACACAATTTTGTATAACTATCATTCATGATTGATTTTAAAATATATAATTGGAGAGTCAAAATATAAATTATGCCTCCATTATTATATTCGATATTATGAAAGAATGACCACTTTGACCATGGTCAACATTCTCAATTCATTTTGAAATTATGAACAAATCGTTATCAAGACACTAGACATGGAGTGAACTGGTTTTGTAATTAAACATGTCATTGTAAAAAATGAATCAATTGCATTAATAATATATTTAGAATCCTATTAATGTCTATTTAGAAATATAATAATTGAAATATGTTTTTTATATAGTATTTAATGTTCATGCATAGAATTTTGGGACTCAAGGTAAGATATTATATAATTATTTCCACTCGATTGGGTCATATTTAGTAATATTCCCCAATATATCTTTATATGGTTTTTAAAAATAACTTACAAAATGTTTTATATTTAATATTACATACATAATGATATTACATGCTTCAATTAAAATTAGTTTATCCAATTTATTTTACATTAATTTTTGAAATTGGTAAACGTTTTGTTAACTCAATTGCCTTTCTTTTGGATTTAACTCTTCATCATTGACATTGGTTTGAAATGATTTTTTTTTAATTTATATATAAATTTTTTTTTCTATACTTACACATTAATTTTTTTATTAATAAACTTTGTACATATTATCTCTATTTTATAAATGTCAATTTAATTATATAATCTTGATATGGGAAATTCAACACAAATTCTCTTTCCTTGGGACAAAATTTATGATATTCACATTTATTTTTTATAAAGATTATATACATCCCTTTTGAAATTTTATATCATCATCATTGTAATTTTCATGATATTTAATGTTTCATTTAATGTTATTCTTTTAATGGGATTATGATTTATATATTTCTAAACTGGAAAAGTCTTAATTTAAAAAAATCATTTATTTAATAGATTGTTTTAATTAATTGTTATGTTGGGGGAAATCATGTGATATTAATCCGCTAAGCCACAAATATTTTGATTTTCCGATAGTTATGAATTGTTTTTAATTTTTTTTTAATTTCTATTTTCCCTTTTTTTATTAATGAATCATCTAGATTGTTATTTGTAAGTGATACTGATCTTGTATCATATTTTAGAAATTTTTTTGAAAATGAACTTTTATAAACCTAATTTATATAATAGATATATATTACATGATCAGTGACAATCATTTAAAAAACATTATTCAATATGTAATAAAATATTTTAAATTTCTCATTTTTGATTCACTTTCTATAACTCTTTCAAAAGAATATTTATTTTTAACATTTTAAAAATAATTTAATTTTCCAATTTAATGAACTATATTTTCATTGAAGATATCATTACAATTTTTTAGGATTATTTTAATTGAATCTTTTTATTTTACAATTTTTTTTAAAAATGATTTTCAAAGTCTAAAGTGTATTTTCATCAATAATTTTTTCATGAAATTTTAATTGTATATACATTAATCAATTACAATAAACCTTAATGATAATTATGATTTATTGGGGATATTTTGCAATGGTCTCATCATTATAATTTCTCTAGATGAATTATGATTTTTTCAAAGAGGTTTTCCTGGAAACCATTTCTCTACCACTGGTAAATCAAACTAATATAACTTATTATTGTTTTGATTTAAAGGTGAATTATTATAAATTTTTTATTCATGTGTTGTACATGGACATTTTTTGTGATAACATGTGAGTCTGATACATTTTATACAATGGTTTTAGGTCTATTATTTCTCATGATATGATTGGTTTATCCCAATTACATCTCATGACACAATTGGTATGTCCCATTATAGCTCTACAACGAATTTTTTAATGATATTTGAAATCTATAGTATGGATATTATAATTTTCATGGGTTCCATTAATATTCTATAAGGGTTTTATAAGATAATGTTCTAGGATACATACATGTTTTCATTATGATTATTTTTGGTTTTAATGATTCAATTGATTAAGTAGGAAATCAAATGTCTCAGTATGATTGATTCCACTGATCTTTTTCCATTTTTATATCTTTACAACCTGTTTTATAAATTTTTGAATGGGTATTGATATATATGAATTATCAAATTTTATACTCACTCACTTTTAATATTTTATCTTAACGTTATGATCAACGTTTTTCAACTAAATAAATTCAATTGTTAATGCATATGTTTACCCTTACTGAGAATTTTAGATCACCCTTGTTATTTTTAATTTTTCAAAACATATGAATAACTATGATAAATTATTTGAGTTTAGAATGTTTTCATATGTAGATGAATTTTCAGGAAATAGGGAATAATTAATATGGAATATGAAATGCTGGTGATAGTGGGAAAAATACTCTTTTAAAGTCATGTGTATTTGTTATGTACGAGTTATTACTAAATATATTAATCTATACAAATAAAATTTCAATAGGTATGTATATGATTATCTATATCATTTAATTGTTGTAATGTTTATATGTGATCAATTGGCCACATTTAAAGATATCAATACTAGAAATGTAATGATTATGTTTTTAGTACTTGATATTTGAGTGAGGGTTTAGGGACATTACATAAGTTGATGACATGATGTCCCATAAATGTATTCAAAATCCTTATGACATTAGGAGACAAGATAATTTTTAAAAACATATTTAGAAATAAAAAAAATTTGGAATTATTTTGTTTTTGAAATAAATATATTGATAGATGAATATGAAGTTTAAATTATGTGAATAATTTTTTTCAGGTAATAATGATTCTTTTGTGGGGATGATACAAAATGATAAACAAACCAAATATTAGGAAAATTTTTTCTTTTTATTTGAAGAATATTACAGTGAATATGTTGTGTCGGGTGATCATTATGAAATTTTTATAAAATTAAATATTAAAAAAAAATCAAGAGAATTTTTTTATATTTTTTATTTATATAGAAGTAATTAATGAAAACTACAGCCAAGGATTTTTCACATTAACCATTAGAAAAACAAAACTAATATATCTTGAGTATCAATGGAATTAGTCAAACATTATGTAAGGAGTTATTACATTTTCATTAGATGAAATTAATATATAAAATAGGTGAAACTAAAATATGAATATCAATCAAACATCATTGATTGAATATTACTTTATTGAGTTTGTGTAGTTCTGTAAAATGTGAATTAAATTAATTTTATCACCAAATGTTATATTAGAATATCAATAAAAATAAAAAATGGGGGATTCAAAGGAGTTGTGAAAATAATTTTAGGTCAAATATGTGCCCATGACACTGAAGTATTTAGGAGTTACAAAAAAAATTACAAACAACTTGGGTTTGTTTTTTAGTGGTTATTTAGTGGATCAAGAAAAATTAATAGTGGATATTATGATTTTTTGGAAGAAATATTGTTTTGGATAGTAATATTTTTGTGACGTGATATGTAATGGTTAATGTTATAATGTTTGGATGAATAATGCTTGGTGAGGAAGTTAATTAGATGAAATATTATAACCAAATTTTGTTAGATGTTTGAGTGGAGGAAAAACCACTACATAGAGAAATTAATATCAGTCAAAAATAAATTTTTTATAATTGATATTGGTTGATGATATATTGTGGTTGAGAGTACAAAAAAAATATTTGGAAAATGGCTTTCTAACCAATCACGAAATAAAAATTTCACTAGATGAATGATGTTTCTAAATGGCTCATTAAAAAAAATCTGGATGGGGTTCTATGTTCTTTAAACCAATCCTTTTAATTCCCTTCTTCATGACTATGATGAACATTGTTTTTCAAATGGTTTATCATCAATATTAAAATTTGTAATTATAAATACTTCATTAAAATGTGATATTAATGAAGTTTAAGTATGATTGAATTCATGGAGAACTCATGATGATTTAGAAATATTATATAATAGTTTAGAAAAATTGAAGTGAAATTCCATGTTTTGAAAAAATAATAATTTTTAATTTTAGTGAGATGGTATAAAATAATGGGTTACTCCACTTTACATGTCTGGGGAACCTTTAAATGTGGGTGAGAATTTAAATCATAATATGGAAGTGATTAATTTTATGATACACCTAAATATCAAGAGAATTTTTTTCAGAAGTTACATTCTATCTACAGATCAGTTTCAGGGTGGAAAAATGTTCTAGAAAGAGGCAGTTTCAATTCAAACTATCAAACATAATTTTAGTTAATGATACTCGATAGATAATTCAGAGATATTATTCTTACAATTTTATGAGTTAATGTATTTTTACTATCATTTAGTGATCAATTTAAATCAAGAAATTATTTTCAATGAGTCACACAAAGTATAATTTCACCATACACTGAATAAATGTACCGGATGGAAATATTTCAGATAGATGGAATAGAATGGAATCGATTTTCTGATTAAATTTTTTTTATAATAAATTATAACATTTCATAATATTATTATGGAACATGTTTTTAGAATAAAAATTTCAAAAAATAAATAGAGTCATTATAATCATATCAATAAGGATATATAAAGAGAATGCCCAAAGTTGGAACAATGTTTAAATCACTTATTTATTATTGAATTTAAATTGACATATAAGAGTTTTCATGGAAATGATATTTGTTCTAAAACTGAGGTTGAACCTTATAAATATTTTTTGCTTTTTTAATTTTTAATATATTCATGCTTGTGAGTTTTTTTATAAAAGGTGGCGAAGAAAGTATCTATAACATGTCAGAGTGGTTAAATTTCATAATGTTATATATTTTTTAAAAATTGTTAATTGATTGAATCCCCCATTATCAGTTGATCAATGAACCTTAATTACGTTAATTGGAATCCGATCTATAGTTACCCTATTGAATCCAAATCAAGGATAATCACAATTCAGTTAACATTAGAGGTATTCCTGTAATTTTATTGAAACATTTATCATAATTTAAAATTATAATTACACTATATCTTATATCTTTTTGAGTGAAGGAAATTGAATCATTCGAATCATTTTCTCATGTGTTGGGAAATATTCATATAATAAATATAATGATGGAAATAATATATAGGATCATAGTAAATCTATAGTGACCCACAATTCTAATACATAATTATGACATCATAATAGATAAATAATAACTATATAACAAAATAATCCATTTTATAATCATTTTGGTCTAGTTCTATTGAGTACATCGATACATAAAAAACTATTTTTTAAGTAAACTACATCATCTTCAATAATGCTCATAAAAACTGGCTTTCTTCATACAAAATTTCATTTGTATTACATTTTTTCCTAATCTCATGAAATTAAATATAATAATTGGATATCTCAGATGCCCAGTATGAGTATGCAAGGGAGATATCAACATAACCTAAGAATAATTTTATGATTATAACCCAACAACATATTAACATTTAAAACCCATAACTTAGATATCATAGATCATAAACATGATAAATGGAATAATTTTTGACAGACAAAAATCATAATGAAGTCAAATAATATGGGTTGTCAGAACATAGCATAGACATACAACATAGATTTGTCACATTCACTTGTGAATATAATTAAATTTCCTATTATGTCATTGTTAATTTAAAAAACTATCTAAGAGGAATGAGATCACTCAAAAAACCATAATAGTAGTCTAGGATTTCTATTAATATGATCATAGATGAAAAATTCCCTTACTGAACTGGTTTCATTACCCATTCCACTCATATTTATCTCGTATGTTAACATTCATTAGCCAATTAATTGGAAGGTGATATAGGTCCTTAATATCATGTAGTCAAAAACATTTTGTGAAATATGAATGTAAATAATAGATAATATTTAAATACATGGAAAGATTTAGTTTTCATAAAAATTCATAATTAAAAAATGGACAAAAAGAGATGATTTTCATAAGAATTATATCATTTCACCATTTCTTAACCGATGGGAAATGAATATGATTCGTAAAAATATTTTCATCATAAAGATAAACAATACCAAGAATGATTATATATTATATAATTGAAGGATGACATTGACTAAGAATCTATAATTCATATAGATGATTCTCTATTGATGAGGAACCTCAAATAAATATAAATGATTATTTAAATCACATACATATCATTCATTGATTGCAAGGTCTAAAGGAAAAACTCATTGTCATGATTGGAAAATTAATAAGTATTCGTGAACATACCTAAAATATATAATAATGTCCCGGATTAGACAATAATTCCCCCCAAAACGGTGTAATGAGTCTGACCTGCCAACCTCTCGAACAATGAAAATTCTTAAGCCTCATCAGTCCACATCATATGGGATCATACCTTTGGAAAGTAGGTTCAAATGAATATTGAATCATTGCATGTTTCCTGTTCTATGAATAAACCTGTTAGAAACCGATTGGAATTTTAAACCTTAAACAAACAAGGTCATCCCCATTTCCAAAAGAAACAAAAATGGTGAACCCGACGTGAATCCTTAACCAAGTTAAATGATGTTTTACTTATTTGATAGGCCCGTATTAAACTCCATATGAGATCCAAAAATGAAAATAATATCATATGTTCTCATCCAAAAGATTTAGTCTAGACAAACTTATCTTAATTATGTATGGTATATCAAATTGTCACGCTTTTCTAAGATCTATCTGCATGACAGAGATGGCTGGATGATGACATCACATACTCAACGTCTTCAACGATGGGTCTCAAATGCATTGGTTATGGAATACTGTCAACACAGTACCATTCTGACTCTGGAGGCCGCTCGACAAGCCCTCCAAGTTAAAAATCCATCCTAGTTGTCCGGACAGGGATGACCAGTGGTCAAGAAGCAGGTGGTTCCAACAACCTTTTCCAACCGTTTCGGGTGATTATCCCTAGAACGCAACAAACAGTATCTCTCATATTATAGATAGGTGAAGGAAGAGATCACTCACAGCCTCAGTTAAAGAAGGCAGGAGTCTATAATGAGGGATCCCATCAACAATCACTACCAAAATCGTGTGGTAGTTCTCCCTCAATATGATGAGGGTATCGCCATAAGGGGTTCTGCTGAGGTTCCTCAGACCCGAGCATGCAAGATGAACTGTCAGAGGTGAAATATGGTCAACAAGGAGTAGGTTCTTACTTCTACACCCTCCAGAGAAGTCCATCAAGGCAATTTGATGGAAAAAAATGAGCAGACATATACACCCATCTGTCCTTATGTTACTGCCCAGCTTACTCATCAGGCATTAACACGCCAATCCCACCAGGAAATTCTGGCGGAGTATTATAGGTAGTCATATACATCTATTTATAATTCATCAGTTATTCAGCAGGCTCGTCTGACTACAACCCAAGAATCATTACTATTAAATGTGGTGGGGAACAATCAGTAGGCACATACACCTGAAATTCATTTGGAAAACCAACAATCTCATTTGGTATCACTTAGAGATGTCAATTGGAAAGCTCCAATGACAAGCAAGAGGCAGAAACCATTTTCTGCCACCACACATGATTACTATCAGAATTCAGTAACATTAAAAGGTGGAAAAGAGCATGAATACACACATACTCCGAGCACAGAATGGATTTATATTCCCATTCTGGTAGCTGAAGTCTCCAATAACATTCTGACAATGGTGAAAGAGAAAAAGAAAATCCCTACCCATATTCTGGATACCTATCAGAATATTATAAAGACTTCAGCAGCATCATAGGAAAATAATCATAAATTTGTCCCTATCAATGGAGTGACTCATCAAAATTTCACTCCGGAGAAGATACACATCTTTGTTATAGTCCAGAAGAGTTGTGGGGAATACACCCCCATGTCATATTGTCAATTAAGCCAGGAACATACACCTGATTTGAGTGAATATAATCATCCTAAACTGACTATTTCTCCTGAGCAGGCACATACACCTGTCCATAATAACCACTTTCTTCAAAAAGTGGTTTCCAAAGTTAGTAAGAAGGCATCAAAGAAAAATATCAGTCCTAAGCAGTCAAGAAATCCATATCCAATAAGCAATAAGGACTTGCTCGATGCTATTGTTCTTGATGCACTCAGACAATTGTTTGTTGCAACTCAAGATTATACTCTCTCATTTCCAGATTCCGGAAGCAACAACAACAATAAAAAATGTCTTCATCAGACACTTACTCATAAAGTCTTTCTTCATGAATGTTCGGTCGATATCAAGGTATTATCTTCATATTAGAGCCACGATAACCCTCTATGAGGCCAGAAGATCAAGGAGAAAAATGTTTCATCATTTTCTATAACCCACCATGGTGGTCCTCTCCATGATGATGAATTTATCTGTGAAAGTCCTCTCCCAAGTAGTAATTCTCATTTCCTATAAAATTCATCAAAGGAAAATTCAGTAATGAGAAAGCCTTCTTATCTTGAGGCATATGAAAATTCAAAGCTAGTAATGTATGATGCTTTACCGCTAGTGGCTGAAATACTTTCTAAATCAGAAGATAGCCCAGGGTGTAGGTCATTCTCCGAACCACCCCTGGGTCATTCAACAACTAATTTGATAAATGAATTCTTTACCAATCGTGTTGAATCTGATAAAGAAACAAAGAAGCACCAACATTGGTCTTGTCAGGTAGAAGAATATTCATCGAGTGATAAGGAGGAAGTGCTGAATATGAGAAAACAACTGGAGAAAGGTGAAGTAACAGTCATGTTTTGGCATTTGGTTGACTCTTAGTATGATATTCCAGAAATATTGACTAAAGATTGTATTCACGATATTCGTCTCAACATGTGTAAAACTCTTTGTCACTTAAAATAGAAACTATAATCTTATGATGAATATTAAAATCATTTCAAGGTAATAGAAGGTTTACAACACCAAATTGATTTGGCATCACCCACAGTTTCCCAACATCCAAAGGTTGAAAATTAGCAGAGATCCCTTCAGTGTTCATGCCTTGGTGCGTTAAAAATGTTTTCCCTATTAATTAACAATTCCCCATATGGTATTCATTTTAGGGGATGGGGTGTTCATGGAGTACTGCATTTCACTGTACACTCCTATCAACAAAGCCCGCCAAAGTTGGTGTCATGCAATGTTATTTTCCATGGTTGGGCACATCTAACTGGTTTTGTGCATAATCAAAGGATTTCCCAAGAACGGGCCTCAAATAGTTCTTCCCAAAGTCAGGAATATAATGAACAAGTTTTCTAATTACTCTTGCATCAATAAAATGAGAATATAAAATAGGCTTCTCATTTAGAGAATACAAATAATCTGGTAACATATGTTTCAGAAGTAATCTGATGGTCATCTGAGGCAAGTGTTTGGAGCGGATTTCAGATGATGCATCCAGCTAATTAGGGACTAAAGTCCACAAAATCAGGAGAGATTTTCTAAAAGACTAATATATAGCAGCTCAAGAGCCACTTAAGCTTTCCATACTGTGGACTCTTATAATCCAACCCTTGTGATCAATAGATAGGATTCAAGGAGTTGAGTAGGAATAGAAGGAACAAACCAAGTCCACTGGACTGGGGACCTTTTCAATTTATCAATCTCATCCTCAATGAAATTCAGTCTTCTCTTGATTAGGGAAGAATCCACAGGAGGAACACGAGCCGAATTATAAATAGATTCCCTCCAAATTACGGTTCATCAAGAAGATCCTGAGGGATCAACAAAACAAAAGGCAATGTCTCTTAAAGGGCATGGAAGAAGGAAATATCACAAAAATACCAAACTAAGGGATGCAATGTGTTATTCATCCATAAATATCATCAATGTCGTTTTCACTAATCCCCCAGAACATGAGGATCACTCAAAGGACTCAGATGAAGAATTTCACATTCAAGAGGTTGTACACATAGAAATAAATGAAGAAGGTGTGCGTACAAGAAGCCAAAGGAATTCCCAGAGGCAAGATATTCCTTCAGGTATTTCCCTTCTATACTAGAGAAAGGCACATCCTAAGGAAAGGGTAAAATTCAGGTTACATACCACCCTACCTCTAGAGAAGGCCAATCACTCTCATTAGAGGAAAGGTTTGCATAGCTGGAAGAAGAAATGAAGGAGTTAATGAGGTTGAAGGCAGAACTACTTCAAGGTAGTCATCCTCCTAATCGTGCTGGAGTTATTTAGTCAAGGGAATTCATTGCAGCTACCTGGATGGATCAATAATATCCTCAATTACAAGTACACCCTCACAGGTCTAATCCTATGGGTCATATGCGACAGCAACCAGAAGTACTACCATCAGTTGTAGTACCAGTCACCATGCCCGTCCAAACTCCAGTTATTGTACCTTCTAAGGTACAAGATCAACCAAATGTTTCTCAAAAGATAATTAATACCATTGAGTCATTAACATCTCTGTTGGAAGATATGGAAGGAAATCATGCATTAGTTCAACCGGAGGAGAGATCTTACCCTGAATGGGTGGATACAATTCCCCGCCCCCATAAAATTTTGAAAGTACTACATTCCCAATTTATAATTATTCAGGAGATCCATAACAACACTTAACACATTATGTATCTCATTGCGATCCAATGATGGGAAATCTTAAATAACAAGAAGTAGTTATGCTCAGGTGTTTTGTACAGTCATTATAAGGAATTTCTTTCATCTGGTATATAAGCTTGCAATCTCGGTTGATTACTTTGTGGGAGGATATCCGTCAAAAATTACTTCATCAATTCATCTCAACATTTCCAAAGACAAAAAAAATTTATCTTACAAATTGTAATAAAAGGGAAAATAAAAGAGTTTCAGATTTCATTGCTCGATAGAAGGGATTAACATATTCATTATGTTTAACACTCCCTTAAGAAGAGTTACTTCCAATCTATGTGGAAAATCTGTATGATGAATTATGCACACCATTGATCCCAATGAAATACACAGGAGGGTTTCAAGACCTCACTTCAATCACATAGTAGATAGAAAACTCTATTACAAAGAATAAGGCTAAAACTCATGTAATTCCATCAGTTCCAGGAAGGAGAATGGGGAAAGCAGAGACTAATACAGTTACACATAAACAAGAACATGTACCTTCTGTCACTTCAAATACATCATCATATTGAATGGATCCACCTCCTGAGCATCAACAACAACAACCACCTCATTAATAAGATCAAAGAGATCAAAGGTGGAAACAATTTGATGATTTGAAGAAAAAATTTTATTCATTCCAGAATGAACAAGTTCTTGGCTACATTATCTCGCCTCTGGAAAACCATATGGTTCAGTTTCCAAGGCCCAAAAGGCCGAACAATGAAGGATATGAAGACCTTCCCAATCATTTCCCATTTCATCAGATGATAGGGCATCCCATTCAGGAGTGTTTTGTCTTAAAATACCTCCTGTAAAAGATTATGGACTCTGGATAGGTAAAATTGAAACGTACATCAGCCCGAGTAGCATGTGTTACTCCTACTGATCCAGAGGAAGACGGCGAGTGGAATGAAGTCAAAAGTAAAAAATGTGCATAAATATGATGATTGGATTGTCAGGAAAACAATCAACTGAAGTCATATTGTTTTACGAACACAATTGAATCAACAAATTGTGTCTTCTACTATGAATTCAACAACAAAATACCCTTCATCAGAAAAAATATATTCAATGAAGACTGCATAATTCTAAGAATGAAGAAAAGTCAGAAGAAGATGAGTTCATTTCAAAGATAAATTTTATTGGACTCTGGAAGATTTTATGTCATCTACTTCAAAACCATGTGCACCGCCCCACCAAATGATATAGCCTGAAATGGTTCATCCAAATGAGTTTTCACCAGATTAAAAGTTGATCATTGGTTCTATTAACATTATTCACTTAATAGATTTGTATGCCAATCACAGTTTTCATCTTGATGAGCCTAAGTTCCCTCTATCAAATAGAGGAATTGGAGGGGTTATAGAGGTCTAGGATACAGCGGTAGAAATGGATATTTCAGAAGCCACTATTCCAATCCTTCCCCTTATAGAACTATATATGCAGCAGAAAACCGTGGAAAAGACCTTCGGTGGGATCAACAAGAACAAGAAAGTTCTTACACACATGGAAAATTCAGTCCTTGCACAATTTTTTTCAAGTATTGGTTAGAGATTACGCCTTGTTCCTCCCAACAAATAAATAGACCTAGTCGGTCTAATCTGCCAATGCTAGGAGTATTTCAAACTATCACCCTGATAAAATATGCATCTACCTCCAAGGCATCAACAACTAAGGCACCTGCAAAACCACATGTTCCTATTGGGAAATACAGACCTTTGGACCAAAAGTATGAGGTCATGAAACATTTGGCCCTTGTACCGTCCATGTTATCATTTACGGATGCCTTGAATCTATCAAATGATCTTCAAGAAGCACTCATTGATCCTTTTTCAAGCCCTTAGTAATTTGAAAATGAAATTGTTGAGGCTGAAGTCTAACATATAGAGAATTATACTGTAGAATTACATGCAGTGATGTCTTTTACAGATGAATATGAAGAGGATGTCGTGCATGGACATATTAGAC
The DNA here is from genome assembly GCA_963277665.1 of Viscum album. Lineage (NCBI taxonomy): Eukaryota > Viridiplantae > Streptophyta > Magnoliopsida > Santalales > Viscaceae > Viscum > Viscum album. The sequence goes on along the minus strand of OY728142.1, from coordinate 1,282,113,934 downwards.
CTTTGTATATATATAGTAAGGTCAATTATGTAGACATCTGACAAGCATTCATTGATAATGGTTCAGGAGTCATCCTCATCCCTATTCATACACTTCATCGATTGGGCCTCACCGAATCTGATTTATCTTCTTCTACATTAATGTTGCAAGGATATGAAAAAAATGAACAAGAACCTCTGGGCAAGATTACACTCAGAACTCGGTTTGGAAACCTTGTATCAAATTTATATTTCATGGTTGTTCATCATTACATTGCCTTAAATATTTTTCATGGAAGACCTTGGCTACATCAACATGCATCTCCACCCTCATCATACCATCATTATCTCAAATATTGTTTCAATGGTAAAATTGGGACATTATATGGTGATAAATCCCAATTCAAAACATGTGAATCTCAAATATTTGAGGGAGAATTCAATCACATGGAGGGAAAGGAGAAATCCATGAAAAAAGAGGTTACCAAAATTAATGCTTCATATGGTTTGGAAAATATTCCAGTAAACCCATTCATACATGTAAGTACAGATTATGTGTTGCCTATTAGTCAAATTTACAGGAAAAACCAAAATAAAAATACTCTTATGGAAACTTCCATAATGTTAATTACGGTAACCGTGCTAGAAAACATGGTATAAATTGTTGACACACTAGGCAATGATGAAAGCTCAAATGGAGATGTCTCATTTCATCCGCTGAAATACAGCAATTCTATACTTCATCAACCATGCCTGAAGAAGTTATAACAATGTCAGAGATGAATGATGATGTCAATTCTCAATCCAAAATCACCTATTTATTACCCAAGGAAGACCCTTCATCATCAATAGGGTCAGAAATTGCAGCCTCTTCTTCACGATGTTCAAATTTTATCTTCTCTCGTGATAATTGAAAATATTCTTCATCATCTACAATGATATTAGGAAAAGAAGAAATAAAACATACTAAAGAAGAAAAGGATGATCTCAGGTATTCTCCTCCAGTATTTGAAGAGGGAATCTCTACCACTGTGGATGAACTCAAAGAAATAAATCTGGGTACAAAAGAAGATCCACGTCCCACTTTAATTAGTGCGACCACAACGCATGAAGAGCAAGAAATTTATATTTCATTTTTAAAGAAAAATTTAGATAAATATGATTGGAATTATACAGAAATGAAAGCCCTTCATCCTAATGTTGCTACTCATCATTTGGGTTCTCCAGAAGAACATCGAGGATTCAAGCATGCCGCAATAAGAACACACCCAACTTATGCCACCAAAATTGAAGCTGAAGTATATAAGATTATTAATGATAAATTCATCAGAGAAGTTAAATATCCCAAATTACTAGCTAATATTTTCCATTTGAAAAAGAAGAATTGACAAATTAGAGTTTTGAATGACATTAGAGATCTTAATCGGCATTGTTCCAAGGATGATTTTCTGGTTCCGATCAAAAAACTATTAATTGATACAACAGCTAGGTATGAAGCACTTCCATCATGGATGGATATTTTGGGTATAATCAAATCTGAATGGCTCTAGAAGATGAAGAATCTACAGCCTTCAGATCCCCTCAAAGTGTGTTTTTCTATCGGGTAATGCCCTTTGGCCTGAAGAATGCAGGTGCAACAAATCAACCTGCCATGCAACATATCTTCAAAACATTTTTAGGGAAATATGATTAATGATATATGAATGATTTGGTGGTTAAATCCAGACAACGTTCTAATCAACTTGTCAATCTGGGAATGCTATTTCACAAACTTCGACAACACAATTTCAAGAAGAACCCATTAAAAGGTGCTTTTGGCATAATCTCATGAAAATTTCTCGGCTTTATTGTACGCCATCATGGTATCGAAGTTGGTCCTGAGAAGAAAATATCAATCCTTGGTATTTTACATCCTCGAAATTTTAAATATTTATGATGACATCATGGACACTTGGCCTATATTCGACATTTCATTGCCAATTTGGTAGGCAAGTGTTTACCCTTCACCAATATAATGATGAAGGGTGTCACCTACAAGTGGACTAAAGAATGTCAAGAATCATTAGATGTTCTTAATAGATATATCGTGATTCCATCAGTATTAATTACACCCATTGAAGGAATACCATTTATTCTCTATGTGACAACTTTAGAGAGATCATTGGGTTCCTTCCATGCCCAATAGAATGATGATGTGAATGAAAACAACTTTTACTATCTTATTCATACTATGCTTGAGGTAGAAAATCGATATTCAAGTATTGAAAAGAGTTTCATAGAATTAATCAATGCAGTTCATAAGTTGTGATACTACCTGCATCATCATGAGGTTCAATTGTTATCTCGCAATAAACCACTCAAATTTATCCTTAGTCGTCCAACTCTTATAGGACCTCTAGCAAGGTGGGCTGTTATTTTGCATCATTTTGATATCCATTCTGTGTCTCAAAAGGAAAAAATGGGACAAGCTCAGGCCGATTTCCTTTCTGAAAACCCATCAGTAGAAGATACATCTTTAAACATTGAACATCCTGATGAGAAATTCTTCTCTATTCAAGACAATCCTCAAACATGGACAATTTACTATGATGGTGCTTCTAGAAGTCCAATAGGGAAGAAATTGGAAGATCCTAAATTCATCAAATTTGGGTTAGTAATTGTGCTTATTTTCCCAGAAAAGGCAGTTCTACCCTATTTCTTTTTATTTTTGGGAGGTGGTACAAATAATAAAGCAGAATATTGAGCTCTCTTCCTAGGCTTGTAATTGGAGCTTCAGGAATAGGTGAATTACTTAAATGAAAATGGTGATTTAGATTTTGTAATCAAACAAATCAATGGGGATTATGCCATCAGAAAAGAAGAGGTAATCCATTTTTATGATTACGTCAGAGATTTAATGGTGGAATTTCCTTCAGAACCGACATTTTTTTATATCCCACGATCACAAAATTCTTAAGCTAATGTAATGCCTATTGTAGCCACAACCCTAGCATATCAAAACCGGTATGAAACAATAATCAGTATTTCCCACAATCATATAGTTTCACCTTATTTTCAAATCATAATAGAGAAGATCAATGAAATCTGTCCCATTTCTGAACCATATGGTCATACTACAGGATGGATGACACCTATTAGGGAATACCTTCAAGATAGAACACTCCTACCTGATAGAGCTAGGAAAGAACAATTCTGGCGATGCGTAGTCAATTTTACAATTTAGGATAACCCAGATCACCTAGAAAAAATTCTTTACAAGCAAGGTTCTGATGGAATTCTCTTTAGATTTATTGATGGTGAAGAGACAATGGTTTTATTAATGAAGTACATGTAAGAGTTTGAGGTGCCCACTAGTCTGGACATAGACTTTTTGTTCAAATTCAAAGGCTTGGATACTTCTATCCATCTATGATACAAGATTTTGTTGATTTCACTATGAAATTTCATTCATTCAAAGTATGTGCCAACTTCATTCATCAACCCCCAGAGTTTCTTAATACAGTTAAATACTCATGTTCATTTTCCACATGGGGATTGAATGTAGTAGGACCATACCCTTCAACTACATCCAACAAGGTTATGTATATTCTTACTACTACTGACTTCTTTTCCAAATGGGTAGAGGCAATACCTCTCATTGAAGTTACTTCTAAAATAATTGTTAGCTTCATCAATTCTAGCATCATTACCAGATTTGTTGTCCCTCATACCATATTGACGTAAAATGGCACCTACTTCTGTTCATACAAGGTAAGGAAGTTGTATCAAGAATAGAACATCAAATCCAATCATTCATCTAGTATCATGCAGTGGACAATGGCCAAATCAAAGCCTTCAATAAGAATCTTTCAAACATACTACAAAATATGGTGGATAAAGATAAGAAAGCATGGCCTGATAAACTTTTTCATTCTTTATGGGATTATCGGACCACCAACAACACTGCTATGTGGTCAACTCCATATTCATTGGCATATGGAACAGAAGAAGTCTTTCCCATTGAGGTTCAATTACCTTTGCTCAGAGTATCAATTTTTTATCAGTCATCTACAGATGAAAAATCTCAAAATCGATTGGATGAATTGGAACGATTGGATAAAAAAAATTGTGCACATTTCACCATATAAAAGTTTATCAGAATATAATTGCACATTATTTCAACAATTTTTTTTGTCTTCATTCATTTATTAATTTAGAATTGGTATTGGTACTCAGAGTGACAATGATACCAAGGATGAAGCCTCTAAATCTTTAGCCAAAGTGTGAAGGACCTTATTCAATACATATGGTCTACTCTAATGGAGCTTATTCTTTAATCTCAATGGATGGAGAACTCATTACAATTCCAACCAATGCAAGATTCTTGAAGAAGTATTTTTGTAACACAAATTCACTTTTCCTAGACACATGATGCTAAAATGTGCATCAGTTTGTCCTAGCTACATGATGCTAAACTGTGCAACACTTTGTACTAGCTACATGATGCTAAACTATGCAACACTTTTCCCTAGCTACATCATGCTAAACTGTTTAGCACATTGACCAGGCTACATGATGCTAAACTGTTCATCTCTTTGTCCTCTCTATATAACACTAAACTGTGCAACACATTTTGCTAGCTACATGATGCTAAACAGTGCAGCACATTGTCCTAGCTACATGACGCTAAATTGTACAGCATGGGTCCATGAATATGCCCTTAATCTATTTTAGTCCCTACTGCAAGACTTTAAACTGCATAGTCCCTTTAGTCCTTTCTGCAAGTCTTTAAACTGCATAGCCCCTCTACCATCTAACATGACGTTAAACTATTCTTCTGAGATACAATATGATAAACTGCCAAGCACCCCACGTCTATGACACATGTCATTTAAACTTTGAAACAATCCATTATACCTCTTACATGACCTTAAACTATGCATCGTTAGGGTTGTTTCTACAAATTGTATCTCACACCAAGCATGAATCACATGATATTAGAGTAATATTCAATCATAACACCCTCTTTGGGATGCTAACCATGCATATGTCCCAACACCATCTTTGGGTCGTTGTCCTCAAGTACAACTCGATCACCAATTCATTCTTCAATGGAACTACACAGTCTTTGATCCTCACCTTCTAGGCTGGGTACATAGGCAACTTCCTGAGGTTGAAGACCAAAAACAACATCTTCCCAACAATTCACCTCCATCTCATACGATGTTGATCCGTGAAGCCCCCCCAAACTAATATCTTCATATTAGTTCACCATCATCCTTGATATATGACGTTAAACTATACAGTCTTTAATTTTTATCACTACAAGACATTAAACCGCATAGCAATACATCTTAGCTACATGACGTTAAATGATAAAGCATGAGTCCATGCATATGGCCTTAAACTATTCACACCTTTTTCCTGTACGAAAATAAACTACAACATTCTTCGACACCCTCACCAGAGTGGGAATACTTTTCGGCATTGATCTTGAATGATGTTATATTCCAAAACTACGTGCATACATGACAATTCCCAATCCTTTAATCTCAGATCCAACCACCATTGCACTAAAGTCCCCTTTCACCCTCCAAATGTACAAACCAAATCTATACATATGGTATTTCAAGAACTACTTATGGATTGATTCTAATCCTTATGAGATACGTAGGAATATTCGAGTATCCCTCAAATATAGCACCAAGTCTTTTGGACGAACACAAAATTCCACTTTCCGTCCCTAGGAAAATATGACCCCCTATGTGCACATGAATGTGGAATGAAAAACCTGGTCTTTATTCATATCAGTTTTATAACAAACAAACAATGTGTCTCCCTCATTATGGTCCGTACACTACAACCCTAAACTATGATATCCTACACTCTCATCTCTCATAACGTCTATATATATTACAATAACTACATTTGGATTGATTCCCATTCTAGTGAGATATGTAGTGAAGTCCACCAACTCAATTCAGGACCCAGCCACAACATGATTATGGTTGGCATTGGTCACTATATCTTCTTCATGCATTTGACAATTCCCATTTTGATGTGTCATACTCATAACCTTAAATACTTATAGATATCTATAACCCTTTTCTTTACTTCTAATCACAAAATTACTAATTCTCAGGAATTCCTCTGCCTGACTATACAACGCGTGCCCATAGGTGGCCTTGCATAAGTAGTGTACATCACAGACCTGTCATCCAAAAGATGCTATTATTTGACTACGCAGCCAATGCCCTTTAGTGCCCCTGCATAAATCAACACCCTAATGGGTTTGTTAAATAGTGGTAATTTTATTCTTTAGAGGAAAACCACTTTTTTTATTGGTCATAACGACAATATGTAGGCATCCAAAAAAACAACCATCCTTAACATATTTGTCACATACTAGTTTTCATGATCCAAAAGTATTCATGTCTATAGTTTATATTTCCCTTCCCTACGTTTGGGTCAGACCTTCGTAGGAGTGACATTCATCCAATTCATTGATAATCTTGATTGGGAATATCCTCTACATATTCAAGTAACCCTATACATACAGCAAACTCTATCCCTTGGAAGAATTGAATATCCATAAACATTCACTGGCATTTAGCAAAGGAAAAGTAAAATTTTTTAGAGTTATTTTTCTTGAATATTAAACATGTGATCCTATGTGGCCTTGAATAAGTAGTCTTCATAATAGACATGTCAGCCAAAATATTCTATTATTTGACTATGTATATAATGCCCTTAAGTGGCCCTGTATAATTCAACCCCCTAACGGGTTTGTTAAATTGTGGTAACTTCACTCTTAGGAAATAATTCCCTTAATTCCTTTTAGCCCTTTTTTCATATCATTCCTCATATTCAAAATTTCATAATTCATAGTTTACATGTTTTCCCCAATACATGATTGTGGTAATATGTTCTCGAACAAATTATCAAGTAAATGAGTCAATTTTAATCTGTTCAGTCAAAGCTATTAGACCTTAAACATTAGCCTTTTTAATTATGACATTCATGATTTCAAACTGCCATCAAGAGACAGGGTACTCATTAAATTTGGAACTTGTAAAAGGTAAACTAAACAAAAGTCGAGTCCCTGCTCGCTAAACACACATATTGTATGATTTAGGCAATATTGAGCAACAAAAGATGCATTGTTTGTAGGGTTGTTTGTATCACCCTAGAAAATATCAAACTATTCTTACTAGGCCCATTAAATTAGGTAAAAATAATTAAATAAGGTAGAAAAAGAATGTAGGTACAAATGATTGAAGATGAAAGTGTTTTTCATTGATGAACAATAGGTAATAGGAAATCCATAGATTGGAGACTCTTCTCTTTTTCAAGAATTTCAAGAGGCTTTCAACACAACACTTAATTTTATTTAATTCATCCCGAGCTTCATCAGTAGCCACTTGAAGTTCATTCACTCGACCAGCTTCACTCTTTTCAGCATGATGGAGTGATTTCTTGGCTTCTGTAATGGATTTAATACCATTCGTTTGGAATCCTTCCAGTGAATTGTTTAGATGGTAATGTTCCTTAGTAACGACATCTAAATTTTGCTAAAGGGGCATCTTCTAGACAACTCTCTCCATGATCATATTCTTCAGCTCCTTCATCATTACAGCATGATAAACGTGAGCTCGGGACACTGCAGCCTCAAATTCACCAATATTGGTCAATAGCCTCACTCTGGTCATATCTTCATGGTACTTTTCCTCCTTCTCCCTCCTTAAGACGACTTGTTTCACTGTGGCGTGGATCTCTTGATATCCAAAACTGCCAAGTCCCAGCATGACGAACAAGGATGATAGTCATAGGATCTTTAAAGAAATATCTTCAAGAGGCACTTCAGATATGATATTCCAAATATTTTTCCCTGCCTTGCGACGTGAAAATATGAGCACCTTTTTCACCTCTATGTCTGATTCACCATCAATATCATAGGAGGGAATATAGTATGGGATTAATTCACTTAAGGAAGTTCCCAGTTATGCTCCTCCCCCTGACCCTTAGTACATCACTTTCTACTCCCGTTGGGGCTGTGGATAAGGATTCACCTCTAGATCTAGCCACTAAAATTGACGGCCATGAATAGCCAATTGAAATCTTTGGTTAGTTCCCAACGATAACAAAATTTGATTAGCTATATTGCAAATTTAGTACAACCACAATGTTATAATATTTTACCCAATGGTAGATCAACATCTTTAGAAGGCTCCTCCATATCCTTCCTTCCTTCAACAATATTTTCAAGATGGGTTTCAGGAAGTTATGCTGGATTAATCACCACTGGAGTTAGTGACTCTATAATGATAGGGTTATCTCCACAACTTTTAGGCATCAGCGGATCGGTAGCTTGATCAGACATAACTGCACATTTCAACCAAACATGGTCAAAGATGTAATAAGAAATTTTTAACAGGATGAAGGATAACACTCACATTCGAAATCTTATAAATTACATGGTAATTTAACAAGATCAAAAATTTCTTCAAAAGACGTCCCAATTTTCATCATTTCATCTAGTGATAAATCAGATTTCAGGTTAGTCTCACTAGTACGAGCATTTGATATGTCTTCTTGGAGACAATCCTCCTACAACCTCCGACCCCGAATAGATTCTTTTGAGAGAATTATAGAGTCTGTTGCAGTGGTCTCCAAATCTTCTAGTGTAGGTGTTGAACATAAAGCATCATAGAATGAAAGTCAGTTGATGTCTTCATTCAAATTTCTATGAAGTATTATTAATTTACCAGAATTAAGCTCTTCTCCCCTTGCAGCAGTAGTAGGAGCATTACTGGGAACGTACGGTGGCTCCACTTCTCTCACTATTTCTTCAAGAGCAGCCAAGTCAGCATGAATTTGAAACTGTTCAGTAGCACCCTCCGTCATTCTCAGAGGAGGATCAGTCCTCTCCCTCAAAGGAGAAATTTAATAAGCCCCTGCAATCTCAAGAAGTTTGAGCAATCTTTTCATGAGTTATGATTCATGACTATCTGAAATACTTACCACTACTGATGAATTGTTTAACTATAGAATTCTTCCTTCGATGCCTCCACTTCTTTGACTTTTTGGGTGTGTTGACATCGTCACATCCAAATACAGGTATTGGAGAGTGAAAATCCCTTTCTAACTCCTCATCCATGGATTGTCACCCTGGAGATACCTCACCTGGCTCGTGAGGAGATTCAGTGGCTCCAAGAACGGTGCCACCACTTCTATATTGTGGTGAAGTGACCTCAATTGTTCCTTTCTTTACAAGCTGTTAGATGAAGAATGTAATTTCCCTGAGTAAAAAATCATTAACTGAAATCTTGTTGTAGAGAATATACGAAAAGAGATATACATCATCAAGATCCACAAAATCATTCCACTCCTCATTTATGGAAGCACCAATTCCATCAGTGGTGTGACGATCCATCATTTCCTTCACCCTCTTGGTGATAGGAATGGAATCATCAGTGGAAAATATGAGAATCTCCATCTCTCTAATGTAAGCCTACACTTCATCATGGTTATCCTCAAAACGAATATCAAAAGAAGCCTGAAGAATCCCTACTCTAGGGATGTGTATCCCATTGAATAAGTCCAGCCAGGAAGTTTTAGCATCACAATATAAACTTCATCATGTCTGGACATGATCTAGTGGTAAATATTCAGAATGTGCACCAGAAGGCTGCGAGGAGGGTCCTACAATATGAAACATCATCTTTTTATCAGCTCCTGCAATCACAGATAAAGTATAAGAAAATCAAACCTCATGCTCTATAAAATAATGAAGATTAAATTTCCTCAATGATATAACTCATCAGGAGTCGATGGAGTAGGTCTCTTGACTCTGGATGGACGATTATATATGGAACAATGCTTCTCTGAACCATGGCGTGCCTCATCATCCCCATCCTGGGAATCCGGCGAATCAGCCCCGGGTGAGGAACCCAGTGAATCAGATCTGGTTGAGGAAGAGTCGACTTCCATACGAAGGGTTTCGTTCCTGAAAACTCTCTTTTTTGTCCCCACCCAAGGAACATGATGATTCAGTACTCCATTAGGGTATGATGCTACCCAGTTCTCGGCATACCATGTTGTAAAGTGACTCGCAGCTCCAGCAATAGATAGATCAAATACAGCCCCAGTCTTCTCCATTGCTGTCAGAAACCATATTTGTCAGGAAACCATTAGATGCTACTCTGACCTGATATGCAAAGGAGGGGATATAACAATCTGTTGCAGACACCTGAATTGGTTTGAAAATATATATATAGAATAGGCCTCGCATATAATCTCTCTGTCAATTCTGGTGGCCAATAAACCATCTCTACAAGACAGCATGTATGACCTCAATTCCAGGCTAGATGTTCCATCATCAACAAACCTCCCAGTTGGCAGGTTTCCATAAGTAATGAAATGTAATTTCTTAAACGTGCTCAGAAAAACCTTCATATCATAGGAGTTGAGGGAGAATGAAAAATTTCCAAAATATGCATGCACTGATGGCCTAAAAGAACTTCCCGAAACCAGTATTCCGCATTATAAAGCATATCTCTTGATGTGAGTGGTGACCCATCCCCACAAAACATGGGATTTTCCCTCTATTATAAAAGGAGAATTACCCATATAAACAAAGAGTAAGCTCCTGTGAATCTTCTCCAAAAATTTGGTGGCCAACCCAGCCATTTTCCTCTCATCCAACTTGGCTGCAACAATGAAGGACCCTGGCCTGACGTCTCCTTTAGAATCCCTTACAGGAAGACGATAAACACTGATCCACAAAGAAAAAGACTCGCCATATGGGTCTTCTCTGGGATTCTTTGGTCCACTACAGACCCCCACTTTTCAAATTCTCCTGCTTCTATAGTTTTCCAGATTTTTCCAAGAGAACCCCTATTCTCTATTTTGGGGCAGCTGGTAGGAAGAGTACAAGTGGGACACTTCTTCTTCTTCTTGATAAAGAAACATATCCATCCACCACTCTGGATAATATCCTTTCTAGAATGAGTTTTGGTGGACTTTTTAGTCTTGAGCTTGTGGAAAATTTTCAATAATTCTCGAGCCAAATCCGAAGCCTTCTCTGAATCATTCCCAGTCACCATGGGGTGATGAATTCATCATACATATCACCCAAAATTAGAGCCCCTAAGATCTTCTAGACATCCCACAAACTGATGCCTACGTCTCCATGAGACAGATGAAAAGAATTGGTTTCTGGGCTCTAGCAGATGATTAGCTCCAGCACAAAGTTATCATTTTTGTAGACATATATACGCCCAGCCCAGACGACTTCATATATTACAGATCCCTTCAGATCTTCAACAAACTCTGCACAGGTTTGTCGCACCCAATATACCGAAATCCATGTCGGCTTCACACCTCATCCATGACGAAAGTCCCAAATCTTCTTCTAACCATTGGATTGATCCATATGAGAATTTTGGAATATTGAGGGATAACAATGCGGCTATAGCTCAGGCTTGTGTGGTTTCAGATCTGGGGAACAAGGGCTATGATGCATTATGTAGGCCTTCTCAACTGTTCCAGCATTAAAACATTATCCTGCAACAAACAAATTCGGCGAAGAAGAGTTATTGTACGTTTGAAACCAAGAATGCGGGACATAGTTCTTTAGCTCTAGAACGTTGAATCCTTGCAGATGAAAATAGTCATATAATGGAAAATAAATGATCTCTAGTAAATTGACATGATATATTTTCATGTACTTGACCAAATCTAAGAGAGTGAAATCGCAGATATCATAGTAATCATGGCCAACTATGTTCATCATGTCATCAATCTGCTTTCTAGACAACTCATCAGCCAATCCATTTCTTCTGGGAGACATGGATCCACAAAAAGATCGAATAACTATCATTTATGGAAGTTGGGTTTTCATAAAAATTGTGATGAAAGCGAAAAAAATGGCTAAGGAATTAAGGCGTGAAATATTAAGCATGGAATGCAAGTCTATGCCGGTTGTGCAAGTTTTACAACGCTAGTAATGGCACACAAGTCAGCAACAGACTGAGGAAGTGTGACACAACGAACATAAGCACAGACGAGTGAAAATCCAAGACACCCGTGCATGATGAGAGGTCACTTTCACGATGAGAGTGAGAAGCATTTGAAATATGGATGCTTTTCGTGAAGTGACACCTATATTTATAGGAGAGCTAGAAACTTGAACGCTGCAACCTGCACGCCTCAGACTTGGGCGCCATTGGATCTTGGTTTCTCCTTTACCTTAGAGTTAAAACCTCTTTCCTTTTTTTGGATCCAACACAGAGGGGGGAATTTTGTTGATGCTCCATTCCATCACAGAGTCCAAATATTGACTAGGGGGAAAACCTCGATCATAAAAGAGGGAAGATTAATAAAATATTTCAAATGGATTATGGTGCACATGTACACCTACGCACCAGCCATGGGAGCACAAGTCACTTGCACGCCAGACATGAGGTGCGTATGTCACTTTCGCACACTATGTTAAATTTTTCCCAAACTCAGGTGGCATATTAATACCTCATGTGGGCCCCCAATTTTGGGGACGAATTTTCCAAAACTCAGATTCAAGTTCTGGTCGCCCAAGTCTTTTCCTGACGTCTTCCGAACACTTCTAAGGTAATTCTTTACCTAGAATGGAAGATCTAAAGAGGAAGAACAAGGTAGAAGTATTGGTAATCATCAATACATGTGTTCCTAAGTGTCCATCCATTAAGGGAATTGATGACTCATGCACGCTCCCTTTACCTATAAAGGAAGCTTGCACACCACTTTTCTAAATGTCTCTAGGGATGATACAAAGGTCTTGAATTCAAAGCCACCCAATTATCACTATTTGGATTCTTCATCACCCAATTTGACTCATGTCACTCACATATACTTGCGCGACCAGGAAATGCGCACCAAAACAAAAATTGTGCACCTCCTTCCTAGTCACATCCTTTCATCAAGTCAACCTTTCCTCTTCAAAGATTGCCTTGAAAACCATCTTCAAAGCCATTTACGGCATGGTTCCTTTGTTGGCTTACATTTCTGAAATGAATTATGTGGAACATTTATCAAAACCTGATGATTTACATAACTTTATGTCATTATGGTTAGATATTTCCTTCATTCAACCTCATCATTTAATGTTAGATGATATTTAAACGAGAAATACTCCTTAGGAGTAAGCCCCAAGTTCCCTATTCATGGGAATCCTCCTAAAGAGTAAGCCCCAAGTTCCTTAATTTGGTCCACCTTCTCAGGAGTAAATCCCAATCATAATTTACATTAACATTGGGAATTATTATCAGGAGTAGGCCCCATGATACAAGTCTCCTTAATGTGGGTCTTCTTCTCAGGAGTAAGTCCCAATCATAATTTCCTTTAATTTGGGCATTCTTATCAGGAGTATGTCCCAATCATAATTTCCTTTAACTTTGGGCTTCCGTCTGAGGATTAATCCCTAGGTTATAATTTCCCTTTAATTAGGACTCCTTCTTAGGAGTAATCCCCAACCTTATTTTCTTTTTATATGTACTTCCTTCTCTGGAATAAAACCCAATCATAAGTCCCTCTTAATTCAGGTTCCTTTTCAATAGTAAGTCCCAAGTTAAAATTCCAAATATTTATAAAAGAAAAATACCTTTATGGAACCTACTCCCATGCTTCATTCCTGAACTATGTCATGATCTACATTTACTCGGGACATTTTACATATGTAAGCCCCACATCATTTCTTATGACTGCATCTTTCTAGGAACAATTGTCAGATTTTATGATACCTCATGTTTCTCCCACTGAGCATGACTCACGTGGGATTAGAGTTTAGAAGTAATTACAACATCTCTCGTTGGGCCATTAATCATGCATAAATCGCATACATTTCCACTACGTGGGTTCTGATTCCTTATTTAACAAGGATACGTAGGTAGCCCATCTACGGGAACGATCCCAACTCTAAAATAATCCATGTCTTTCTGAATGACAATAAACACCAAGTTCCCCACTAAGTGGATTTAAAACTAGTATGGTTATCATTGTGACCAAGAGATTTATATATAATTTATTGAAGGATACCATTGACTAGGAATCCTTAATTCATATAGATGACTCTCTATTGATGAAGAACCTCAAATACTTCAAAAGATTTTCTAAATCCTATACATATCAATCATTGAATGCAAGGTCTAAAGGAAAAACTCATTTTTATGCTTGGTAAATTAATAGGGATTCACGAACATAACTTAAATATATAAGATAGTTTCGGAGTAGAAAATAATTTCCCCAAAAAAGGTGTGATGATTCTGACCTCCCATCCTCTCGACCAATGAACATTCTTAAGCCTCATCAGTCAACAACTAATTGGAACCAACCTTTGGAAAGTAGGTCAAATTGATATAGAATCATTGGATGTTTCTACTTCTATGAATAAACCCATTAGAAACTGATTAGAATGTTTGAACCTTAAGAAAACAAGGTTATCATCATTTCCATATGAAACAATCGTCATATCCTCATGTTGTTATATGGATTCTTCTAGTTTATATTTTTTTCAATAAATCCTTGAATATGTGAGTTATCTTATTACATATAACATTCTCTATATTATCCAGAATCTCCACCAAAATTTCCTCATATGAAGGATCATTGACCAGTGGTATAGACTCTTATTTTAGTTCTTGTGAATGATCATGTATATACCTCCTCAGGTAAGGTACATGGATCACATTATGGTATTGAGATTGGATTGGTTGAAGTTCCAAACTATAAAAACCATCCCTAATCAATAAATAATCATTAAAACAAAAAATTTTAACTAGGGTGAATTTTACCTTGTTTCCAATTCTCATAACCTTCGTCAATTGATAAATTCAATGTATGATCTTATCACTAACATCGAACTCCATATCACCCTACCTATTATTAGCATATCAGTTACATCAACTCATAGATTCATTGATATGTTATTTAAATAATCTAAATTTCTTTACCATTTTACTAGATATATTAATTCACAATTTCATTATTTCTCAAATTTCAACATATCATGTTGGGGTTCAAAATTACCATCCATATAGGGATTTCTATAAAGACATATTAATACTCGAGTGAATGATATTTTGAATGAAAACAAGACATGAAGAAGGTGTTTATACCAACCACCAATGAAATCCATATAACAAGATGTTAGTGTATACTAAAGTGTATAAATTTTTCTTTTATACTGAATGCCATTATGAAGATTATACATATTGAAAAAACCCAATTATGTATCAAGAGATTGCAGATGATATCAGCAGAGCATTGAGGTACTCCCCAGAACCTGATCAAATAAAATTTAATGTGGTATTCCATTAAACCATACCGATTTTATAATGTATATCACGGAAAAAATATACAGAGACAATTCTTATCTAATAATAATGAAGTGTTCTTACTACATAAGGATATTAAATACATCCCATATATAATTATTCCTTTAGGCATTTTGGGGAGTCCAACAACAATGTATATGGTCGTGTTTTCCCATTTCCATCATAGTATGGGTTATGGTTGTAACATACACTTTGAATTTTTTATGATATAATTTCCTTGCTAACATACCAAAAACTAAGATAGAAGCACTTCAATATATCTCTTTATGTCCCCCCAACTAGAAATACTCTTTAAAATCTCTATACATATTTTTACTCTCGTGATGAATAAAAAATGATTAACTATGAGCTTTATCTAACATAGATTTCCAATAATATGGTAAGGATAAGACACATACATAGTTCCTCAACATGAAAATTCAATGATATTAAAGGATGAACATAATTGAGTTTTATTATTCATATATTGCTCAATATCTTCCTTCTATGACTATTTAATCTTAACTTTGACTGAAGGATGAAAATTATTTAATAAAGATAATATGTTCCCCCTTCTATCATGATGTCAAGATCTGTACATTCTAAAACCCATATATAATTGATCTTTTGTGATCATCATCAATGATGACCTAGGAAGATACTATCATCTAAAATTTGTGACCACCTTGTTCACTTTCTCAGGGATGTAATATATTGAGAAGTAATAATTTTTTATAATATCTAACATTTTACTGTAGAAATTATTCAAGTATTTATTTAATAATATATATTTTAAAATATTATAATCAATATATATATAACACTATTATCTATAATTATATTTACCCTATATTCTTAATGAAAAAATTATCGAAGCTAACTCCAAATCTCAAATTAGTTAGATCTTCTCATAAACGGTCAATTATTGTGTTGCATAAGTTATCCCTATATCATTTTGTAAAAGGAGAAATACCAAAACCATCATTGATGCATCACTATATATTGAAAACCCTTCTACTATTTATGTTAATATAAACACATGTGTGTCTACTCATATTTTCTATGTTCATTGAAATATTCTAGTAATTCATTCGTCAAGAAGAAATTTTCACCCTTCTGAGTTAATTTTGGTATTGGATTAGGTACTCATGGAATGTTCTGAAAATTGTTTCTATAATATCCATCAAAACCATGAAGCCATTATATATTAGTCACAATGGTTGGTCTGGTCTCATTTATAATAAGTTCAATCATTGATCGATCCATAGTTACACCATCTCTTGAGATTTCATGAACAACAAATAAAATATTTTGTTCATAAAATTCAGACATTGTAAATTTTTGAAATAACATCTTTTTCATTAAGGTATTTATGAAAATACTCAAATGGTCATCAAGATATTTCTTTACATTGAACTTATTAAAATATTTTCATCAGTGAATACCAAAAAACATATAAATGAAATCTTGAAAAAATATATTAATTAATTCCACAAAGATTGTAGTGGTATTACTAAGACCAAATAGAGTGACTATATATTCATAGTGTCTATACATGATTTTAAATGTTTTCTTGCATATATCCTCATTATTGACCCAAAATTGATAATACATATAATTAAGGTCAGTATTGTGAAAGTATTGATCCTTATATATTTGATCAAACATGTCATCAATGTAGGGTATGAGATACTTGTTCTTGATTATGATATTGGACACCTCTCAATAATCAATTCATAATTTCATTAATATATCATTACTCTTAACAAAAATAATTGTTAAAATCCCAGGGTAAAATTATTTACTGATTAAATCCCTTATTAAGATTATCCTGGAGTGGCTTGTTCAATTCATTCTACTCAAGGAAGTATATTATATAAGTAGTTTTGACACATGTGTTTTAGCATGTACGAAATCTATTTTGGACTCAACATCAGTATTGGGTGGATGAATATGAAACTCTTCTACAAATAAATAAATAATCACTTTAATATTATAAATATAATATATATTTAATTTTTTCACATCCATCTCATATAAACTGTAATTTTAAATAGGATTCAAGGACCATTAAATTGATTTGATTTCTACTAGATGTTCATATTCATTGTTCCACTAATTGAAGATCATGGGATTATTTTTGGAATATTAAGTGTTACTTTATTATTTAACTGAGGTGGTATTTATATAGTTAAAAAACCTATTAATATAAAAACATTAAATTCCACCTGAGGGAGAATAAAGAGTGTTATAAGAAGAAAATTCCCACAGTCATTAACTAAAAATGAATTACAGACATGAGATGTGATCATCATTCAATTTGGGGGTTTCACCATAAATTCAACATCTAATAATTATGAAAAAAAATTACCCCTTATAAAATTATTTAGATATATAAGATATGGTAGATCCATAGTCATATAAGACATTATAAGTTCTAGAGTGACTGGTAAGTGTACCTTTCACTATGTTTTTGTCTCACCGTTCATCAGAAATAGTGTTTGAATGGGATTTCCCTTTGTATCTCATATATGGTAGTTATTTATTTTGTTCATCATCAATAAACATTATATTTCTTCATTGGTTATCAAAATTCCCATATTATATGAATTTAAAATACTTGATTGTGGTGGTTCATTCTATGGATCTTTTTTTATATTTGAAAAATTATATAAGTTATTCCCATCCCATCAGCAGTAAGTTTTCAAATAATCTACATTTCCACACATAAAACATTTAACAATATCCTTATGAAATTTTCATCCATGATTCCATTCAGAATTCAGGCATGAAATAAATAATATATTCATTTCTCCATGGTTTTTAGAGTTTAATTTCAATTATATCTTCCTTTATTATCAAAACAATGAAATTAATGAGATGATGAATTATATATTTCCACCTTGGTATCACGTTTAATTTTTTATTCATTCCACTTAAAGTACCTTATGTAAAATACTCCATTGTGGGACAGTTTATAGCCATTTAATAATCAATTATCCTTACTATTAGGTTAAATTATTAATCCTGAAGTATACCTTGAAAGTCATGTAAAATTTATATCATAGGTACTAATATATTCATCATCTGATTACTTTTTATCAAGGAATTACTAACCCATTTTTTGATGAGGATTATAAGGGAATTAATTATTGAAAAATAATTTCTTAAATACATCACAATCCATGGATAAAATTATATCATGATGACTATTATTCTGGATAATATTCTTCTATTGATCCAATTTTCCTTTTAAATTATATTCATCTAAAATGGATTTTTCATGATCTGAACAATAGATAATGGAAAATATATTTTTTATTGTATTGAACTATTGCACAAAAACTAGTGGATTAATAAAACAACTAAAATCATATGGAGGTTCCCTCATGACGGACTCAAAAAAAATTTCCCGTCCTTTTCTCTTTTAGATGTTAATAAAGATTCATAGAAGGATAAGATTTTATAAGATTAGAAATATATTTTTCATTCCATATCCCAAAAAAAATTGTTTTATAGGAGGAAAATAGTTTCATTTTCCATCACATTCAATACTGACACGATTACACTAGGTTCCAGTCATAAAATAAAACCAAAACCCATAGTGTGATAAAAATTAATAATAGTGGAATATAAAATGATCATGAAAAATCACTTTCTAAATATCAAAATCATGAAACCATTTACTATGCCATGGTCATTAATGGTCATTATTCAAAATAAATCATGATGGTTTATAAAGGGTTTTTCAATTTCAAAAGCATATACCCCAAGTGTATCAAACCATGTGTGAAGCAAGGGTCGTTGCCATGGACTATGTTATGATCAAGTCTAGAAAATGATGTAATTTCATTGAAACAACTCACTCTATCCATCCCCAAAATTCTTTTACATTTTCCTATACATAGATGTATCGTTATGGTTATCACTAAATTTTCATCACTCTATTCTACAACAGTTAAATTAAATGTTCTTAGATACCATCTATAGAAACCCATACTTTTAATGCATAAATGTTACATCATAATTGAATAATATTCATTTCATAAAAAAATTATCAATGATAAAATCATTTAGGAATTATGTCATTGGAAACATGTATACAAAAATAACTAGTTTAAAAATGAACTAAATCATCTCCCCCTATTTTCTTCATAATTATCACCATTCTTAGACATATGATACACAATATAATTCTTCATTACATGTTGAAAGAAAACATATTAAATTTTTATCTTATATTCATAGTAAGAGTAAAAAAACAGATATCAAAATAATAATATCATAAGCTTATGAGGTCATGAGAATAAAATTTTATGACCATCTTTTATATATCATTGATCGTATATATTATTCATGGAATAAATATTGTTATTTAGTAAGAGATGAATCATAAAATAATCAAGTAACATGGGAAATGAGAACATGACATTATCATAAGACAAATATTTGTGTCCTATATATAGACATATAAAATAATTTCTTTGGTACTTAAGGATCAATTATGAACCTATCAAATTAGAATGGTTTCAATCCCTAAACCATCATATATGTCAAGGAACACTCCTTAGACTATTATAGTGCATAATTTCCCTTACTGAAATGGGTTCACTACCAATTCAAATTCTATTTATCTGATGAGATATCAATCATTACCCATTTAATTGTACAAAGACATATATCCAACCCAATACATAATACATACATTATTATTAAAAAAGATAGTAAACTTTTAATCATATAATATCATAAGAAAATAAATGGTTTCTATAAATATTTCATCACACTATAAATCTTTAAAAGAGATGGGTTTTATAAGAATATTAAATTTTCATCATAGCAGAACTTGTGAAAAAATATATTTTCATAAACATATTTTCATCATAAAAATAAACCATCCAAATATAGAGTAAGGATGTTATCATTGGATCATATCACTGATAAATATATAGTAACATCAAATGGGTGTTGTCTTAGATGGAAAATGATTATGAAATAATACCGTTGAACATTTCTTAAGTAAAATAAAAAATTTTACATACAAATAACATATTTAAAAATATATATTTTTTCAAAATATGAATGAATCAATTTTTTTTAAATAACACTAGTATATTGTAAATATTACTTTAGATCATTAATAGGTCATTATGGTGGAATTTAATGTTCATTCCATAAACATTAAAATAATTATTCGATTCACATTTTCAGTAAAACGTCAAAAGAAACATGTTTAAAATATTAAAAGATGATTTATTTTATAATATTTGGCGAAACATTTGGATATGGTAAAAAATTTATTTAAAAATATTTAAATAAAAGAAAATACATTATTTAATAAATTTTTTATGTCCATGATAATGAAGAATAAGGATTTAGGACCTAAGAGAGAAATGCAGTCAATTTATTATAGAAACATTATTTTTG
Organism: Viscum album; assembly: GCA_963277665.1. Taxonomy (NCBI): domain Eukaryota; kingdom Viridiplantae; phylum Streptophyta; class Magnoliopsida; order Santalales; family Viscaceae; genus Viscum; species Viscum album. The sequence continues at coordinate 1,282,093,203 of OY728142.1, read as the reverse complement.
TATATAAAGAATATAAAGAGTTTAAAATTAAAATGAAATATGAATTATACAAAAACACTTTTGTAGAAGAATTTAAATTAGTGTCTTAAGATATAAATAGCAATATTTTTTCATCATAAAAAATAATAATCTCAAAAAATAATGAATTATTAATAGGGAATCTTTAAAACATTGGAAATTTTTGAATTGAAAACAACTTGAAATATGAAAGAATTGATGGATGTTTATATTAATTAAATTTCATGAGAATAATCTAAAAATAAATTCATTTTTGTATATACCCCACTTAGAATAAATAGGTTTTTAATAAAGAATGTGTCCTATGGAAATATAATTTTGGTGAAAATACATTACCTCATGTATCAACATTCATTTTACATGTTTAAACAAACTATATAATAAACATATGTTTATTGTAAATTGATTAAAAAAAACTCATATATATAATACCATGTATTATTTAATTATGGAATTTTATTACCCATTAATTAAAAATTCTTTTTAAAATCATGTTACCGTTGTTAGGTGATTCATTTTTCATGTGTGCTTTGGTTTGGTGTTTTCAGTCCATTTACATTAATCATGAATCCATAATCTCCAAAATTATTATAAAGAGATAAATTAAAATATTTTAATTAAATATTTTTTGAGTAATATATAATGTTAGAGATAGATAATGAATTATATCATTCATCGAGACAGTAGAAAATACATATTGATGATCATTGTTTCAGTTTTTCAAAGGAATAAATGGATAGAATGGTAAATATTAATTTACCTGTAAATAATATATTTTTTATCATAGATTACATATATATCCTTTTAATATGTCCTTATTAACATACATGTCAAAATAAACAAAAAATTTATCCCATAGATTCATGTAGTCTGTTTTCCAATTATACGCATGTGTATTGGAATCATTTTCTAATGTGTTGGGACCAATGTTGAATTTTTTTCAATAACTTATCAATATTTTTTTGGTGTACAAAGGATAAAGGGGTAATTCTAGAAAAATTTTAAATTATTAACATTATTGAATAGGATGTAAGACCGGGAAAATTCCAAATGTTAACTCTGATGATTATTAAATTTGATCATTAAATAGAAAAGAAGTATGTTTAGGAGAGAACATTTGATACAACACATTGATTTCCATGAAAATGATTATCCTCATGAATTATAGAAGTGTAATTAAAGAGAACCTATAAAATGAAATTATATATTTCACGAGGAAATATGTGAATGAAATAAAATGTTTTATTAGTGTAGGAGGATATAAGATTAGAGTATGTAAATTTTATTTACAATTTTCTAGAAGAATTGCTGAGGTGGAAGACTATATGATTGATAAATGTTTTTTATAATTTATTCAATGTGACATATATAAAAAATATTATTCAACCATGTGATCCACCAAATATAGTACTCAACCAATATTAGGGGACCCAAGGTTTTACCCCGTGGACCATTCTATGGGTAGCTCAGGAGGTTGTATAAGGGTGGGCCCATTTATAAGGCCCGCATGAGAACATACTGATAGGAATGAAAGGTCTATGTGTAGGCCTACTTTGGGAGATGTGATGAAGATGTGCTATGCAAAATTGGTAGTAGCACAATAATGTAATGGATGAAATAGGACCCCACACATGGTTATGTAATCTTAAAGGGAGGAGTTTGATAATACATAAGAATAAAAATATGATACAGAGTGATGTGGTGAAAAATAAGTTGCATAAAGATTTAACCCCTAAATAATTTTGTCATTTAAATGACTTGTGGTGTTTTCATACAATTTTAAGAATAATGTTAATGAACCATAATCCTTCATGTATTCAAAATTTGATGAGGCTACATGATTTAATTTATATTCTATGTGAACAAAGGAGTAGCCTAACTACTTTTGTATGTTTAATAGAATTCTATTTATTACTTTCTGAATGACGGTTTTTGTTATTCGTATGATGAACTAGGAAGGGAAGAACTTGAGTATCTCTGGTGTTTATCTTGATTTCAGATAGAAATGACCCACTGGACACAATGAGTCCACTTATATAATAGAGAATATTAAATCCTTCTGTAAATTTTAATGAGTGTCATGTTGGGTGTATGATGCATGATTGATGTGGTTATTCACATTATAGTCTAATGAAAATAGGGTAAGTTGTATTTGATAACCAAGCCACATGAAATAGAATATAATACATGAAACCATGGGTATATGAGGTGCATGAATAAATAATAAATTAATACTAGGTAATCAACAACTTACACTTATCTGTGTGACTAGAAATGAAGTATATCGAAATATTTATAGTATTTCAAAATGATCCATGAAGATGAGGGGTTCCATTGGAAATAAATGTGTTGTACGACAACAAGATACCAAAACCCTTCAGGTATTTAAGATGCATTTCATGAAGATAGAAATACCCAGAAGATCATTCGAGTATATCAAATAATTCATGAAATAAAAAACCAATTTTTTATGGTCATACACAATGAATAAATATAATACCCCACACCATTCGAGTATTTATATTTATAATGATAAATAAATTATTTTATTCATTAACAAATTTGAATGAGTTATTTAAAATGGAAAATTATTAATTATTTTCCTGAATAATTGAGACCCTATGCACTATATTGTTTTTGTGTTAACTTGTGAATAAATGTTTTGAGAAATTATATGCCCTTGAAATATTCATTTAGATCCAAAAAACATTATTATATCAAATTGATAAATAATTTGGAAGTTAGTATCCTTTTAATTAATTAGTATGTTTTTTTCATATATTCCATTTTTCGGAATTTTCAAAATATCACCATTATGATGGAGTGGGAACTATTACATGAAAACCCCCCGGAAATAAAATCGTCAAAACTAACAAAACATTCAAAAATTGAATATTCAGATTTCAAAATTCAATGTTAAAAAACAAACCTCAATGCTGGGGCCTTACTCAAATCAATGCCACCTAATGCCCGAGTCATCCTTGTTACCACTACTCGTCGACATTGACACCATTGTCGATGAAATTTTCAAATAACACAAGTAAAACAAAATCATCGATGGATTTTTCACCCAACATGGGACACCAATTAAAGAAAACTATAGTAGAACATCATAATCACAATATAATGATGAGGAACCATGATGTTAAATTCTCCTTCCCATCCATCATAAATAACAAGCCCAATGGGAACCAAAGATAGAGACGAAGCCACTATGAAAGACTCCTCCTATAACGTCATCAACCACATGAACTTCACATTAAATGGAACCATGAAAACCCATCACACAACTCCAAATATTATAAGTGTGGTGGGATCTCGAATAATGAGTAGAGTATGTAAGATACTTTTTCCACAATAGTGGGAACGACCATCACAGTTACCACCATATACTACCAATGGAGCCATTGCGGTGTGAATAATGCATGTAACCATCATTTTCATCACCAAAGAAAATCTATATGTAGAATACTCCAATATCATGAAAACTATTGTTCCACTACACCTATGACCACCAAAATACCAAACCATTATCATAATACCAACACAAATAACCATGAAGAGGTTATTTGTATCGGACTAGGCTTTAAGAACTAGGGTGAATGAGGAGGTTGATACCGAGATGATGAAATCCTAATTCCATATGTCATAAAAGCATTTATAGTTGATCGCCAAGGAATCCTGTCAACCTGCCTCTATTGAATAGACCCCTAAATCCAAAAGAAACTCCCTACACCTCAAGTAGACAAGAGATATCTATATCTGAATGAAACTAGCTTCCAATCAATCCTATAAGACCACTAGGGTCAACACAGAGAAGACTCGAGCTAACAATATTTGATGTTAGATGCATTGATGGATCTAGTTTCCTGAGTAGTAGAGCCCCATTGATGTGGTTATGAAATCCAAAATCGAGCATGAATGAATTGAATCCAGAAAGGGGTTGATCGATAATCCATTAATGATCAAAACACATCCATAGAGAATCCAAATGAATAAATCTCATGTGAAGTTATGATGTTATTAAGGAATTACAAGAGAAAGTAATATCCTATAACCTTTTTGATGAATATCAGAGGTCATTATAATGTCGATTAACCCTTTATAATAGTGATTTATTTCACTAGGTGAAGGTAGAATGAGATGTAATACTGTTTGATGTTGAAGCACAGTGAGTCTCGCAATTGGGGAAGGAGAAAGAAGTATTTTGGGTATAATCAATAGAAAAAGGAGTTTCATGGTTATATCTACAATATAATCCTTTTAGTTGGAGCAAAAATAAATTCTATTTTGATATATATTGATGAATCCATGTTATAGTGTTTATCCATCATGGAATGGTTTAATCTATTCATTGTAGAACCAGGTAAATCATGTCTAATACTATATCTATTACTACAATTTTATAATAAGGGAGATGAAGAGATAATATTGAGTGCATCGGGAAAAATAATATTCTATAGAGGAAAAATTTTAATGAATAGAATTCATAAAATGAAATAATTGATTCACCCCTCCCCTCTTAGTTTTCAATCTGTTCTGGGGCTTTAAAAGTAGTATCAAAGGTTTGGTTGCCACTAAATATCAATGTGAGTATTCATTAAGAGTTGATTTCGTGATATGAGTGAGCACCATTAAATGGGGATTTTATTCAAGACTCAAAATAAAAAAAAATTTATGTATTTTCTAGGAATATGAAAAATAATCTTATTATTAATAGAAATACAAATCCAATTGATGGTAATATGATAGGTATAACATGTAATAATTTTTTCATTTATTATTTTTTTATTATTTCAGATTATTCTATGATTATGATGTATCATTTAGAGATCATATTCTCGAATTCAAATAATACATTATTAAAAATCCCAAAAATGTTTTAATTTCACTATTACAAGATTCATGTCTATTAATACTAAAAAATTACTATTATAAAAAGAAAATAATTCTATGGAAGAGGAAATAGATAAAATTGTTGTTATATCCAACAATATAAAAAAAATTGAATGAAAATTTTGAAATAACATCTCATTAAAATCCAATATATGAAAATTAAATTGAATAATAACAAAAAAGGAAAATGATTTCATTAAGATTGTATTTGTTTATGGTTTCCATGAATTTGAATAATTTCACAATATTTATATGGTATCAAAATTTTATCAAATAGGATATAAATATAAACTTATAAAATACTCTTCTAATTATTTCCAATATACAAGAAAAATACATGGTGTAAAAAAGATGAAAGTAAATGAGGATTGGGTAGAAACGTTGAGATCATTTGACAATGAGAATAATTATATCAATATGAATTTGTTAGAGCATGAAGTACGATTGAAAAATAAAAAATCACCATATGTTGGAGCATCCCAAAAAATTGAATGCTGTGATTTTTCTACTCATATTTTTATGAAGTATCATGATTCCATAGAGAAAATAATGACATCTTCTAATAAAATTTAATAATCCTACAAGGATAATGTATCACATAACAAAAAAAATGGTTTTATGTACTAATGGTATTTCACTATATATTGAAAACCCTTCTCCTATTATGTTAAATGAAACACATGTGTAATGAAAAATATTTTTTATGTTCACTGAAATATTCTAATAATTTATTCATCATGATAAATTTGGAACCCTTCTAAATTAATTTGGAAATTGGATTAGGTAGTCGTAGTATATTCAAAAAATAGTGTCAATAATATCCATCCAAACCATGAATCCATTATATATTAGTTGCAATGGTTGTATTGGTCCAATTTTCAATAACATAAATCATTGATGGATCTATAGTTACACAATCTCTTTTTTTAACACAAATGGAGACATGAATTGGAAACCCAACTCATGCCCCAAAATTTAATCAAATAAATGTATTCCAATAAAAACTCGTGGTGTAATGAGTTTACACCAAACCAAAAGAAAGATAAGAACAAGTAGATAAAACAAATAATCTCAAACACATCATGAAACAAGTGCGGCCACTCCAAGAGAGCTCCAAGGTAGGGGGCATGTAGGAATGTCCGCGACATAAGAGCAAAGCGTCGTGCCATGTGAGCAGAGCATTACGTGACAAAGAAAATCAAGGAGTTTGTTTATATTCCTGTACCAACCTCATATTAAATAATAGGTGTTTGATATCACGATAAGTTTATAGAGAAATTTCACCATATCTGAGTCTCTAATAGCCAATTCTTCTTGTTATTCCAGTCGGGTGTCTAAATTATCATTTACCTCCACAACATCTTGGTCTGCAAACATCACCACCAGGTCAGATACTTTTTTCAGTTTATCATTAGGAGTTGTATAAGGAGGATCAATCACATGTTGTGAAAGAGCTTCTGTAGTGACAGCTCCAAATAAGTTTTCTCTCTGGTCAACCAAATTTGTTGCAGTTGAATTTGTAGCATTTTCCTTTTTATAAGTATCAAGTGACCTCATTAAAATTGTTCGTTCCATTTGAGAGTAATATCAATGCTTCCTGGAATTTTTGGGATTGGGAGTAATGAATCCATCCATATTCACAATTTTTTTTCCATTTTATAGAACTTGATTTTAGGAAGTCCTCTTTATTTTGATCAGCTTTCTGATCAGCCTCCAAAAATGGTGTTTTCTGTGCTGGGCATGTATCCAGGTCAGATTTAGAAAGAACCTCTCGATTATCCTCCTTAATCGGGTCATTCTGAACACTATGGGCAATATCAACAAAACCCTGGAAGATTCCAGGTTCCAAACCACTCTCACCATTGTCAATGGCATGAGACTGAGCTTCAGCATGCATTACAACATCGTTTATTTGTTCACCAAAGGGGTTCTTAGTTCCAGTGGGTCCTGCAAGCACGATCACTTTCCTAGACTCTCCTGTGAAATCTGCCATTTCCATCTTAAGCTTTCCCTTTGCAACACAAGTCTTGCAAGAAGTTACCCAATCTCTTGAGATTTCCTGAACAAACAAAAATATATTTTCCTTCAAAAATTCACAATTGGTAAATTTTTCATATAACATCTATTTCCTTAAGGTATATATTAAAATCCTCAAATAATCATCATGATCTCCCTTTAATTGGAATTTATTTCAAAATTCTCATTAATGACTACCATAATTCATATAAATTAAATCGTGAATAATTCAATTAATTAATTCAATAAATATAGTAGTGGTATTAGTAAGACAAAATGAAATTAATATATCTTCATAGTGTAAATTTTTTTTTTAATATTTTCATTGGTATATTCTCCTTATTGACCCCCAATAGATAATATCCATAATGAAGGTGAGCATTGTGAAAGTATTGACCTCTATATAGTTGATCAAACATGTCATCAATATAGGGTATGAGATACTTGTTCTTGATCATGATCTTGTTCACCTATTAATAATTAATTCATAATTTCATCAATCTATAATTATTCATAACAAAAATATTAGGTAAATGACCAAAGTGACATTATTTACTGATTTAATCCCTTATAAAGATTCTCCTAGAGTGGATTGTTCAATTCATTCAACTCGATGAGGTCCATTATATAGGTAGTTTTAACATATATGTTTTGGCATGTATGAAATCTATTTTGGAATCAACATCAATATTGGGTGGATCACTATGAAACTCTTATAGAAATACACAAATAAACACTTTCATATTATAAATATAATCTATTTTGAATTTTACCAATCCATCTCATATAAACACTAATATTAAATAGGATTCGAGTCCCATAAAATTGATATGATTTATACTGGAAGTTCATATTCATTGTCCCACTAATAAAAGATCAGTGTGTTCTTTTGGAATATTAAATGTTACATACCTTATTATTTAATTGATTTGGGATTTATATAGTGAAATAAATCCTATTAAAAAGAAAAAATAAAATTCTCCCTGAGGGAGAATAATGAGTATTATAAGAATAAATTTCCAACAAACATTAACTAAAAATGAATTATATACTTGAGATGTGTTCATCATTCCATTTTGGGGTTTCACCGGAAATTTAACATCTAATTATTCTGGAAGAATTTTGATACCGTTATAAAATTATTCAGATATATAAGAGATGGTAGATCCATATTCAAATAAGACATTATATGTTCTAGAGTGGTTGGTAAGTGTACCTTTCACTATGGTTTTGTCTCAACCCTCATCAGAAATAGTTTCTGAATGATATTTCCCTTTGTTTCTCATCCCTGGTGGTTATTGATTTCAGTCATCATAAATAACCATTATATTTCTTCATTTTTAATAAAAATTCACATACACCTTTCCTTTGAAATACTAGATTGTGGTGGTTTATTCTATGTATCTTTTTGTATACTCTCATAATTATATAAGTTTTTACCATCACATCAGCAAGCGATTTTCCAATAAACTACCCTTCTTCGAATAAAACATTTACTAAAACCCTTATGATAATTTCATCCATGATTCCATTCACACTTTGGGCATGAAAGAAATATAATATTATTTTCTCCATGTTTTTTAGAGTTTACATTTAATTATATCTTTTTTTCTTATAAAAATCATGAAATTAATGGAAAACTCCAACATATATATTTCCACATTGGTATCACATTAAATTATTTCTTCATACCTATTAATGTACCTTATCTAAAATTCACTTTGTGGGTGGGTTTTAAGCCATTTATGAAACAATTAAACCTAATATTAGGTCAAATTATAAATTCTGAAGTGTACCTTTAATGTCATGTAAAATTCATATCATAAGGACCAGTATATTCATCATCTTAATACTTTTTATCAAGGAATCACTGTCTGATTTTTGGATGACAAATATAAGGAAATTAATTATTTAAAAATATGTTCTTAAATACATACCATTACATAGAGAAAATTATATCTTGATGACTATTATTCTGGATAATATTCTATTATTGATCAACTTTTCCTTAAAAATTATATACATCTAAAACGGATTTTCATGATCCGAACAATAGGTAATGAAAAATGTATTTTGATGGTATTGAAAAATTTGTAATATACTAGTGGATGAGTCAAACTACTAAAATCAGAAGGATGATCCCTCATGAAGGACTCAATATAATTTTTTTCAATCCTTTTCAAATTTATAACTAAAAAAGATTCATTTCTGGATAATATTTTATAATAATATAATGATATTTTTTATTCCATCTCCCAAACAAATTTGTTTCATGGTAGTAAAATAATATCAATTTTCCATTACATTCAATAATAATATGATTACATCAGGTTCCAATCATAAAATAAAAGAAAAACCCATAGTCTGATAAAAATTAATTATAGTGGAATATAAAATGATAAGTAAAAATCACTTAATGAATATCAAAATCATGAAACCATATACTTATACTAGGTCATTAATGATAATTATCCAAAATAAATCAAGATGGTTTATAAAGGGTTTGTGAATTTCACAAACATATACCCCATGTGTATCAAATATCATGTAATGAAAGGGTTGTTGTCATGGACTATGTTAAGATCAAGCCTAGAAAATGATCTAATTTATTTAAAACAACTAACTCTATTCATCACCAAAATTATTTTATTTTTTCCGATACCTAGATGTATCATTATGGTTGTCATTGAATTTTCATCACACTATTCTACAACAGATAAATAAAATTTTCTTAGAAACCAACTATAGAAACCCATAATTCTAATACATAAATGTTACATCATAACAAAATAATATTCATTTCATAAAAAATGATCAATTATAGAATCATTTAGGTATTGTGTCGTTGGAAAAATGAATACAAAAAATACTAGTACATAAATGAAGTACATCATCTCCAACTAATTTCTTCATAACTATCACCTTTCTTACACATATCATACATAATATAGTTCCTCATAATATGTGGAAAGAAAACATATTAATGGGTGATCATATATTCATACTAAGAGTAAGAAAATGAGATATCAACAATATAATATAATAATCATATGAGGACATGAGAATAAAATTTTATTACCATAATATATATATCATTGATCATATAAATGATTAATGGAATAAATCATGGTAGTTAATAAGACCTGAATCATAAAATAAATATGTAACATGGTCAGTGAGAAGATGACATTGTCATAAGTCATATATTTTTGGCCTATATATAAACAAATAAATTAATTTCCCTGATATTCAGGGATCAATTCAGAACCAATTAATTTAGACTGGTTTCCCTCCCTAATTCATTAAAAATTTTGTGGTTCACACCTATGACTATTATAGTGCATAATGTCTCTTACTTAATTGGGTTCACTACCCATTCGAATTCTGCTTATCTCATGAGATATCAATCACTACCCATTGAATTGTACAAATACATTGGTCCAACCAATGACATAATACATACAATTTTATTCAATAAGATAATAAAATATTATTCATATAATATCCAATGAAAATAATTGGGTTCCATAAATATTTCATCATACCATAAATCGGGAAAAAAAATGGGTTTCATAAAAATTTATAATTTTCACAATAGCAGAACCTGTGAATAAATTTATTTTCATAAACATATTTTCATCATAATAATAAACCATCCAAAGATAGAGTAAGAATGGTATCATTGGATAATTTCCCTGATAAATATTATGTTACATCATATAGGCATTGACTTATATAGAAATTTATAATGGAAGAATCCCATGGAACATTTCTTAAAGATAATAAAACATTATACATTCAAGTAAATTATTTAAAAATATAATTTTTATTCAAATATGAAGGATTTATTTTTTTAAATAACACTAGTATCTTGTAAAAATTTCTTTAAATCATTAATTGGTCATTATGGTGGAATATAATTTTTATTCCATAAAAATTAAAATAAGGATTCAATAAATTTTTTTTGTAAAATGTCAAAAGAACAATTTTTGAAATATAAAAAGATGATTTTTTTAAAACATTTGGAAAAAATTTTGATATGGTAAAAGATTTATTTAAATATAATTCAATAAAAGAATATACTTTATCTAAAACATTTTTAATGTCCTGGAAAATGAAGAATAAGGATTTTTGTCCTATGAGAGAACTGCTCCCAATTTTTTTAAAAATATTATTTCAATATATAAAGTATATAGATTTTAAAATAAAAATGAAATATATATTATCCAAAAAAACATTAGAGAAGAATGAAAATTAGTTTCATGAGATATAAATCATAATATTTAATCATTGGAATGAAAATAGAAAATAATATCAATAAATAATGAAATATTAATAAGAAATCATTAAAAAATTCGTAATTTTTGAATTGAAAACACATTGAAATATAAAAACATTGATGGCTATATATATTAATTAAATTTAATGAGATGAATCATAAAATAAATTCATGTTTTGTATATACACCACATAAAATTATTAGGTGTTTAATAAAGCATGTGTCCTATGGAAATAAATGTTTGGGGAAAATACTTTACTTCATGTATAAAAATTATTTTTACATGTTCAAAATAACTATATAAAAAATAAGGATTTATTATAAATTTATTAACAACCATAATTATATATATAATACCATGTATTATTTATGTATGGAATTTTACTACACATATTTTAAAAAATCCTTCTAAAATGATGTTACCGTTATTAAGTGATTCATTTTTCATTTATGTTTTGGTTAGGTGTTTTCAGTCTATTTTCATTGATCATGGATACATGATCTCAAGAATTATTATAAAGGGATAAATTTCAAATATATTCATTACATATTTTTTTGAGTAATGTATAATGTTAGATATAGAAAATTAATTACATCATTCACCGAGATAGTATGGCATACATATTCATGATCATTTTGTCAATTTTTCAAATGAATAAATAGATAGAAAGGTAAATACTAATTTATATGTCAATAATTATTTTTTGTATCATATATTCCACATATATCCTATTAACTGGTCCTTATTACCATGCATGTCCAAATAAATGAAAAATATAACACATAGTTTCATAAGGATTGTTATCCCCTTGTACGCAATTGTAGTCGTAGAATTTTCTAATGTGATGGGCCCAAAGTTGAATTTTCGGTCTATAACCTATCAATATTCTTTTGGTTTATAAAGGATAAAGTATTAATTCATGAAAAATTTTAAATGATTAATATTATGGAATAGGATGTCAGACCTGGACAATTACCAATTTCAACTCTAGTGATTATTGAATCTGTCCATTAAAAAGAAAAGAATTGTGTTTAAGAGAGAACATTTCATACAGCACCTTGATTACCCTAAAAATGAATATCCTCATGAATTAGAGAAGGGTAATTAAGGAGAACCTATGAAATGAAATTATATATTTTACGAGGAAATAAGTTAATAACATAAATTTTTTTTATTGCAGGAGGATATAAGATAACGGTATGTAAATTTTATTTACAGTTTACTAGAATAATTAGTGAGGATGAAGAGTGTATGATTGATAAATGGGATTTTATAACTCTATTAATGTGAATTATATAAATATTTTAGTCAACTATGTGATCCACCAAGTATAGTACACAACCAATATTAGGGGAGCAAAGGTTCTACCCCATGGACGATTCCAAAGGTAGCCCAAGAGGCTGTATAAGGGAGGGTCCATGTATAAGGCCCGCATGAGATCATAATTATATAAATTCATGGTCCATGTGTAGTCCTGATATAGGAGATTTGATGGAGATGTTCCATGACAAATTGGTGGTAGTGTGATAATGTAATGGATGAAATAGGAACCCACAAATGCTTATAAAAGCATAAATGGAGGAGTTTGGTAATATGGAATATGATAACTATGATACAGAATTATGTGGTGATACATAAGTTGCATAAATATTGAACCCCTAACGATTTCAGTTATTTAAATGACTTCTGGTGTTTCATACAATGTGATGTATTATATGAAAGAACTAAAATTCTTTATGTATTCTAATTTGATGAGTCTATGTGATGTTATTTATATTCCATTTGAAAATATGAGTGTCTTATCTCTTTTTGGTATGTTTAATGGAATTCTATGTAATACTGCATGAGGGAGGGTTTTTGTTATTCTGATGCTGAACCAGGAAGAGAAGAACTTTAATATCTCTGTTTTTTATTTTTTTTCATATAGAAATGACCCACTGGAGATAGTGAGTCCACTTATATAATAGAGAATCATAAATCCTTTAGGAATTTTTAATGAGTGGCATGTTGGGTGTATGATGCATTAATGATGTGGGTAGTCACATTACACTGTGAATAATATTGGGTAGGCTCTAAGTGATAACCAAGCCACATGAAATAGATGATAATACCTAAAACCATGGGTTTATGAGGTGCATGTATAAATCCTGAATGGATACAGGATTATCAAAAACATACACTTATCCATGTGAGTGGAAATGAATTATACCTCACTCTCTCTGGTATTTCAAAATGATCCATGAAGATGGGGTGTTCCGTCAGAAATTAAGGTTTTGTGTGACGACAAGATAACCTAACCTGTTAGGTATTTAAGATTCATTTCATGAATATTTAAATATCCAAAATATCATTAATGTATTTAAAATAATTCATGAAATAATAAAACCATTATTATGGGTATACACAATGAATAAATATAATACCCCATTCCATTCAAGTATTTATATTAATGATGAGAAATATATGTGTTCATTCATTAACACATTTTAATGAAGAATTTTAAATGGGAAATTATTAAATATTTTCATTGAATAATTGAGGCCCTATACACTATACTTTTTTTGTATAAACATGTGAATGCAAGTGTTGATAAATAATATTCAATTGAAATATATTTTGATATCCAAAAATTTATTTCTATCAAATAGATAAATATTTTGGATGTTAGTAGCCTTTTAATTAAGTAGTATGTTTTGTTTCATAAAATCATTTTTTGGAATTTTCAAAATATCAACATTATAATGACGTGGGAACCATTACAAGAAAACCCCCCATGAAATAAAATCATAAAAACTAAGAAAAAATTCCAAAATTCAATATTTAGATTTTAAAATTCAATGTTAAAAACACACCACAATGTGGTTTCCTTAGTCATATCAAGGCCACCCGATTCCCGATTCATCCTCATCACCACTACTGATCGACGTTGACACCATCATCAATGGAATTTTCATATCATGCTAGTAGAACAAAATCATATATGATGTTTTAAACCAACATGGGGTTCCAATGAAAGAAATATATCATAGGACCTCATAATCACGAATTCAAGATGAGGAACCATGATTTCAAATCCTCCTCACAAACACAATAAATAAAAATCCCAACAGAAAACCAATGACAGGGAAAAAGCCACCATGGATGACTCCACCTATAATGTCGTCAAACACTTAGACATCACATGAAAACTCACCATGAAAACCCATAACACAAATCCAAATATGATAAGATTGGTGGGATCTCAAAGAATGAGTAGAGTAAAGAGTAGAATTTTTTCATTACAGCGATCACGACCATCACCATTACCACCAAACCCTACCAATAGAGCCATCGCGGGGTAAAGAATTCCTAGAACCATCATTGTCATTACTGAAGAAATCTAAAATTTGATCCCACCGCTCTCATGAAAACTACCATTCCATTGCACCTCCAACCACCAAAATAAAAAACCATTCTGATAAAACCAACACAAACAACAATTATAGGGTTCTTTGTATCCAACATGTCTAGTAGAACAAGGGTTAAAGAGAAGGTTGATACCGATACAAGAAATAATGATTCCAAATGTCATAGTAGAATTAATCGTTGATAGCCACAAAATCCTATCAACCTGCCTCTATAGAAAAGACCCCGGAATCCAATAGAAACACCCTACACCTCAAGTAGACAATTGATATCTAGATATTAATGACACTAGATTCCAATCAAACCAATATGACCACTAGGGTCAATGAAAATATGAATGGAGCTAACCCGATTTGATGTTAGATGCATCAATGGATCTGGTTGCTTTATTAGTGGAGCTCCGATGATGTGGTTATGAAAACTAAAATTTAGAATGCTTGAATGGAAGCCCAAACAGGGTTGATGTATAATCCATTAGTGATTAAAACTCATCCATAGAGCATCCACATGAATAACTCCCTTTCGTGATTCTGATGTTCTTGAGGAATTACATGATCAAGTAATATCCTAAAACATTTGGGAGGGATATCAAAGTTAATTATAATTTCGATTAAGACTTTTAAAATGGTTATTTATTTCACTTGGTGAAGGGAGAAGGATATTCTATCTAGTTTGATGTTGAATCACAAGGAGTCTCTCAATTGGAGCCAGAGAAAGAAGTATTTTGGGTAGAAGATATAGAAAAACGGGTTTTTTGGTTATATTTAGAGTAGAATACTTTTAGTTGGAGACAAAAGAAATTCGGTTTTGATATATATTGTCGAATCCATGTTATGGTGTCTAACCATCAGGAAAAGGGGTCATCCTTTCTTTGTAGAACCACGTAAATCATGTAAACTAATATCTTTATTATAATAATTTTGTAATAGGTTTGATGAATAGATAATATTGCGTGCATCGGGAAAAATAATATTTTCAGGAGGGAAATTTTGAATGAAAAAAATACTAAAAATGACAGAACTGATTCACCCCTCCCTTCTCAGTGTTCAATCCAGTCTGGGGCTCTAAAAGTTGTATCAGATGTTTGGTTGCCTATAAATATTAATGTGAGTCTTTAGAAGAGTTGATTTCATGAAATGAGTTAGCACCATTATATGGAGATTTTATTGAAGACTCAAAAAAATAAAATTAATGTATTCCCTAGTAATCTCAAGAATAATCTTATGATTAATGGAAATACACCTCTAATTAATGGTAATATGAATTGTATAACATGCAATAATTTTTTTCATTTATGATTCTTTTTATTATGTTGGCCTATTATATGATGACGACGAATCATTTAGAGATCATATTTTGGAATTCCAATAATATAGGAATAAACATTCCAAAATTGTTTAAATTTTATAGCCAGAGGATTCAAGTATGTTAATACTGGAAAATTACTCTTACAAGAAGAAAATAATTCAATGAAAGAGGAAATATATAAAATGGTGGTTATATCCAACAATATCAAAAAAAAATGGAATGAAAAATATGAAATAACATCTCATTGAAATCAAATATATGAAAATGAAATTGAATAATTACTAAAAAGATAGAAAAAGTATTTCATTGAGATTTTATTTGTTGATGGTTTCCATGAATTTGAATAATTTCACAATGTTTATATGGTTATCAAAAAATAAAAAATGGGATATAAATATAAAATTATAAAGGACCATGATAATTATATTCAATATACAAGAAAAATACTTTAGGTACAAAAGATAAAACTAAATGAGGATTGGGAAGAAAAGATGAGATCATTTGACAATGATAAGAATTATATCAACATGAATTGTTTAGAGATTGAAGTAAGACTGAAAAATCAGAAGTCACCATATGTTGGAGCTTCCCAAAAAATTTAATGATGTGATGTTTCCAGTAATATTTTTATAAAGTATCATTATTCCATATAAAACATATTTACATCCTATAAGAAAATGGAATAATCCTACAATGAGATGGTATCCCAAAACAAAAAAAAACTATTTTATGTACTAATGGTGTTTGATAATATATTTGAAACTCGTGTCCTACTTATTTTAATAGAAACACAATAATTCTGACTAATATTTTTTCTATTCATTGAAATATTCTAGTAATTTATTCATGATGAAGAATGTGGAACCCTTTAGAGTCAATTTGGTGATTAGATTAGGTAGTCATGGTATGTTCTTTTTTAAAGAGGTGTAGTCAGAAGAAAAACTTCTTATCGTTTATTAAAAGGGTGAAGGAAAGTATAAGAAATGGCGAATGGGGTCATAAAACCATATATGCCCTCATTCATCAAAACTAGAAATCATAATATGACATATAATTCCCGTAATCAGTGTCTCTTGCTTCCCACTCAGATTGAGACTTTTCTGAATTAAAATTCTTCAGGTAGTTTGCTTCAACCTTTCATGGAATCTTTGAAGATGCCCTAGTAGACACGTTCCTAGGAGTCTAAGAGTAGTCCTTGCGGGGTCACCTATTTGATGGAATATAGGAAATATCTTCTCCATCAGTCATTCTTGCCACGCCACTTTGTACAACATCCTTGAAAGAGATAGATCCGCCACTGCCAAGAGTAGTGAATCTAGCCTTTACCGCCTTCATCATCAGAAAATTTTCCCCATTTACCTGTAACTGGGGAAGAATGAAAATTTTTTGGACTTCCTGTTGATAATAAAGATTTTTTTTTCACATCATTTTTTTAGTGTCATCCACCAAAGCGGGCAAAGGAATTAGTGTTGACGGTTCGATCTCTCTACCCTTAAAAGACACATGAGATACAGGATTCTCCAAAGTCAAAGCATCAGCAACAAAATGTGTTGGATATTTAGGACATTCATAGTCCTTGTCAGCATACATGGACAAAGATGAGTCTTTTGTAGTTTCCTTTAGTCGGCAAAGGTTTGAGGGGTGGCCTCTCATCCCACACTCCATACAAGCAGTGTTCTTTCGACACATTTCCAAAGAGTGTCCAATAGTCATACATTCAGTTCAGTAGATATGATTTTTCTCATATTCAACATTAATTAAAATATTATTTGAGGGATTGGAGAGTGTTACCTTTTCAATAAGAGTTGAGCTGAGATCTAATTCAACTAACATCATGGAAAAGTTCCCATATCTGAAATCTTCAGTTTCCTTATCAAGCCGGATGGGGGACCCTATTGTCGTGACAATGTCATGGAAAATCCTCAGATTCCAAAGGATCCAATTGAGTCCATGTAGACGAACCCAGACTTGGGAAAACACAATTTTGTCTTGCGAGACATTAAAATCCAAATTCCACTCATGCAGATGAAGCCACCCAAGTTTCATAAATAGAGAACCAAATCTCCAAGAATGAGGCTTTAATTCATCGGATGGAAACAATCAATGAAAAAATCCTCGACCAAGTGAGATACATTTCCACCTTGCAAAACCCCATAGCCTCGAAATTCTACTAACCAAGTCCTCATGTTTTGAAGGTTTCGCACCTTTGGGTAAAACAATTAAAGCCATTAAAGATTGTTTTCCCATCTCTAATCTCTCATCAAGTGTAATGGTGTTGGCCTCTAAATGATAAGATGAGCCATTGCAATGAATTATTCCATGATGAGATTCCTTGGAAGAAGGCAGTGAACAAGACTCATTCTTTATCTTCCTTGAAATTGAATCCTTCATCAAATCAAAATATGAGCGTGAACCAAATGGAACATCAACACGAATCCCCTTCAATGATGCCCATTGTGACCCCTCATCACTAGAATTCTTCAATGTATTCTATTCTTTGCATGCGTCAGAGTACATATTCCCACGACGAGTTGAAGTAGAAAAAAAATCCAAAACCTGTTGAAAACTCAGATCTGGGGAAGGGACCCTTCGACGCCTGGAACCCAGCCGCATCAGTAGATCTGGGGTTCGAATACCTTGTTGCATCAACTAAATGAGTACCATTATATAGGGAGTTTTGACATATGTGTTTCAGCATGTACGAAATATATTTTGGGCTCAACATCAATATTAAGTGGATGAAAATGAAACTCTTCTATAAATACATAAACAAACTCTTAAATATGAGAAATATAAACTATTATGAATTTCTTCGCATCCATATCATATAAACAGCCATTTTAAGTAGAATTCAATTCCCATAAAATGGATTTGATTTCTACTGGAAGTTCATATTCATTGTCCCGCTAATAAAAGATCAAGCTGTTGTTTTGTAATATTTAGTGTTATATACCTTATTATTAAATTGAGGTGTGATATATATAGTGAAATCAATCCTATTAATTAGAAAAAATAAAATTACACCTGAGGGAGAATAAAGAGTATTATACGATGAAAATTCCCACAAACATTGACTAAAAATTAATTATAGACTTGGGATATGATCATCAATCCATTTAGGGGTTTCACCAGAAATTCAACATCTAATCATTCTGGTAGAATTTTGATACCCATATAAAATTATTTAGATATATAAGAGATTGTAGATTCATATTCAAATAAGAAATTATAAGTTCTACAGTGGTTTATAAGTGTACCTTTTACAATGTTTCTGTCTCACCACTCATCATAAATAGTGTTTGAACGAGATTTCCCTTTGTATCTCATCTTTGGTGGTTATTGATTTCAATCATCATTAATAACCATTATTAATCTTCATTGGTTATCAAAATTCCCATACTCTATTCATTTGAAATACTTGATTGTGATGGTTTATTCTATGGATCCTTTATTATATTCACATAATTATATAAGTTCTTCCCAACACGTAATAATCAAATTTCCAATGACCTACATTTCCACACGTAAAATAAATTTACCACTACCCTTGTGAAAATTTCATCCATGATTCCATTCACACATCGGGCATGATTGAAATATTACATTCTCCTCTCCATGGTTTTTAGAGTTTACTTTTAATTACATCATTTTTTCTTATCAAAATCATGAAATTAATTGGAAACTATAATAAATATTTCCACATTGGTATCACATTGAATTATTTCATAAAACCTATTAATGTACCCTATGTTAAATACCCTTTTTTGGGCTAGTTTTAAGCTATTTAGGAATCAATCACCCTTACTATTAGGTCGAATTATAAATCCTGAAGTGTACCTTGAAAATCATGTAAAAATAATATCACATCTACCAATATATTCATCATCCTACTTCTGGTTCTCATTGAATTGCTACCCCATTTTTGGATGATGAATATAAGGAAATTAATTACTGAAAAATAATTTATTAAATGCATCCCATTCCATGGAGAAAATTATAAATTGATGAATATTTTTCTAGAAAATATTCCTCTATTGTTAATCTTTTCCTTTTACATTATATGCATATAAAATTGATTTTTTCATGATCATTACCATAGAAAATGGGAAATATCATTTTGATGGTATTGAAAAATTGAGGAAAAAAACTAGTGGAATAGGAAAATTAATAAAATAAGATAGATTTTTCCCCATGAAGGACTCAACATAACCTTTTTCCCTCCAATTCACATTTAGAAGTTAAAAAATATTCATAGCTTGATAATAATTTATAAGAACAGAATGATATTTTTCATTCCATATCCCAGAAAAATTTGTATCATATGAGAAAAATAACTTCATTTTCCTTCACATTCAACACTAAAATGATTACAACTGGTTCCATTCATAAAATAAAACCAAAACCCATAGTGTGATAAATAATAATTATAGTGTAAAATAAAATGATCATGAGAAATAACTTATTGAATATCAAAATCATGAAACCTTATATCCAATCTATGACACCATAGACATAACCTAGTTCACTAAGGGTCATTATTCAAAATAAATCATGATGGTTTATAAAGGGTTCATGAATTTTACAAGAATATACCCAAAGTGTATCAAACCACGTGTGAATCAAGGGTTATTGTCATGTAATAGGTTATGATAAAGTATAGAAAATGATGTAATTTCTTTGATACAACTCACTCTATCCATCACCAAAATTCTATTTTTTCCTATACATAGATGTATCATAATGGTTATTACAAAAAAACATCACACTATTCTACAACAGTTATATAAAATATTCTTACATTCCAACTATAAAAACTCATACTTTTAATTAATAAATTATACGTAATAAGAGAAGAATATTAATTTCATAAAAAATGATCAATGATGTAATCATGCAGGTATTGTGTCGTTGGAAACATGAATACAAAAATAACTATTTCATAATTGAACTAAATCATCTCCCTCTAATTTCA